>OZ022222.1:8295569-8728891 GCA_963978815.1 Aleochara curtula | reverse complement strand
TAACCTACCTAACCTAACCTAACCTAACCTAACCTAACCTAACCTAACCTAACCTAACCTAACCTAACCTACCTAACCTAACCTAACCTAACCTAACCTAACCTAACCTAACCTAACCTAACCTAACCTAACCTAACCTAACCTAACCTAACCTAACCTAACCTAACCTAACCTAACCTAACCTAACCTAACCTAACCTAACCTAACCTAACCTAACCTAACCTAACCTAACCTAACCTAACCTAACCTAACCTAACCTAACCTAACCTAACCTAACCTAACCTAACCTAACCTAACCTAACCTAACCTAACCTAACCTAACCTAACCTAACCTAACCTAACCTAACCTAACCTAACCTAACCTAACCTAACCTAACCTAACCTAACCTAACCTAACCTAACCTAACCTAACCTAACCTAACCTAACCTAACCTAACCTAACCTAACCTAACCTAACCTAACCTAACCTAACCTAACCTAACCTAACCTAACCTAACCTAACCTAACCTAACCTAACCTAACCTAACCTAACCTAACCTAACCTAACCTAACCTAACCTAACCTAACCTAACCTAACCTAACCTAACCTAACCTAACCTAACCTAACCTAACCTAACCTAACCTAACCTAACCTAACCTAACCTAACCTAACCTAACCTAACCTAACCTAACCTAACCTAACCTAACCTAACCTAACCTAACCTAACCTAACCTAACCTAACCTAACCTAACCTAACCTAACCTAACCTAACCTAACCTAACCTAACCTAACCTAACCTAACCTAACCTAACCTAACCTAACCTAACCTAACCTAACCTAACCTAACCTAACCTAACCTAACCTAACCTAACCTAACCTAACCTAACCTAACCTAACCTAACCTAACCTAACCTAACCTAACCTAACCTAACCTAACCTAACCTAACCTAACCTAACCTAACCTAACCTAACCTAACCTAACCTAACCTAACCTAACCTAACCTAACCTAACCTAACCTAACCTAACCTAACCTAACCTAACCTAACCTAACCTAACCTAACCTAACCTAACCTAACCTAACCTAACCTAACCTAACCTAACCTAACCTAACCTAACCTAACCTAACCTAACCTAACCTAACCTAACCTAACCTAACCTAACCTAACCTAACCTAACCTAACCTAACCTAACCTAACCTAACCTAACCTAACCTAACCTAACCTAACCTAACCTAACCTAACCTAACCTAACCTAACCTAACCTAACCTAACCTAACCTAACCTAACCTAACCTAACCTAACCTAACCTAACCTAACCTAACCTAACCTAACCTAACCTAACCTAACCTAACCTAACCTAACCTAACCTAACCTAACCTAACCTAACCTAACCTAACCTAACCTAACCTAACCTAACCTAACCTAACCTAACCTAACCTAACCTAACCTAACCTAACCTAACCTAACCTAACCTAACCTAACCTAACCTAACCTAACCTAACCTAACCTAACCTAACCTAACCTAACCTAACCTAACCTAACCTAACCTAACCTAACCTAACCTAACCTAACCTAACCTAACCTAACCTAACCTAACCTAACCTAACCTAACCTAACCTAACCTAACCTAACCTAACCTAACCTAACCTAACCTAACCTAACCTAACCTAACCTAACCTAACCTAACCTAACCTAACCTAACCTAACCTAACCTAACCTAACCTAACCTAACCTAACCTAACCTAACCTAACCTAACCTAACCTAACCTAACCTAACCTAACCTAACCTAACCTAACCTAACCTAACCTAACCTAACCTAACCTAACCTAACCTAACCTAACCTAACCTAACCTAACCTAACCTAACCTAACCTAACCTAACCTAACCTAACCTAACCTAACCTAACCTAACCTAACCTAACCTAACCTAACCTAACCTAACCTAACCTAACCTAACCTAACCTAACCTAACCTAACCTAACCTAACCTAACCTAACCTAACCTAACCTAACCTAACCTAACCTAACCTAACCTAACCTAACCTAACCTAACCTAACCTAACCTAACCTAACCTAACCTAACCTAACCTAACCTAACCTAACCTAACCTAACCTAACCTAACCTAACCTAACCTAACCTAACCTAACCTAACCTAACCTAACCTAACCTAACCTAACCTAACCTAACCTAACCTAACCTAACCTAACCTAACCTAACCTAACCTAACCTAACCTAACCTAACCTAACCTAACCTAACCTAACCTAACCTAACCTAACCTAACCTAACCTAACCTAACCTAACCTAACCTAACCTAACCTAACCTAACCTAACCTAACCTAACCTAACCTAACCTAACCTAACCTAACCTAACCTAACCTAACCTAACCTAACCTAACCTAACCTAACCTAACCTAACCTAACCTAACCTAACCTAACCTAACCTAACCTAACCTAACCTAACCTAACCTAACCTAACCTAACCTAACCTAACCTAACCTAACCTAACCTAACCTAACCTAACCTAACCTAACCTAACCTAACCTAACCTAACCTAACCTAACCTAACCTAACCTAACCTAACCTAACCTAACCTAACCTAACCTAACCTAACCTAACCTAACCTAACCTAACCTAACCTAACCTAACCTAACCTAACCTAACCTAACCTAACCTAACCTAACCTAACCTAACCTAACCTAACCTAACCTAACCTAACCTAACCTAACCTAACCTAACCTAACCTAACCTAACCTAACCTAACCTAACCTAACCTAACCTAACCTAACCTAACCTAACCTAACCTAACCTAACCTAACCTAACCTAACCTAACCTAACCTAACCTAACCTAACCTAACCTAACCGACCTTGGAACCTTATCTATAAATCGCAATAACTCGGAAAGTTGCCGCCCCATCTGACCCAAACTTCATGGGCCACGTGTCTCGGACGACGGCGGTTCGAATGATATACGTGCCGTTCCTGTACCTCAATTGGTTCCCGAGTTATTAACAAAATACTATACCTAAAAATCAACGTGTCTAGCTGAGAACTATAACTATTTCAAACTGCCTAGCTTTTGGACCTGTATTTCGATAAGTTACCGCCCCATTTGGTTCAAACTGGGCAGGCTGGTGGCTGAGATGTGGGCGGTTCGAATGATGTATGTGCCGCCTCCGTAGCTCCATTGGTTCCCAGGTGATTACCAAAATACTACACCTAAAAAGGAATTTGCTTAGTTTAGAAATATAACTATTTCAAGCAACGAAGCGGCAAGGTGGTACCCCCAAATTGCCGGACCTCCTACTCGATAAGTTACCGCCCCGTAGGCGGGTGTCCAGGACGACGGCGGTTCGAATGATATACGTGCCGTCCTCGTAGCTCAATTGGTTCCTGAGTTATTATCAAAATACAATACCTAAAAATAAGCATACTTATTTTGTAACTATAACTATTTCAATCTGCAAAGCTTTCGGTCCTACAACTCGATAAGTTACCGCCCTATTTGGTTCCAACTTTGCCCGCACGTGGCCAGTTAGAGGGCGGTTCGAATGATGTATGTACCGCCTCCGTAGCTCCATTGGTTCCCTAAAAATGAGCATGCTTAATTTAGAACTACAACTATTTCGAGCATCGAAGCTGCAAAGGGGTACCTCCCAAATTGCCGGACCTTCTACTCGATAAGTTACTGCCCCATTTGGTTCAAACTTTGTGGGCGGGTGTCCGGGACGACGGCCGTTCGAACGATATCTCTGCCGCCCCCGTACCTCGATTGGTTCCCGAGTTATTAACAAAAAACCATACCTAAAAAAGTTACCGTCCGATGTAGTTCAAACTAGGTGGCCATGTGGGCGTGGTCAAACCTGTTCCTGTGATATAGATGGCGCCACCGTAGCACTACCTGTTCCTAAATTTTTAACAAAAAACCATAACTTCGAAACTCACCGTTCGATTTGGTTCAAACTTGGTAGGCAGGTAACGGCCGCCAAGGCGATTTGAACAATATAGGTGGCGCCACCGTAGCACCCATGGTTCCCTAAATATTAAGAAAAAACGTAATTACTCGAAAAGTTACAGTCCGCTATTATTCAGATTTGGTACACAGATGAAGGCGGCGAAGGCGGTTCGAATGACATCTCTGCCGCCCACGTGCGATGTCTGGTTCCGGAGATATTCAAGTTTGAAAATTCTACAAAAATTCAAAAAATGCAAAAAATTAAAAGTCCTCGGAATGAGCTGAAACTTGGTATACGTGTAGAGGGCGCCACGCTGATTACAATGACATACGACACGACCCCCTAGCACGCTTAGTTTAGAAGTTATTTTTTAAAACTCGACCTTGGAACCTTATCTATAAATCGCAATAACTCGGAAAGTTGCCGCCCCATCTGACCCAAACTTCATGGGCCACGTGTCTCGGACGACGGCGGTTCGAATGATATACGTGCCGTTCCTGTACCTCAATTGGTTCCCGAGTTATTAACAAAATACTATACCTAAAAATCAACGTGTCTAGCTGAGAACTATAACTATTTCAAACTGCCTAGCTTTTGGACCTGTATTTCGATAAGTTACCGCCCCATTTGGTTCAAACTGGGCAGGCTGGTGGCTGAGATGTGGGCGGTTCGAATGATGTATGTGCCGCCTCCGTAGCTCCATTGGTTCCCAGGTAATTACCAAAATACTACACCTAAAAAGGAATTTGCTTAGTTTAGAAATATAACTATTTCAAGCAACGAAGCGGCAAGGTGGTACCCCCAAATTGCCGGACCTCCTACTCGATAAGTTACCGCCCCATTTGGTTCAAACTTCGTAGGCGGGTGTCCAGGACGACGGCGGTTCGAATGATATACGTGCCGTCCTCGTAGCTCAATTGGTTCCTGAGTTATTATCAAAATACAATACCTAAAAATAAGCATACTTATTTTGTAACTATAACTATTTCAATCTGCAAAGCTTTCGGTCCTACAACTCGATAAGTTACCGCCCTATTTGGTTCCAACTTTGCCCGCACGTGGCCAGTTAGAGGGCGGTTCGAATGATGTATGTACCGCCTCCGTAGCTCCATTGGTTCCCTAAAAATGAGCATGCTTAATTTAGAACTACAACTATTTCGAGCATCGAAGCTGCAAAGGGGTACCTCCCAAATTGCCGGACCTCCTACTCGATAAGTTACCGCCCCATTTGGTTCAAACTTTGTAGGCGGGTGTCCGGGACGACGGCCGTTCGAACGATATCTCTGCCGCCCCCGTACCTCGATTGGTTCCCGAGTTATTAACAAAAAACCATACCTAAAAAAGTTACCGTCCGATGTAGTTCAAACTAGGTGGCCATGTGGGCGTGGTCAAACCTGTTCCTGTGATATAGATGGCGCCACCGTAGCACTACCTGTTCCTAAATTTTTAACAAAAAACCATAACTTCGAAACTTACCGTTCGATTTGGTTCAAACTTGGTAGGCAGGTAACGGCCGCCAAGGCGATTTGAACAATATAGGTGGCGCCACCGTAGCACCCATGGTTCCCTAAATATTAAGAAAAAACGTAATTACTCGAAAAGTTACAGTCCGCTATTATTCAGATTTGGTACACAGATGAAGGCGGCGAAGGCGGTTCGAATGACATCTCTGCCGCCCACGTGCGATGTCTGGTTCCGGAGATATTCAAGTTTGAAAATTCTACAAAAATTCAAAAAATGCAAAAAATTAAAAGTCCTCGGAATGAGCTGAAACTTGGTATACGTGTAGAGGGCGCCACGCTGATTACAATGACATACGATTACACTGACATACGACACGACCCCCTAGCACGCTTAGTTTAGAAGTTATTTTTTAAAACTCGACCTTGGAACCTTATCTATAAATCGCAATAACTCGGAAAGTTGCCGCCCCATCTGACCCAAACTTCATGGGCCACGTGTCTCGGACGACGGCGGTTCGAATGATATACGTGCCGTTCCTGTACCTCAATTGGTTCCCGAGTTATTAACAAAATACTATACCTAAAAATCAACGTGTCTAGCTGAGAACTATAACTATTTCAAACTGCCTAGCTTTTGGACCTGTATTTCGATAAGTTACCGCCCCATTTGGTTCAAACTGGGCAGGCTGGTGGCTGAGATGTGGGCGGTTCGAATGATGTATGTGCCGCCTCCGTAGCTCCATTGGTTCCCAGGTAATTACCAAAATACTACACCTAAAAAGGAATTTGCTTAGTTTAGAAATATAACTATTTCAAGCAACGAAGCGGCAAGGTGGTACCCCCAAATTGCCGGACCTCCTACTCGATAAGTTACCGCCCCATTTGGTTCAAACTTCGTAGGCGGGTGTCCAGGACGACGGCGGTTCGAACGATATCTCTGCCGCCCCCGTACCTCGATTGGTTCCCGAGTTATTAACAAAAAACCATACCTAAAAAAGTTACCGTGCGATGTAGTTCAAACTAGCTGGCCTTGTGGGCGTGGTCAAACCTGTTCCTGTGATATAGATGGCGCCACCGTAGCACTACCTGTTCCTAAATTTTTAACAAAAAACCATAACTTCGAAACTTACCGTTCGATTTGGTTCAAACTTGGTAGGCAGGTAACGGCCGCCAAGGCGATTTGAACAATATAGGTGGCGCCACCGTAGCACCCATGGTTCCCTAAATATTAAGAAAAAACGTAATTACTCGAAAAGTTACAGTCCGCTATTATTCAGATTTGGTACACAGATGAAGGCGGCGAAGGCGGTTCGAATGACATCTCTGCCGCCCACGTGCGATGACTGGTTCCGGAGATATTCAAGTTTGAAAATTCTACAAAAATTCAAAAAATGCAAAAAATTAAAAGTCCTCGGAATGAGCTGAAACTTGGTATACGTGTAGAGGGCGCCACGCTGATTACAATGACATACGACACGACCCCCTAGCACGCTTAGTTTAGAAGTCATTTTTTAAAACTCGACCTTGGAACCTTATCTATAAATCGCAATAACTCGGAAAGTTGCCGCCCCATCTGACCCAAACTTCATGGGCCACGTGTCTCGGACGACGGCGGTTCGAATGATATACGTGCCGTTCATGTACCTCAATTGGTTCCCGAGTTATTAACAAAATACTATACCTAAAAATCAACGTGTCTAGCTGAGAACTATAACTATTTCAAACTGCCTAGCTTTTGGACCTGTATTTCGATAAGTTACCGCCCCATTTGGTTCAAACTGGGCAGGCTGGTGGCTGAGATGTGGGCGGTTCGAATGATGTATGTGCCGCCTCCGTAGCTCCATTGGTTCCCAGGTAATTACCAAAATACTACACCTAAAAAGGAATTTGCTTAGTTTAGAAATATAACTATTTCAAGCAACGAAGCGGCAAGGTGGTACCCCCAAATTGCCGGACCTCCTACTCGATAAGTTACCGCCCCATTTGGTTCAAACTTCGTAGGCGGGTGTCCAGGACGACGGCGGTTCGAATGATATACGTGCCGTCCTCGTAGCTCAATTGGTTCCTGAGTTATTATCAAAATACAATACCTAAAAATAAGCATACTTATTTTGTAACTATAACTATTTCAATCTGCAAAGCTTTCGGTCCTACAACTCGATAAGTTACCGCCCTATTTGGTTCCAACTTTGCCCGCACGTGGCCAGTTAGAGGGCGGTTCGAATGATGTATGTACCGCCTCCGTAGCTCCATTGGTTCCCTAAAAATGAGCATGCTTAATTTAGAACTACAACTATTTCGAGCATCGAAGCTGCAAAGGGGTACCTCCCAAATTGCCGGACCTCCTACTCGATAAGTTACCGCCCCATTTGGTTCAAACTTCGTAGGCGGGTGTCCAGGACGACGGCGGTTCGAACGATATCTCTGCCGCCCCCGTACCTCGATTGGTTCCCGAGTTATTAACAAAAAACCATACCTAAAAAAGTTACCGTCCGATGTAGTTCAAACTAGGTGGCCTTGTGGGCGTGGTCAAACCTGTTCCTGTGATATAGATGGCGCCACCGTAGCACTACCTGTTCCTAAATTTTTAACAAAAAACCATAACTTCGAAACTTACCGTTCGATTTGGTTCAAACTTGGTAGGCAGGTAACGGCCGCCAAGGCGATTTGAACAATATAGGTGGCGCCACCGTAGCACCCATGGTTCCCTAAATATTAAGAAAAAACGTAATTACTCGAAAAGTTACAGTCCGCTATTATTCAGATTTGGTACACAGATGAAGGCGGCGAAGGCGGTTCGAATGACATCTCTGCCGCCCACGTGCGATGACTGGTTCCGGAGATATTCAAGTTTGAAAATTCTACAAAAATTCAAAAAATGCAAAAAATTAAAAGTCCTCGGAATGAGCTGAAACTTGGTATACGTGTAGAGGGCGCCACGCTGATTACACTGACATACGACACGACCCCCTAGCACGCTTAGTTTAGAAGTTATTTTTTAAAACTCGACCTTGGAACCTTATCTATAAATCGCAATAACTCGGAAAGTTGCCGCCCCATCTGACCCAAACTTCATGGGCCACGTGTCTCGGACGACGGCGGTTCGAATGATATACGTGCCGTTCCTGTACCTCAATTGGTTCCCGAGTTATTAACAAAATACTATAACTAAAAATCAACGTGTCTAGCTGAGAACTATAACTATTTCAAACTGCCTAGCTTTTGGACCTGTATTTCGATAAGTTACCGCCCCATTTGGTTCAAACTGGGCAGGCTGGTGGCTGAGATGTGGGCGGTTCGAATGATGTATGTGCCGCCTCCGTAGCTCCATTGGTTCCCAGGTAATTACCAAAATACTACACCTAAAAAGGAATTTGCTTAGTTTAGAAATATAACTATTTCAAGCAACGAAGCGGCAAGGTGGTACCCCCAAATTGCCGGACCTCCTACTCGATAAGTTACCGCCCCATTTGGTTCAAACTTCGTAGGCGGGTGTCCAGGACGACGGCGGTTCGAACGATATCTCTGCCGCCCCCGTACCTCGATTGGTTCCCGAGTTATTAACAAAAAACCATACCTAAAAAAGTTACCGTGCGATGTAGTTCAAACTAGCTGGCCTTGTGGGCGTGGTCAAACCTGTTCCTGTGATATAGATGGCGCCACCGTAGCACTACCTGTTCCTAAATTTTTAACAAAAAACCATAACTTCGAAACTTACCGTTCGATTTGGTTCAAACTTGGTAGGCAGGTAACGGCCGCCAAGGCGATTTGAACAATATAGGTGGCGCCACCGTAGCACCCATGGTTCCCTAAATATTAAGAAAAAACGTAATTACTCGAAAAGTTACAGTCCGCTATTATTCAGATTTGGTACACAGATGAAGGCGGCGAAGGCGGTTCGAATGACATCTCTGCCGCCCACGTGCGATGACTGGTTCCGGAGATATTCAAGTTTGAAAATTCTACAAAAATTCAAAAAATGCAAAAAATTAAAAGTCCTCGGAATGAGCTGAAACTTGGTATACGTGTAGAGGGCGCCACGCTGATTACACTGACATACGACACGACCCCCTAGCACGCTTAGTTTAGAAGTTATTTTTTAAAACTCGACCTTGGAACCTTATCTATAAATCGCAATAACTCGGAAAGTTGCCGCCCCATCTGACCCAAACTTCATGGGCCACGTGTCTCGGACGACGGCGGTTCGAATGATATACGTGCCGTTCCTGTACCTCAATTGGTTCCCGAGTTATTAACAAAATACTATAACTAAAAATCAACGTGTCTAGCTGAGAACTATAACTATTTCAAACTGCCTAGCTTTTGGACCTGTATTTCGATAAGTTACCGCCCCATTTGGTTCAAACTGGGCAGGCTGGTGGCTGAGATGTGGGCGGTTCGAATGATGTATGTGCCGCCTCCGTAGCTCCATTGGTTCCCAGGTAATTACCAAAATACTACACCTAAAAAGGAATTTGCTTAGTTTAGAAATATAACTATTTCAAGCAACGAAGCGGCAAGGTGGTACCCCCAAATTGCCGGACCTCCTACTCGATAAGTTACCGCCCCATTTGGTTCAAACTTCGTAGGCGGGTGTCCAGGACGACGGCGGTTCGAACGATATCTCTGCCGCCCCCGTACCTCGATTGGTTCCCGAGTTATTAACAAAAAACCATACCTAAAAAAGTTACCGTCCGATGTAGTTCAAACTAGGTGGCCTTGTGGGCGTGGTCAAACCTGTTCCTGTGATATAGATGGCGCCACCGTAGCACTACCTGTTCCTAAATTTTTAACAAAAAACCATAACTTCGAAACTTACCGTTCGATTTGGTTCAAACTTGGTAGGCAGGTAACGGCCGCCAAGGCGATTTGAACAATATAGGTGGCGCCACCGTAGCACCCATGGTTCCCTAAATATTAAGAAAAAACGTAATTACTCGAAAAGTTACAGTCCGCTATTATTCAGATTTGGTACACAGATGAAGGCGGCGAAGGCGGTTCGAATGACATCTCTGCCGCCCACGTGCGATGACTGGTTCCGGAGATATTCAAGTTTGAAAATTCTACAAAAATTCAAAAAATGCAAAAAATTAAAAGTCCTCGGAATGAGCTGAAACTTGGTATACGTGTAGAGGGCGCCACGCTGATTACAATGACATACGACACGACCCCCTAGCACGCTTAGTTTAGAAGTCATTTTTTAAAACTCGACCTTGGAACCTTATCTATAAATCGCAATAACTCGGAAAGTTGCCGCCCCATCTGACCCAAACTTCATGGGCCACGTGTCTCGGACGACGGCGGTTCGAATGATATACGTGCCGTTCATGTACCTCAATTGGTTCCCGAGTTATTAACAAAATACTATACCTAAAAATCAACGTGTCTAGCTGAGAACTATAACTATTTCAAACTGCCTAGCTTTTGGACCTGTATTTCGATAAGTTACCGCCCCATTTGGTTCAAACTGGGCAGGCTGGTGGCTGAGATGTGGGCGGTTCGAATGATGTATGTGCCGCCTCCGTAGCTCCATTGGTTCCCAGGTAATTACCAAAATACTACACCTAAAAAGGAATTTGCTTAGTTTAGAAATATAACTATTTCAAGCAACGAAGCGGCAAGGTGGTACCCCCAAATTGCCGGACCTCCTACTCGATAAGTTACCGCCCCATTTGGTTCAAACTTCGTAGGCGGGTGTCCAGGACGACGGCGGTTCGAATGATATACGTGCCGTCCTCGTAGCTCAATTGGTTCCTGAGTTATTATCAAAATACAATACCTAAAAATAAGCATACTTATTTTGTAACTATAACTATTTCAATCTGCAAAGCTTTCGGTCCTACAACTCGATAAGTTACCGCCCTATTTGGTTCCAACTTTGCCCGCACGTGGCCAGTTAGAGGGCGGTTCGAATGATGTATGTACCGCCTCCGTAGCTCCATTGGTTCCCTAAAAATGAGCATGCTTAATTTAGAACTACAACTATTTCGAGCATCGAAGCTGCAAAGGGGTACCTCCCAAATTGCCGGACCTCCTACTCGATAAGTTACCGCCCCATTTGGTTCAAACTTCGTAGGCGGGTGTCCAGGACGACGGCGGTTCGAACGATATCTCTGCCGCCCCCGTACCTCGATTGGTTCCCGAGTTATTAACAAAAAACCATACCTAAAAAAGTTACCGTCCGATGTAGTTCAAACTAGGTGGCCTTGTGGGCGTGGTCAAACCTGTTCCTGTGATATAGATGGCGCCACCGTAGCACTACCTGTTCCTAAATTTTTAACAAAAAACCATAACTTCGAAACTTACCGTTCGATTTGGTTCAAACTTGGTAGGCAGGTAACGGCCGCCAAGGCGATTTGAACAATATAGGTGGCGCCACCGTAGCACCCATGGTTCCCTAAATATTAAGAAAAAACGTAATTACTCGAAAAGTTACAGTCCGCTATTATTCAGATTTGGTACACAGATGAAGGCGGCGAAGGCGGTTCGAATGACATCTCTGCCGCCCACGTGCGATGACTGGTTCCGGAGATATTCAAGTTTGAAAATTCTACAAAAATTCAAAAAATGCAAAAAATTAAAAGTCCTCGGAATGAGCTGAAACTTGGTATACGTGTAGAGGGCGCCACGCTGATTACACTGACATACGACACGACCCCCTAGCACGCTTAGTTTAGAAGTTATTTTTTAAAACTCGACCTTGGAACCTTATCTATAAATCGCAATAACTCGGAAAGTTGCCGCCCCATCTGACCCAAACTTCATGGGCCACGTGTCTCGGACGACGGCGGTTCGAATGATATACGTGCCGTTCCTGTACCTCAATTGGTTCCCGAGTTATTAACAAAATACTATAACTAAAAATCAACGTGTCTAGCTGAGAACTATAACTATTTCAAACTGCCTAGCTTTTGGACCTGTATTTCGATAAGTTACCGCCCCATTTGGTTCAAACTGGGCAGGCTGGTGGCTGAGATGTGGGCGGTTCGAATGATGTATGTGCCGCCTCCGTAGCTCCATTGGTTCCCAGGTAATTACCAAAATACTACACCTAAAAAGGAATTTGCTTAGTTTAGAAATATAACTATTTCAAGCAACGAAGCGGCAAGGTGGTACCCCCAAATTGCCGGACCTCCTACTCGATAAGTTACCGCCCCATTTGGTTCAAACTTCGTAGGCGGGTGTCCAGGACGACGGCGGTTCGAACGATATCTCTGCCGCCCCCGTACCTCGATTGGTTCCCGAGTTATTAACAAAAAACCATACCTAAAAAAGTTACCGTCCGATGTAGTTCAAACTAGGTGGCCTTGTGGGCGTGGTCAAACCTGTTCCTGTGATATAGATGGCGCCACCGTAGCACTACCTGTTCCTAAATTTTTAACAAAAAACCATAACTTCGAAACTTACCGTTCGATTTGGTTCAAACTTGGTAGGCAGGTAACGGCCGCCAAGGCGATTTGAACAATATAGGTGGCGCCACCGTAGCACCCATGGTTCCCTAAATATTAAGAAAAAACGTAATTACTCGAAAAGTTACAGTCCGCTATTATTCAGATTTGGTACACAGATGAAGGCGGCGAAGGCGGTTCGAATGACATCTCTGCCGCCCACGTGCGATGACTGGTTCCGGAGATATTCAAGTTTGAAAATTCTACAAAAATTCAAAAAATGCAAAAAATTAAAAGTCCTCGGAATGAGCTGAAACTTGGTATACGTGTAGAGGGCGCCACGCTGATTACAATGACATACGACACGACCCCCTAGCACGCTTAGTTTAGAAGTCATTTTTTAAAACTCGACCTTGGAACCTTATCTATAAATCGCAATAACTCGGAAAGTTGCCGCCCCATCTGACCCAAACTTCATGGGCCACGTGTCTCGGACGACGGCGGTTCGAATGATATACGTGCCGTTCATGTACCTCAATTGGTTCCCGAGTTATTAACAAAATACTATACCTAAAAATCAACGTGTCTAGCTGAGAACTATAACTATTTCAAACTGCCTAGCTTTTGGACCTGTATTTCGATAAGTTACCGCCCCATTTGGTTCAAACTGGGCAGGCTGGTGGCTGAGATGTGGGCGGTTCGAATGATGTATGTGCCGCCTCCGTAGCTCCATTGGTTCCCAGGTAATTACCAAAATACTACACCTAAAAAGGAATTTGCTTAGTTTAGAAATATAACTATTTCAAGCAACGAAGCGGCAAGGTGGTACCCCCAAATTGCCGGACCTCCTACTCGATAAGTTACCGCCCCATTTGGTTCAAACTTCGTAGGCGGGTGTCCAGGACGACGGCGGTTCGAATGATATACGTGCCGTCCTCGTAGCTCAATTGGTTCCTGAGTTATTATCAAAATACAATACCTAAAAATAAGCATACTTATTTTGTAACTATAACTATTTCAATCTGCAAAGCTTTCGGTCCTACAACTCGATAAGTTACCGCCCTATTTGGTTCCAACTTTGCCCGCACGTGGCCAGTTAGAGGGCGGTTCGAATGATGTATGTACCGCCTCCGTAGCTCCATTGGTTCCCTAAAAATGAGCATGCTTAGTTTAGAACTACAACTATTTCGAGCATCGAAGCTGCAAAGGGGTACCTCCCAAATTGCCGGACCTCCTACTCGATAAGTTACCGCCCCATTTGGTTCAAACTTCGTAGGCGGGTGTCCAGGACGACGGCGGTTCGAACGATATCTCTGCCGCCCCCGTACCTCGATTGGTTCCCGAGTTATTAACAAAAAACCATACCTAAAAAAGTTACCGTCCGATGTAGTTCAAACTAGGTGGCCTTGTGGGCGTGGTCAAACCTGTTCCTGTGATATAGATGGCGCCACCGTAGCACTACCTGTTCCTAAATTTTTAACAAAAAACCATAACTTCGAAACTTACCGTTCGATTTGGTTCAAACTTGGTAGGCAGGTAACGGCCGCCAAGGCGATTTGAACAATATAGGTGGCGCCACCGTAGCACCCATGGTTCCCTAAATATTAAGAAAAAACGTAATTACTCGAAAAGTTACAGTCCGCTATTATTCAGATTTGGTACACAGATGAAGGCGGCGAAGGCGGTTCGAATGACATCTCTGCCGCCCACGTGCGATGACTGGTTCCGGAGATATTCAAGTTTGAAAATTCTACAAAAATTCAAAAAATGCAAAAAATTAAAAGTCCTCGGAATGAGCTGAAACTTGGTATACGTGTAGAGGGCGTCACGCTGATTACACTGACATACGACACGACCCCCTAGCACGCTTAGTTTAGAAGTTATTTTTTAAAACTCGACCTTGGAACCTTATCTATAAATCGCAATAACTCGGAAAGTTGCCGCCCCATCTGACCCAAACTTCATGGGCCACGTGTCTCGGACGACGGCGGTTCGAATGATATACGTGCCGTTCCTGTACCTCAATTGGTTCCCGAGTTATTAACAAAATACTATAACTAAAAATCAACGTGTCTAGCTGAGAACTATAACTATTTCAAACTGCCTAGCTTTTGGACCTGTATTTCGATAAGTTACCGCCCCATTTGGTTCAAACTGGGCAGGCTGGTGGCTGAGATGTGGGCGGTTCGAATGATGTATGTGCCGCCTCCGTAGCTCCATTGGTTCCCAGGTAATTACCAAAATACTACACCTAAAAAGGAATTTGCTTAGTTTAGAAATATAACTATTTCAAGCAACGAAGCGGCAAGGTGGTACCCCCAAATTGCCGGACCTCCTACTCGATAAGTTACCGCCCCATTTGGTTCAAACTTCGTAGGCGGGTGTCCAGGACGACGGCGGTTCGAACGATATCTCTGCCGCCCCCGTACCTCGATTGGTTCCCGAGTTATTAACAAAAAACCATACCTAAAAAAGTTACCGTCCGATGTAGTTCAAACTAGGTGGCCTTGTGGGCGTGGTCAAACCTGTTCCTGTGATATAGATGGCGCCACCGTAGCACTACCTGTTCCTAAATTTTTAACAAAAAACCATAACTTCGAAACTTACCGTTCGATTTGGTTCAAACTTGGTAGGCAGGTAACGGCCGCCAAGGCGATTTGAACAATATAGGTGGCGCCACCGTAGCACCCATGGTTCCCTAAATATTAAGAAAAAACGTAATTACTCGAAAAGTTACAGTCCGCTATTATTCAGATTTGGTACACAGATGAAGGCGGCGAAGGCGGTTCGAATGACATCTCTGCCGCCCACGTGCGATGACTGGTTCCGGAGATATTCAAGTTTGAAAATTCTACAAAAATTCAAAAAATGCAAAAAATTAAAAGTCCTCGGAATGAGCTGAAACTTGGTATACGTGTAGAGGGCGCCACGCTGATTACAATGACATACGACACGACCCCCTAGCACGCTTAGTTTAGAAGTCATTTTTTAAAACTCGACCTTGGAACCTTATCTATAAATCGCAATAACTCGGAAAGTTGCCGCCCCATCTGACCCAAACTTCATGGGCCACGTGTCTCGGACGACGGCGGTTCGAATGATATACGTGCCGTTCATGTACCTCAATTGGTTCCCGAGTTATTAACAAAATACTATACCTAAAAATCAACGTGTCTAGCTGAGAACTATAACTATTTCAAACTGCCTAGCTTTTGGACCTGTATTTCGATAAGTTACCGCCCCATTTGGTTCAAACTAGGCAGGCTGGTGGCTGAGATGTGGGCGGTTCGAATGATGTATGTGCCGCCTCCGTAGCTCCATTGGTTCCCAGGTAATTACCAAAATACTACACCTATAAAGGAATTTGCTTAGTTTAGAAATATAACTATTTCAAGCAACGAAGCGGCAAGGTGGTACCCCCAAATTGCCGGACCTCCTACTCGATAAGTTACCGCCCCATTTGGTTCAAACTTCGTAGGCGGGTGTCCAGGACGACGGCGGTTCGAACGATATCTCTGCCGCCCCCGTACCTCGATTGGTTCCCGAGTTATTAACAAAAAACCATACCTAAAAAAGTTACCGTCCGATGTAGTTCAAACTAGGTGGCCTTGTGGGCGTGGTCAAACCTGTTCCTGTGATATAGATGGCGCCACCGTAGCACTACCTGTTCCTAAATTTTTAACAAAAAACCATAACTTCGAAACTTACCGTTCGATTTGGTTCAAACTTGGTAGGCAGGTAACGGCCGCCAAGGCGATTTGAACAATATAGGTGGCGCCACCGTAGCACCCATGGTTCCCTAAATATTAAGAAAAAACGTAATTACTCGAAAAGTTACAGTCCGCTATTATTCAGATTTGGTACACAGATGAAGGCGGCGAAGGCGGTTCGAATGACATCTCTGCCGCCCACGTGCGATGACTGGTTCCGGAGATATTCAAGTTTGAAAATTCTACAAAAATTCAAAAAATGCAAAAAATTAAAAGTCCTCGGAATGAGCTGAACCTTGGTATACGTGTAGAGGGCGCCACGCTGATTACACTGACATACGACACGACCCCCTAGCACGCTTAGTTTAGAAGTTATTTTTTAAAACTCGACCTTGGAACCTTATCTATAAATCGCAATAACTCGGAAAGTTGCCGCCCCATCTGACCCAAACTTCATGGGCCACGTGTCTCGGACGACGGCGGTTCGAATGATATACGTGCCGTTCCTGTACCTCAATTGGTTCCCGAGTTATTAACAAAATACTATAACTAAAAATCAACGTGTCTAGCTGAGAACTATAACTATTTCAAACTGCCTAGCTTTTGGACCTGTATTTCGATAAGTTACCGCCCCATTTGGTTCAAACTGGGCAGGCTGGTGGCTGAGATGTGGGCGGTTCGAATGATGTATGTGCCGCCTCCGTAGCTCCATTGGTTCCCAGGTAATTACCAAAATACTACACCTAAAAAGGAATTTGCTTAGTTTAGAAATATAACTATTTCAAGCAACGAAGCGGCAAGGTGGTACCCCCAAATTGCCGGACCTCCTACTCGATAAGTTACCGCCCCATTTGGTTCAAACTTCGTAGGCGGGTGTCCAGGACGACGGCGGTTCGAACGATATCTCTGCCGCCCCCGTACCTCGATTGGTTCCCGAGTTATTAACAAAAAACCATACCTAAAAAAGTTACCGTCCGATGTAGTTCAAACTAGGTGGCCTTGTGGGCGTGGTCAAACCTGTTCCTGTGATATAGATGGCGCCACCGTAGCACTACCTGTTCCTAAATTTTTAACAAAAAACCATAACTTCGAAACTTACCGTTCGATTTGGTTCAAACTTGGTAGGCAGGTAACGGCCGCCAAGGCGATTTGAACAATATAGGTGGCGCCACCGTAGCACCCATGGTTCCCTAAATATTAAGAAAAAACGTAATTACTCGAAAAGTTACAGTCCGCTATTATTCAGATTTGGTACACAGATGAAGGCGGCGAAGGCGGTTCGAATGACATCTCTGCCGCCCACGTGCGATGACTGGTTCCGGAGATATTCAAGTTTGAAAATTCTACAAAAATTCAAAAAATGCAAAAAATTAAAAGTCCTCGGAATGAGCTGAAACTTGGTATACGTGTAGAGGGCGCCACGCTGATTACAATGACATACGACACGACCCCCTAGCACGCTTAGTTTAGAAGTCATTTTTTAAAACTCGACCTTGGAACCTTATCTATAAATCGCAATAACTCGGAAAGTTGCCGCCCCATCTGACCCAAACTTCATGGGCCACGTGTCTCGGACGACGGCGGTTCGAATGATATACGTGCCGTTCATGTACCTCAATTGGTTCCCGAGTTATTAACAAAATACTATACCTAAAAATCAACGTGTCTAGCTGAGAACTATAACTATTTCAAACTGCCTAGCTTTTGGACCTGTATTTCGATAAGTTACCGCCCCATTTGGTTCAAACTGGGCAGGCTGGTGGCTGAGATGTGGGCGGTTCGAATGATGTATGTGCCGCCTCCGTAGCTCCATTGGTTCCCAGGTAATTACCAAAATACTACACCTAAAAAGGAATTTGCTTAGTTTAGAAATATAACTATTTCAAGCAACGAAGCGGCAAGGTGGTACCCCCAAATTGCCGGACCTCCTACTCGATAAGTTACCGCCCCATTTGGTTCAAACTTCGTAGGCGGGTGTCCAGGACGACGGCGGTTCGAACGATATCTCTGCCGCCCCCGTACCTCGATTGGTTCCCGAGTTATTAACAAAAAACCATACCTAAAAAAGTTACCGTCCGATGTAGTTCAAACTAGGTGGCCTTGTGGGCGTGGTCAAACCTGTTCCTGTGATATAGATGGCGCCACCGTAGCACTACCTGTTCCTAAATTTTTAACAAAAAACCATAACTTCGAAACTTACCGTTCGATTTGGTTCAAACTTGGTAGGCAGGTAACGGCCGCCAAGGCGATTTGAACAATATAGGTGGCGCCACCGTAGCACCCATGGTTCCCTAAATATTAAGAAAAAACGTAATTACTCGAAAAGTTACAGTCCGCTATTATTCAGATTTGGTACACAGATGAAGGCGGCGAAGGCGGTTCGAATGACATCTCTGCCGCCCACGTGCGATGACTGGTTCCGGAGATATTCAAGTTTGAAAATTCTACAAAAATTCAAAAAATGCAAAAAATTAAAAGTCCTCGGAATGAGCTGAAACTTGGTATACGTGTAGAGGGCGCCACGCTGATTACAATGACATACGACACGACCCCCTAGCACGCTTAGTTTAGAAGTCATTTTTTAAAACTCGACCTTGGAACCTTATCTATAAATCGCAATAACTCGGAAAGTTGCCGCCCCATCTGACCCAAACTTCATGGGCCACGTGTCTCGGACGACGGCGGTTCGAATGATATACGTGCCGTTCATGTACCTCAATTGGTTCCCGAGTTATTAACAAAATACTATACCTAAAAATCAACGTGTCTAGCTGAGAACTATAACTATTTCAAACTGCCTAGCTTTTGGACCTGTATTTCGATAAGTTACCGCCCCATTTGGTTCAAACTGGGCAGGCTGGTGGCTGAGATGTGGGCGGTTCGAATGATGTATGTGCCGCCTCCGTAGCTCCATTGGTTCCCAGGTAATTACCAAAATACTACACCTAAAAAGGAATTTGCTTAGTTTAGAAATATAACTATTTCAAGCAACGAAGCGGCAAGGTGGTACCCCCAAATTGCCGGACCTCCTACTCGATAAGTTACCGCCCCATTTGGTTCAAACTTCGTAGGCGGGTGTCCAGGACGACGGCGGTTCGAACGATATCTCTGCCGCCCCCGTACCTCGATTGGTTCCCGAGTTATTAACAAAAAACCATACCTAAAAAAGTTACCGTCCGATGTAGTTCAAACTAGGTGGCCTTGTGGGCGTGGTCAAACCTGTTCCTGTGATATAGATGGCGCCACCGTAGCACTACCTGTTCCTAAATTTTTAACAAAAAACCATAACTTCGAAACTTACCGTTCGATTTGGTTCAAACTTGGTAGGCAGGTAACGGCCGCCAAGGCGATTTGAACAATATAGGTGGCGCCACCGTAGCACCCATGGTTCCCTAAATATTAAGAAAAAACGTAATTACTCGAAAAGTTACAGTCCGCTATTATTCAGATTTGGTACACAGATGAAGGCGGCGAAGGCGGTTCGAATGACATCTCTGCCGCCCACGTGCGATGACTGGTTCCGGAGATATTCAAGTTTGAAAATTCTACAAAAATTCAAAAAATGCAAAAAATTAAAAGTCCTCGGAATGAGCTGAAACTTGGTATACGTGTAGAGGGCGCCACGCTGATTACACTGACATACGACACGACCCCCTAGCACGCTTAGTTTAGAAGTTATTTTTTAAAACTCGACCTTGGAACCTTATCTATAAATCGCAATAACTCGGAAAGTTGCCGCCCCATCTGACCCAAACTTCATGGGCCACGTGTCTCGGACGACGGCGGTTCGAATGATATACGTGCCGTTCCTGTACCTCAATTGGTTCCCGAGTTATTAACAAAATACTATAACTAAAAATCAACGTGTCTAGCTGAGAACTATAACTATTTCAAACTGCCTAGCTTTTGGACCTGTATTTCGATAAGTTACCGCCCCATTTGGTTCAAACTGGGCAGGCTGGTGGCTGAGATGTGGGCGGTTCGAATGATGTATGTGCCGCCTCCGTAGCTCCATTGGTTCCCAGGTAATTACCAAAATACTACACCTAAAAAGGAATTTGCTTAGTTTAGAAATATAACTATTTCAAGCAACGAAGCGGCAAGGTGGTACCCCCAAATTGCCGGACCTCCTACTCGATAAGTTACCGCCCCATTTGGTTCAAACTTCGTAGGCGGGTGTCCAGGACGACGGCGGTTCGAACGATATCTCTGCCGCCCCCGTACCTCGATTGGTTCCCGAGTTATTAACAAAAAACCATACCTAAAAAAGTTACCGTCCGATGTAGTTCAAACTAGGTGGCCTTGTGGGCGTGGTCAAACCTGTTCCTGTGATATAGATGGCGCCACCGTAGCACTACCTGTTCCTAAATTTTTAACAAAAAACCATAACTTCGAAACTTACCGTTCGATTTGGTTCAAACTTGGTAGGCAGGTAACGGCCGCCAAGGCGATTTGAACAATATAGGTGGCGCCACCGTAGCACCCATGGTTCCCTAAATATTAAGAAAAAACGTAATTACTCGAAAAGTTACAGTCCGCTATTATTCAGATTTGGTACACAGATGAAGGCGGCGAAGGCGGTTCGAATGACATCTCTGCCGCCCACGTGCGATGACTGGTTCCGGAGATATTCAAGTTTGAAAATTCTACAAAAATTCAAAAAATGCAAAAAATTAAAAGTCCTCGGAATGAGCTGAAACTTGGTATACGTGTAGAGGGCGCCACGCTGATTACAATGACATACGACACGACCCCCTAGCACGCTTAGTTTAGAAGTCATTTTTTAAAACTCGACCTTGGAACCTTATCTATAAATCGCAATAACTCGGAAAGTTGCCGCCCCATCTGACCCAAACTTCATGGGCCACGTGTCTCGGACGACGGCGGTTCGAATGATATACGTGCCGTTCATGTACCTCAATTGGTTCCCGAGTTATTAACAAAATACTATACCTAAAAATCAACGTGTCTAGCTGAGAACTATAACTATTTCAAACTGCCTAGCTTTTGGACCTGTATTTCGATAAGTTACCGCCCCATTTGGTTCAAACTGGGCAGGCTGGTGGCTGAGATGTGGGCGGTTCGAATGATGTATGTGCCGCCTCCGTAGCTCCATTGGTTCCCAGGTAATTACCAAAATACTACACCTAAAAAGGAATTTGCTTAGTTTAGAAATATAACTATTTCAAGCAACGAAGCGGCAAGGTGGTATCTATATCACAGGAACAGGTTTGACCACGCCCACAAGGCCACCTAGTTTGAACTACAAAATTAAAAGTCCTCGGAATGAGCTGAAACTTGGTATACGTGTAGAGGGCGCCACGCTGATTACAATGACATACGACACGACCCCCTAGCACGCTTAGTTTAGAAGTCATTTTTTAAAACTCGACCTTGGAACCTTATCTATAAATCGCAATAACTCGGAAAGTTGCCGCCCCATCTGACCCAAACTTCATGGGCCACGTGTCTCGGACGACGGCGGTTCGAATGATATACGTGCCGTTCATGTACCTCAATTGGTTCCCGAGTTATTAACAAAATACTATACCTAAAAATCAACGTGTCTAGCTGAGAACTATAACTATTTCAAACTGCCTAGCTTTTGGACCTGTATTTCGATAAGTTACCGCCCCATTTGGTTCAAACTGGGCAGGCTGGTGGCTGAGATGTGGGCGGTTCGAATGATGTATGTGCCGCCTCCGTAGCTCCATTGGTTCCCAGGTAATTACCAAAATACTACACCTAAAAAGGAATTTGCTTAGTTTAGAAATATAACTATTTCAAGCAACGAAGCGGCAAGGTGGTACCCCCAAATTGCCGGACCTCCTACTCGATAAGTTACCGCCCCATTTGGTTCAAACTTCGTAGGCGGGTGTCCAGGACGACGGCGGTTCGAACGATATCTCTGCCGCCCCCGTACCTCGATTGGTTCCCGAGTTATTAACAAAAAACCATACCTAAAAAAGTTACCGTCCGATGTAGTTCAAACTAGGTGGCCTTGTGGGCGTGGTCAAACCTGTTCCTGTGATATAGATGGCGCCACCGTAGCACTACCTGTTCCTAAATTTTTAACAAAAAACCATAACTTCGAAACTTACCGTTCGATTTGGTTCAAACTTGGTAGGCAGGTAACGGCCGCCAAGGCGATTTGAACAATATAGGTGGCGCCACCGTAGCACCCATGGTTCCCTAAATATTAAGAAAAAACGTAATTACTCGAAAAGTTACAGTCCGCTATTATTCAGATTTGGTACACAGATGAAGGCGGCGAAGGCGGTTCGAATGACATCTCTGCCGCCCACGTGCGATGACTGGTTCCGGAGATATTCAAGTTTGAAAATTCTACAAAAATTCAAAAAATGCAAAAAATTAAAAGTCCTCGGAATGAGCAGAAACTTGGTATACGTGTAGAGGGCGCCACGCTGATTACACTGACATACGACACGACCCCCTAGCACGCTTAGTTTAGAAGTTATTTTTTAAAACTCGACCTTGGAACCTTATCTATAAATCGCAATAACTCGGAAAGTTGCCGCCCCATCTGACCCAAACTTCATGGGCCACGTGTCTCGGACGACGGCGGTTCGAATGATATACGTGCCGTTCCTGTACCTCAATTGGTTCCCGAGTTATTAACAAAATACTATAACTAAAAATCAACGTGTCTAGCTGAGAACTATAACTATTTCAAACTGCCTAGCTTTTGGACCTGTATTTCGATAAGTTACCGCCCCATTTGGTTCAAACTGGGCAGGCTGGTGGCTGAGATGTGGGCGGTTCGAATGATGTATGTGCCGCCTCCGTAGCTCCATTGGTTCCCAGGTAATTACCAAAATACTACACCTAAAAAGGAATTTGCTTAGTTTAGAAATATAACTATTTCAAGCAACGAAGCGGCAAGGTGGTACCCCCAAATTGCCGGACCTCCTACTCGATAAGTTACCGCCCCATTTGGTTCAAACTTCGTAGGCGGGTGTCCAGGACGACGGCGGTTCGAACGATATCTCTGCCGCCCCCGTACCTCGATTGGTTCCCGAGTTATTAACAAAAAACCATACCTAAAAAAGTTACCGTCCGATGTAGTTCAAACTAGGTGGCCTTGTGGGCGTGGTCAAACCTGTTCCTGTGATATAGATGGCGCCACCGTAGCACTACCTGTTCCTAAATTTTTAACAAAAAACCATAACTTCGAAACTTACCGTTCGATTTGGTTCAAACTTGGTAGGCAGGTAACGGCCGCCAAGGCGATTTGAACAATATAGGTGGCGCCACCGTAGCACCCATGGTTCCCTAAATATTAAGAAAAAACGTAATTACTCGAAAAGTTACAGTCCGCTATTATTCAGATTTGGTACACAGATGAAGGCGGCGAAGGCGGTTCGAATGACATCTCTGCCGCCCACGTGCGATGACTGGTTCCGGAGATATTCAAGTTTGAAAATTCTACAAAAATTCAAAAAATGCAAAAAATTAAAAGTCCTCGGAATGAGCTGAAACTTGGTATACGTGTAGAGGGCGCCACGCTGATTACAATGACATACGACACGACCCCCTAGCACGCTTAGTTTAGAAGTCATTTTTTAAAACTCGACCTTGGAACCTTATCTATAAATCGCAATAACTCGGAAAGTTGCCGCCCCATCTGACCCAAACTTCATGGGCCACGTGTCTCGGACGACGGCGGTTCGAATGATATACGTGCCGTTCATGTACCTCAATTGGTTCCCGAGTTATTAACAAAATACTATACCTAAAAATCAACGTGTCTAGCTGAGAACTATAACTATTTCAAACTGCCTAGCTTTTGGACCTGTATTTCGATAAGTTACCGCCCCATTTGGTTCAAACTGGGCAGGCTGGTGGCTGAGATGTGGGCGGTTCGAATGATGTATGTGCCGCCTCCGTAGCTCCATTGGTTCCCAGGTAATTACCAAAATACTACACCTAAAAAGGAATTTGCTTAGTTTAGAAATATAACTATTTTAAGCAACGAAGCGGCAAGGTGGTACCCCCAAATTGCCGGACCTCCTACTCGATAAGTTACCGCCCCATTTGGTTCAAACTTCGTAGGCGGGTGTCCAGGACGACGGCGGTTCGAACGATATCTCTGCCGCCCCCGTACCTCGATTGGTTCCCGAGTTATTAACAAAAAACCATACCTAAAAAAGTTACCGTCCGATGTAGTTCAAACTAGGTGGCCTTGTGGGCGTGGTCAAACCTGTTCCTGTGATATAGATGGCGCCACCGTAGCACTACCTGTTCCTAAATTTTTAACAAAAAACCATAACTTCGAAACTTACCGTTCGATTTGGTTCAAACTTGGTAGGCAGGTAACGGCCGCCAAGGCGATTTGAACAATATAGGTGGCGCCACCGTAGCACCCATGGTTCCCTAAATATTAAGAAAAAACGTAATTACTCGAAAAGTTACAGTCCGCTATTATTCAGATTTGGTACACAGATGAAGGCGGCGAAGGCGGTTCGAATGACATCTCTGCCGCCCACGTGCGATGACTGGTTCCGGAGATATTCAAGTTTGAAAATTCTACAAAAATTCAAAAAATGCAAAAAATTAAAAGTCCTCGGAATGAGCTGAAACTTGGTATACGTGTAGAGGGCGCCACGCTGATTACACTGACATACGACACGACCCCCTAGCACGCTTAGTTTAGAAGTTATTTTTTAAAACTCGACCTTGGAACCTTATCTATAAATCGCAATAACTCGGAAAGTTGCCGCCCCATCTGACCCAAACTTCATGGGCCACGTGTCTCGGACGACGGCGGTTCGAATGATATACGTGCCGTTCCTGTACCTCAATTGGTTCCCGAGTTATTAACAAAATACTATAACTAAAAATCAACGTGTCTAGCTGAGAACTATAACTATTTCAAACTGCCTAGCTTTTGGACCTGTATTTCGATAAGTTACCGCCCCATTTGGTTCAAACTGGGCAGGCTGGTGGCTGAGATGTGGGCGGTTCGAATGATGTATGTGCCGCCTCCGTAGCTCCATTGGTTCCCAGGTAATTACCAAAATACTACACCTAAAAAGGAATTTGCTTAGTTTAGAAATATAACTATTTCAAGCAACGAAGCGGCAAGGTGGTACCCCCAAATTGCCGGACCTCCTACTCGATAAGTTACCGCCCCATTTGGTTCAAACTTCGTAGGCGGGTGTCCAGGACGACGGCGGTTCGAACGATATCTCTGCCGCCCCCGTACCTCGATTGGTTCCCGAGTTATTAACAAAAAACCATACCTAAAAAAGTTACCGTCCGATGTAGTTCAAACTAGGTGGCCTTGTGGGCGTGGTCAAACCTGTTCCTGTGATATAGATGGCGCCACCGTAGCACTACCTGTTCCTAAATTTTTAACAAAAAACCATAACTTCGAAACTTACCGTTCGATTTGGTTCAAACTTGGTAGGCAGGTAACGGCCGCCAAGGCGATTTGAACAATATAGGTGGCGCCACCGTAGCACCCATGGTTCCCTAAATATTAAGAAAAAACGTAATTACTCGAAAAGTTACAGTCCGCTATTATTCAGATTTGGTACACAGATGAAGGCGGCGAAGGCGGTTCGAATGACATCTCTGCCGCCCACGTGCGATGACTGGTTCCGGAGATATTCAAGTTTGAAAATTCTACAAAAATTCAAAAAATGCAAAAAATTAAAAGTCCTCGGAATGAGCAGAAACTTGGTATACGTGTAGAGGGCGCCACGCTGATTACACTGACATACGACACGACCCCCTAGCACGCTTAGTTTAGAAGTTATTTTTTAAAACTCGACCTTGGAACCTTATCTATAAATCGCAATAACTCGGAAAGTTGCCGCCCCATCTGACCCAAACTTCATGGGCCACGTGTCTCGGACGACGGCGGTTCGAATGATATACGTGCCGTTCCTGTACCTCAATTGGTTCCCGAGTTATTAACAAAATACTATAACTAAAAATCAACGTGTCTAGCTGAGAACTATAACTATTTCAAACTGCCTAGCTTTTGGACCTGTATTTCGATAAGTTACCGCCCCATTTGGTTCAAACTGGGCAGGCTGGTGGCTGAGATGTGGGCGGTTCGAATGATGTATGTGCCGCCTCCGTAGCTCCATTGGTTCCCAGGTAATTACCAAAATACTACACCTAAAAAGGAATTTGCTTAGTTTAGAAATATAACTATTTCAAGCAACGAAGCGGCAAGGTGGTACCCCCAAATTGCCGGACCTCCTACTCGATAAGTTACCGCCCCATTTGGTTCAAACTTCGTAGGCGGGTGTCCAGGACGACGGCGGTTCGAATGATATACGTGCCGTCCTCGTAGCTCAATTGGTTCCTGAGTTATTATCAAAATACAATACCTAAAAATAAGCATACTTATTTTGTAACTATAACTATTTCAATCTGCAAAGCTTTCGGTCCTACAACTCGATAAGTTACCGCCCTATTTGGTTCCAACTTTGCCCGCACGTGGCCAGTTAGAGGGCGGTTCGAATGATGTATGTACCGCCTCCGTAGCTCCATTGGTTCCCTAAAAATGAGCATGCTTAATTTAGAACTACAACTATTTCGAGCATCGAAGCTGCAAAGGGGTACCTCCCAAATTGCCGGACCTCCTACTCGATAAGTTACCGCCCCATTTGGTTCAAACTTCGTAGGCGGGTGTCCAGGACGACGGCGGTTCGAACGATATCTCTGCCGCCCCCGTACCTCGATTGGTTCCCGAGTTATTAACAAAAAACCATACCTAAAAAAGTTACCGTCCGATGTAGTTCAAACTAGGTGGCCTTGTGGGCGTGGTCAAACCTGTTCCTGTGATATAGATGGCGCCACCGTAGCACTACCTGTTCCTAAATTTTTAACAAAAAACCATAACTTCGAAACTTACCGTTCGATTTGGTTCAAACTTGGTAGGCAGGTAACGGCCGCCAAGGCGATTTGAACAATATAGGTGGCGCCACCGTAGCACCCATGGTTCCCTAAATATTAAGAAAAAACGTAATTACTCGAAAAGTTACAGTCCGCTATTATTCAGATTTGGTACACAGATGAAGGCGGCGAAGGCGGTTCGAATGACATCTCTGCCGCCCACGTGCGATGACTGGTTCCGGAGATATTCAAGTTTGAAAATTCTACAAAAATTCAAAAAATGCAAAAAATTAAAAGTCCTCGGAATGAGCTGAAACTTGGTATACGTGTAGAGGGCGCCACGCTGATTACACTGACATACGACACGACCCCCTAGCACGCTTAGTTTAGAAGTTATTTTTTAAAACTCGACCTTGGAACCTTATCTATAAATCGCAATAACTCGGAAAGTTGCCGCCCCATCTGACCCAAACTTCATGGGCCACGTGTCTCGGACGACGGCGGTTCGAATGATATACGTGCCGTTCCTGTACCTCAATTGGTTCCCGAGTTATTAACAAAATACTATAACTAAAAATCAACGTGTCTAGCTGAGAACTATAACTATTTCAAACTGCCTAGCTTTTGGACCTGTATTTCGATAAGTTACCGCCCCATTT
Organism: Aleochara curtula; assembly: GCA_963978815.1. Lineage (NCBI taxonomy): Eukaryota > Metazoa > Arthropoda > Insecta > Coleoptera > Staphylinidae > Aleochara > Aleochara curtula. The sequence goes on along the minus strand of OZ022222.1, from coordinate 8,700,864 downwards.
GGTTCAAACTGGGCAGGCTGGTGGCTGAGATGTGGGCGGTTCGAATGATGTATGTGCCGCCTCCGTAGCTCCATTGGTTCCCAGGTAATTACCAAAATACTACACCTAAAAAGGAATTTGCTTAGTTTAGAAATATAACTATTTCAAGCAACGAAGCGGCAAGGTGGTACCCCCAAATTGCCGGACCTCCTACTCGATAAGTTACCGCCCCATTTGGTTCAAACTTCGTAGGCGGGTGTCCAGGACGACGGCGGTTCGAACGATATCTCTGCCGCCCCCGTACCTCGATTGGTTCCCGAGTTATTAACAAAAAACCATACCTAAAAAAGTTACCGTCCGATGTAGTTCAAACTAGGTGGCCTTGTGGGCGTGGTCAAACCTGTTCCTGTGATATAGATGGCGCCACCGTAGCACTACCTGTTCCTAAATTTTTAACAAAAAACCATAACTTCGAAACTTACCGTTCGATTTGGTTCAAACTTGGTAGGCAGGTAACGGCCGCCAAGGCGATTTGAACAATATAGGTGGCGCCACCGTAGCACCCATGGTTCCCTAAATATTAAGAAAAAACGTAATTACTCGAAAAGTTACAGTCCGCTATTATTCAGATTTGGTACACAGATGAAGGCGGCGAAGGCGGTTCGAATGACATCTCTGCCGCCCACGTGCGATGACTGGTTCCGGAGATATTCAAGTTTGAAAATTCTACAAAAATTCAAAAAATGCAAAAAATTAAAAGTCCTCGGAATGAGCAGAAACTTGGTATACGTGTAGAGGGCGCCACGCTGATTACACTGACATACGACACGACCCCCTAGCACGCTTAGTTTAGAAGTTATTTTTTAAAACTCGACCTTGGAACCTTATCTATAAATCGCAATAACTCGGAAAGTTGCCGCCCCATCTGACCCAAACTTCATGGGCCACGTGTCTCGGACGACGGCGGTTCGAATGATATACGTGCCGTTCCTGTACCTCAATTGGTTCCCGAGTTATTAACAAAATACTATAACTAAAAATCAACGTGTCTAGCTGAGAACTATAACTATTTCAAACTGCCTAGCTTTTGGACCTGTATTTCGATAAGTTACCGCCCCATTTGGTTCAAACTGGGCAGGCTGGTGGCTGAGATGTGGGCGGTTCGAATGATGTATGTGCCGCCTCCGTAGCTCCATTGGTTCCCAGGTAATTACCAAAATACTACACCTAAAAAGGAATTTGCTTAGTTTAGAAATATAACTATTTCAAGCAACGAAGCGGCAAGGTGGTACCCCCAAATTGCCGGACCTCCTACTCGATAAGTTACCGCCCCATTTGGTTCAAACTTCGTAGGCGGGTGTCCAGGACGACGGCGGTTCGAATGATATACGTGCCGTCCTCGTAGCTCAATTGGTTCCTGAGTTATTATCAAAATACAATACCTAAAAATAAGCATACTTATTTTGTAACTATAACTATTTCAATCTGCAAAGCTTTCGGTCCTACAACTCGATAAGTTACCGCCCTATTTGGTTCCAACTTTGCCCGCACGTGGCCAGTTAGAGGGCGGTTCGAATGATGTATGTACCGCCTCCGTAGCTCCATTGGTTCCCTAAAAATGAGCATGCTTAATTTAGAACTACAACTATTTCGAGCATCGAAGCTGCAAAGGGGTACCTCCCAAATTGCCGGACCTCCTACTCGATAAGTTACCGCCCCATTTGGTTCAAACTTCGTAGGCGGGTGTCCAGGACGACGGCGGTTCGAACGATATCTCTGCCGCCCCCGTACCTCGATTGGTTCCCGAGTTATTAACAAAAAACCATACCTAAAAAAGTTACCGTCCGATGTAGTTCAAACTAGGTGGCCTTGTGGGCGTGGTCAAACCTGTTCCTGTGATATAGATGGCGCCACCGTAGCACTACCTGTTCCTAAATTTTTAACAAAAAACCATAACTTCGAAACTTACCGTTCGATTTGGTTCAAACTTGGTAGGCAGGTAACGGCCGCCAAGGCGATTTGAACAATATAGGTGGCGCCACCGTAGCACCCATGGTTCCCTAAATATTAAGAAAAAACGTAATTACTCGAAAAGTTACAGTCCGCTATTATTCAGATTTGGTACACAGATGAAGGCGGCGAAGGCGGTTCGAATGACATCTCTGCCGCCCACGTGCGATGACTGGTTCCGGAGATATTCAAGTTTGAAAATTCTACAAAAATTCAAAAAATGCAAAAAATTAAAAGTCCTCGGAATGAGCTGAAACTTGGTATACGTGTAGAGGGCGCCACGCTGATTACACTGACATACGACACGACCCCCTAGCACGCTTAGTTTAGAAGTTATTTTTTAAAACTCGACCTTGGAACCTTATCTATAAATCGCAATAACTCGGAAAGTTGCCGCCCCATCTGACCCAAACTTCATGGGCCACGTGTCTCGGACGACGGCGGTTCGAATGATATACGTGCCGTTCCTGTACCTCAATTGGTTCCCGAGTTATTAACAAAATACTATAACTAAAAATCAACGTGTCTAGCTGAGAACTATAACTATTTCAAACTGCCTAGCTTTTGGACCTGTATTTCGATAAGTTACCGCCCCATTTGGTTCAAACTGGGCAGGCTGGTGGCTGAGATGTGGGCGGTTCGAATGATGTATGTGCCGCCTCCGTAGCTCCATTGGTTCCCAGGTAATTACCAAAATACTACACCTAAAAAGGAATTTGCTTAGTTTAGAAATATAACTATTTCAAGCAACGAAGCGGCAAGGTGGTACCCCCAAATTGCCGGACCTCCTACTCGATAAGTTACCGCCCCATTTGGTTCAAACTTCGTAGGCGGGTGTCCAGGACGACGGCGGTTCGAACGATATCTCTGCCGCCCCCGTACCTCGATTGGTTCCCGAGTTATTAACAAAAAACCATACCTAAAAAAGTTACCGTCCGATGTAGTTCAAACTAGGTGGCCTTGTGGGCGTGGTCAAACCTGTTCCTGTGATATAGATGGCGCCACCGTAGCACTACCTGTTCCTAAATTTTTAACAAAAAACCATAACTTCGAAACTTACCGTTCGATTTGGTTCAAACTTGGTAGGCAGGTAACGGCCGCCAAGGCGATTTGAACAATATAGGTGGCGCCACCGTAGCACCCATGGTTCCCTAAATATTAAGAAAAAACGTAATTACTCGAAAAGTTACAGTCCGCTATTATTCAGATTTGGTACACAGATGAAGGCGGCGAAGGCGGTTCGAATGACATCTCTGCCGCCCACGTGCGATGACTGGTTCCGGAGATATTCAAGTTTGAAAATTCTACAAAAATTCAAAAAATGCAAAAAATTAAAAGTCCTCGGAATGAGCTGAAACTTGGTATACGTGTAGAGGGCGCCACGCTGATTACACTGACATACGACACGACCCCCTAGCACGCTTAGTTTAGAAGTTATTTTTTAAAACTCGACCTTGGAACCTTATCTATAAATCGCAATAACTCGGAAAGTTGCCGCCCCATCTGACCCAAACTTCATGGGCCACGTGTCTCGGACGACGGCGGTTCGAATGATATACGTGCCGTTCCTGTACCTCAATTGGTTCCCGAGTTATTAACAAAATACTATAACTAAAAATCAACGTGTCTAGCTGAGAACTATAACTATTTCAAACTGCCTAGCTTTTGGACCTGTATTTCGATAAGTTACCGCCCCATTTGGTTCAAACTGGGCAGGCTGGTGGCTGAGATGTGGGCGGTTCGAATGATGTATGTGCCGCCTCCGTAGCTCCATTGGTTCCCAGGTAATTACCAAAATACTACACCTAAAAAGGAATTTGCTTAGTTTAGAAATATAACTATTTCAAGCAACGAAGCGGCAAGGTGGTACCCCCAAATTGCCGGACCTCCTACTCGATAAGTTACCGCCCCATTTGGTTCAAACTTCGTAGGCGGGTGTCCAGGACGACGGCGGTTCGAACGATATCTCTGCCGCCCCCGTACCTCGATTGGTTCCCGAGTTATTAACAAAAAACCATACCTAAAAAAGTTACCGTCCGATGTAGTTCAAACTAGGTGGCCTTGTGGGCGTGGTCAAACCTGTTCCTGTGATATAGATGGCGCCACCGTAGCACTACCTGTTCCTAAATTTTTAACAAAAAACCATAACTTCGAAACTTACCGTTCGATTTGGTTCAAACTTGGTAGGCAGGTAACGGCCGCCAAGGCGATTTGAACAATATAGGTGGCGCCACCGTAGCACCCATGGTTCCCTAAATATTAAGAAAAAACGTAATTACTCGAAAAGTTACAGTCCGCTATTATTCAGATTTGGTACACAGATGAAGGCGGCGAAGGCGGTTCGAATGACATCTCTGCCGCCCACGTGCGATGACTGGTTCCGGAGATATTCAAGTTTGAAAATTCTACAAAAATTCAAAAAATGCAAAAAATTAAAAGTCCTCGGAATGAGCTGAAACTTGGTATACGTGTAGAGGGCGCCACGCTGATTACACTGACATACGACACGACCCCCTAGCACGCTTAGTTTAGAAGTTATTTTTTAAAACTCGACCTTGGAACCTTATCTATAAATCGCAATAACTCGGAAAGTTGCCGCCCCATCTGACCCAATCTTCATGGGCCACGTGTCTCGGACGACGGCGGTTCGAATGATATACGTGCCGTTCCTGTACCTCAATTGGTTCCCGAGTTATTAACAAAATACTATAACTAAAAATCAACGTGTCTAGCTGAGAACTATAACTATTTCAAACTGCCTAGCTTTTGGACCTGTATTTCGATAAGTTACCGCCCCATTTGGTTCAAACTGGGCAGGCTGGTGGCTGAGATGTGGGCGGTTCGAATGATGTATGTGCCGCCTCCGTAGCTCCATTGGTTCCCAGGTAATTACCAAAATACTACACCTAAAAAGGAATTTGCTTAGTTTAGAAATATAACTATTTCAAGCAACGAAGCGGCAAGGTGGTACCCCCAAATTGCCGGACCTCCTACTCGATAAGTTACCGCCCCATTTGGTTCAAACTTCGTAGGCGGGTGTCCAGGACGACGGCGGTTCGAACGATATCTCTGCCGCCCCCGTACCTCGATTGGTTCCCGAGTTATTAACAAAAAACCATACCTAAAAAAGTTACCGTCCGATGTAGTTCAAACTAGGTGGCCTTGTGGGCGTGGTCAAACCTGTTCCTGTGATATAGATGGCGCCACCGTAGCACTACCTGTTCCTAAATTTTTAACAAAAAACCATAACTTCGAAACTTACCGTTCGATTTGGTTCAAACTTGGTAGGCAGGTAACGGCCGCCAAGGCGATTTGAACAATATAGGTGGCGCCACCGTAGCACCCATGGTTCCCTAAATATTAAGAAAAAACGTAATTACTCGAAAAGTTACAGTCCGCTATTATTCAGATTTGGTACACAGATGAAGGCGGCGAAGGCGGTTCGAATGACATCTCTGCCGCCCACGTGCGATGACTGGTTCCGGAGATATTCAAGTTTGAAAATTCTACAAAAATTCAAAAAATGCAAAAAATTAAAAGTCCTCGGAATGAGCTGAAACTTGGTATACGTGTAGAGGGCGCCACGCTGATTACACTGACATACGACACGACCCCCTAGCACGCTTAGTTTAGAAGTTATTTTTTAAAACTCGACCTTGGAACCTTATCTATAAATCGCAATAACTCGGAAAGTTGCCGCCCCATCTGACCCAAACTTCATGGGCCACGTGTCTCGGACGACGGCGGTTCGAATGATATACGTGCCGTTCCTGTACCTCAATTGGTTCCCGAGTTATTAACAAAATACTATAACTAAAAATCAACGTGTCTAGCTGAGAACTATAACTATTTCAAACTGCCTAGCTTTTGGACCTGTATTTCGATAAGTTACCGCCCCATTTGGTTCAAACTGGGCAGGCTGGTGGCTGAGATGTGGGCGGTTCGAATGATGTATGTGCCGCCTCCGTAGCTCCATTGGTTCCCAGGTAATTACCAAAATACTACACCTAAAAAGGAATTTGCTTAGTTTAGAAATATAACTATTTCAAGCAACGAAGCGGCAAGGTGGTACCCCCAAATTGCCGGACCTCCTACTCGATAAGTTACCGCCCCATTTGGTTCAAACTTCGTAGGCGGGTGTCCAGGACGACGGCGGTTCGAACGATATCTCTGCCGCCCCCGTACCTCGATTGGTTCCCGAGTTATTAACAAAAAACCATACCTAAAAAAGTTACCGTCCGATGTAGTTCAAACTAGGTGGCCTTGTGGGCGTGGTCAAACCTGTTCCTGTGATATAGATGGCGCCACCGTAGCACTACCTGTTCCTAAATTTTTAACAAAAAACCATAACTTCGAAACTTACCGTTCGATTTGGTTCAAACTTGGTAGGCAGGTAACGGCCGCCAAGGCGATTTGAACAATATAGGTGGCGCCACCGTAGCACCCATGGTTCCCTAAATATTAAGAAAAAACGTAATTACTCGAAAAGTTACAGTCCGCTATTATTCAGATTTGGTACACAGATGAAGGCGGCGAAGGCGGTTCGAATGACATCTCTGCCGCCCACGTGCGATGACTGGTTCCGGAGATATTCAAGTTTGAAAATTCTACAAAAATTCAAAAAATGCAAAAAATTAAAAGTCCTCGGAATGAGCTGAAACTTGGTATACGTGTAGAGGGCGCCACGCTGATTACACTGACATACGACACGACCCCCTAGCACGCTTAGTTTAGAAGTTATTTTTTAAAACTCGACCTTGGAACCTTATCTATAAATCGCAATAACTCGGAAAGTTGCCGCCCCATCTGACCCAAACTTCATGGGCCACGTGTCTCGGACGACGGCGGTTCGAATGATATACGTGCCGTTCCTGTACCTCAATTGGTTCCCGAGTTATTAACAAAATACTATAACTAAAAATCAACGTGTCTAGCTGAGAACTATAACTATTTCAAACTGCCTAGCTTTTGGACCTGTATTTCGATAAGTTACCGCCCCATTTGGTTCAAACTGGGCAGGCTGGTGGCTGAGATGTGGGCGGTTCGAATGATGTATGTGCCGCCTCCGTAGCTCCATTGGTTCCCAGGTAATTACCAAAATACTACACCTAAAAAGGAATTTGCTTAGTTTAGAAATATAACTATTTCAAGCAACGAAGCGGCAAGGTGGTACCCCCAAATTGCCGGACCTCCTACTCGATAAGTTACCGCCCCATTTGGTTCAAACTTCGTAGGCGGGTGTCCAGGACGACGGCGGTTCGAACGATATCTCTGCCGCCCCCGTACCTCGATTGGTTCCCGAGTTATTAACAAAAAACCATACCTAAAAAAGTTACCGTCCGATGTAGTTCAAACTAGGTGGCCTTGTGGGCGTGGTCAAACCTGTTCCTGTGATATAGATGGCGCCACCGTAGCACTACCTGTTCCTAAATTTTTAACAAAAAACCATAACTTCGAAACTTACCGTTCGATTTGGTTCAAACTTGGTAGGCAGGTAACGGCCGCCAAGGCGATTTGAACAATATAGGTGGCGCCACCGTAGCACCCATGGTTCCCTAAATATTAAGAAAAAACGTAATTACTCGAAAAGTTACAGTCCGCTATTATTCAGATTTGGTACACAGATGAAGGCGACGAAGGCGGTTCGAATGACATCTCTGCCGCCCACGTGCGATGACTGGTTCCGGAGATATTCAAGTTTGAAAATTCTACAAAAATTCAAAAAATGCAAAAAATTAAAAGTCCTCGGAATGAGCTGAAACTTGGTATACGTGTAGAGGGCGCCACGCTGATTACACTGACATACGACACGACCCCCTAGCACGCTTAGTTTAGAAGTTATTTTTTAAAACTCGACCTTGGAACCTTATCTATAAATCGCAATAACTCGGAAAGTTGCCGCCCCATCTGACCCAAACTTCATGGGCCACGTGTCTCGGACGACGGCGGTTCGAATGATATACGTGCCGTTCCTGTACCTCAATTGGTTCCCGAGTTATTAACAAAATACTATAACTAAAAATCAACGTGTCTAGCTGAGAACTATAACTATTTCAAACTGCCTAGCTTTTGGACCTGTATTTCGATAAGTTACCGCCCCATTTGGTTCAAACTGGGCAGGCTGGTGGCTGAGATGTGGGCGGTTCGAATGATGTATGTGCCGCCTCCGTAGCTCCATTGGTTCCCAGGTAATTACCAAAATACTACACCTAAAAAGGAATTTGCTTAGTTTAGAAATATAACTATTTCAAGCAACGAAGCGGCAAGGTGGTACCCCCAAATTGCCGGACCTCCTACTCGATAAGTTACCGCCCCATTTGGTTCAAACTTCGTAGGCGGGTGTCCAGGACGACGGCGGTTCGAACGATATCTCTGCCGCCCCCGTACCTCGATTGGTTCCCGAGTTATTAACAAAAAACCATACCTAAAAAAGTTACCGTCCGATGTAGTTCAAACTAGGTGGCCTTGTGGGCGTGGTCAAACCTGTTCCTGTGATATAGATGGCGCCACCGTAGCACTACCTGTTCCTAAATTTTTAACAAAAAACCATAACTTCGAAACTTACCGTTCGATTTGGTTCAATCTTGGTAGGCAGGTAACGGCCGCCAAGGCGATTTGAACAATATAGGTGGCGCCACCGTAGCACCCATGGTTCCCTAAATATTAAGAAAAAACGTAATTACTCGAAAAGTTACAGTCCGCTATTATTCAGATTTGGTACACAGATGAAGGCGGCGAAGGCGGTTCGAATGACATCTCTGCCGCCCACGTGCGATGACTGGTTCCGGAGATATTCAAGTTTGAAAATTCTACAAAAATTCAAAAAATGCAAAAAATTAAAAGTCCTCGGAATGAGCTGAAACTTGGTATACGTGTAGAGGGCGCCACGCTGATTACACTGACATACGACACGACCCCCTAGCACGCTTAGTTTAGAAGTTATTTTTTAAAACTCGACCTTGGAACCTTATCTATAAATCGCAATAACTCGGAAAGTTGCCGCCCCATCTGACCCAAACTTCATGGGCCACGTGTCTCGGACGACGGCGGTTCGAATGATATACGTGCCGTTCCTGTACCTCAATTGGTTCCCGAGTTATTAACAAAATACTATAACTAAAAATCAACGTGTCTAGCTGAGAACTATAACTATTTCAAACTGCCTAGCTTTTGGACCTGTATTTCGATAAGTTACCGCCCCATTTGGTTCAAACTGGGCAGGCTGGTGGCTGAGATGTGGGCGGTTCGAATGATGTATGTGCCGCCTCCGTAGCTCCATTGGTTCCCAGGTAATTACCAAAATACTACACCTAAAAAGGAATTTGCTTAGTTTAGAAATATAACTATTTCAAGCAACGAAGCGGCAAGGTGGTACCCCCAAATTGCCGGACCTCCTACTCGATAAGTTACCGCCCCATTTGGTTCAAACTTCGTAGGCGGGTGTCCAGGACGACGGCGGTTCGAACGATATCTCTGCCGCCCCCGTACCTCGATTGGTTCCCGAGTTATTAACAAAAAACCATACCTAAAAAAGTTACCGTCCGATGTAGTTCAAACTAGGTGGCCTTGTGGGCGTGGTCAAACCTGTTCCTGTGATATAGATGGCGCCACCGTAGCACTACCTGTTCCTAAATTTTTAACAAAAAACCATAACTTCGAAACTTACCGTTCGATTTGGTTCAAACTTGGTAGGCAGGTAACGGCCGCCAAGGCGATTTGAACAATATAGGTGGCGCCACCGTAGCACCCATGGTTCCCTAAATATTAAGAAAAAACGTAATTACTCGAAAAGTTACAGTCCGCTATTATTCAGATTTGGTACACAGATGAAGGCGGCGAAGGCGGTTCGAATGACATCTCTGCCGCCCACGTGCGATGACTGGTTCCGGAGATATTCAAGTTTGAAAATTCTACAAAAATTCAAAAAATGCAAAAAATTAAAAGTCCTCGGAATGAGCTGAAACTTGGTATACGTGTAGAGGGCGCCACGCTGATTACACTGACATACGACACGACCCCCTAGCACGCTTAGTTTAGAAGTTATTTTTTAAAACTCGACCTTGGAACCTTATCTATAAATCGCAATAACTCGGAAAGTTGCCGCCCCATCTGACCCAATCTTCATGGGCCACGTGTCTCGGACGACGGCGGTTCGAATGATATACGTGCCGTTCCTGTACCTCAATTGGTTCCCGAGTTATTAACAAAATACTATAACTAAAAATCAACGTGTCTAGCTGAGAACTATAACTATTTCAAACTGCCTAGCTTTTGGACCTGTATTTCGATAAGTTACCGCCCCATTTGGTTCAAACTGGGCAGGCTGGTGGCTGAGATGTGGGCGGTTCGAATGATGTATGTGCCGCCTCCGTAGCTCCATTGGTTCCCAGGTAATTACCAAAATACTACACCTAAAAAGGAATTTGCTTAGTTTAGAAATATAACTATTTCAAGCAACGAAGCGGCAAGGTGGTACCCCCAAATTGCCGGACCTCCTACTCGATAAGTTACCGCCCCATTTGGTTCAAACTTCGTAGGCGGGTGTCCAGGACGACGGCGGTTCGAACGATATCTCTGCCGCCCCCGTACCTCGATTGGTTCCCGAGTTATTAACAAAAAACCATACCTAAAAAAGTTACCGTCCGATGTAGTTCAAACTAGGTGGCCTTGTGGGCGTGGTCAAACCTGTTCCTGTGATATAGATGGCGCCACCGTAGCACTACCTGTTCCTAAATTTTTAACAAAAAACCATAACTTCGAAACTTACCGTTCGATTTGGTTCAAACTTGGTAGGCAGGTAACGGCCGCCAAGGCGATTTGAACAATATAGGTGGCGCCACCGTAGCACCCATGGTTCCCTAAATATTAAGAAAAAACGTAATTACTCGAAAAGTTACAGTCCGCTATTATTCAGATTTGGTACACAGATGAAGGCGGCGAAGGCGGTTCGAATGACATCTCTGCCGCCCACGTGCGATGACTGGTTCCGGAGATATTCAAGTTTGAAAATTCTACAAAAATTCAAAAAATGCAAAAAATTAAAAGTCCTCGGAATGAGCTGAAACTTGGTATACGTGTAGAGGGCGCCACGCTGATTACACTGACATACGACACGACCCCCTAGCACGCTTAGTTTAGAAGTTATTTTTTAAAACTCGACCTTGGAACCTTATCTATAAATCGCAATAACTCGGAAAGTTGCCGCCCCATCTGACCCAAACTTCATGGGCCACGTGTCTCGGACGACGGCGGTTCGAATGATATACGTGCCGTTCCTGTACCTCAATTGGTTCCCGAGTTATTAACAAAATACTATAACTAAAAATCAACGTGTCTAGCTGAGAACTATAACTATTTCAAACTGCCTAGCTTTTGGACCTGTATTTCGATAAGTTACCGCCCCATTTGGTTCAAACTGGGCAGGCTGGTGGCTGAGATGTGGGCGGTTCGAATGATGTATGTGCCGCCTCCGTAGCTCCATTGGTTCCCAGGTAATTACCAAAATACTACACCTAAAAAGGAATTTGCTTAGTTTAGAAATATAACTATTTCAAGCAACGAAGCGGCAAGGTGGTACCCCCAAATTGCCGGACCTCCTACTCGATAAGTTACCGCCCCATTTGGTTCAAACTTCGTAGGCGGGTGTCCAGGACGACGGCGGTTCGAACGATATCTCTGCCGCCCCCGTACCTCGATTGGTTCCCGAGTTATTAACAAAAAACCATACCTAAAAAAGTTACCGTCCGATGTAGTTCAAACTAGGTGGCCTTGTGGGCGTGGTCAAACCTGTTCCTGTGATATAGATGGCGCCACCGTAGCACTACCTGTTCCTAAATTTTTAACAAAAAACCATAACTTCGAAACTTACCGTTCGATTTGGTTCAAACTTGGTAGGCAGGTAACGGCCGCCAAGGCGATTTGAACAATATAGGTGGCGCCACCGTAGCACCCATGGTTCCCTAAATATTAAGAAAAAACGTAATTACTCGAAAAGTTACAGTCCGCTATTATTCAGATTTGGTACACAGATGAAGGCGGCGAAGGCGGTTCGAATGACATCTCTGCCGCCCACGTGCGATGACTGGTTCCGGAGATATTCAAGTTTGAAAATTCTACAAAAATTCAAAAAATGCAAAAAATTAAAAGTCCTCGGAATGAGCTGAAACTTGGTATACGTGTAGAGGGCGCCACGCTGATTACACTGACATACGACACGACCCCCTAGCACGCTTAGTATAGAAGTTATTTTTTAAAACTCGACCTTGGAACCTTATCTATAAATCGCAATAACTCGGAAAGTTGCCGCCCCATCTGACCCAAACTTCATGGGCCACGTGTCTCGGACGACGGCGGTTCGAATGATATACGTGCCGTTCCTGTACCTCAATTGGTTCCCGAGTTATTAACAAAATACTATAACTAAAAATCAACGTGTCTAGCTGAGAACTATAACTATTTCAAACTGCCTAGCTTTTGGACCTGTATTTCGATAAGTTACCGCCCCATTTGGTTCAAACTGGGCAGGCTGGTGGCTGAGATGTGGGCGGTTCGAATGATGTATGTGCCGCCTCCGTAGCTCCATTGGTTCCCAGGTAATTACCAAAATACTACACCTAAAAAGGAATTTGCTTAGTTTAGAAATATAACTATTTCAAGCAACGAAGCGGCAAGGTGGTACCCCCAAATTGCCGGACCTCCTACTCGATAAGTTACCGCCCCATTTGGTTCAAACTTCGTAGGCGGGTGTCCAGGACGACGGCGGTTCGAACGATATCTCTGCCGCCCCCGTACCTCGATTGGTTCCCGAGTTATTAACAAAAAACCATACCTAAAAAAGTTACCGTCCGATGTAGTTCAAACTAGGTGGCCTTGTGGGCGTGGTCAAACCTGTTCCTGTGATATAGATGGCGCCACCGTAGCACTACCTGTTCCTAAATTTTTAACAAAAAACCATAACTTCGAAACTTACCGTTCGATTTGGTTCAAACTTGGTAGGCAGGTAACGGCCGCCAAGGCGATTTGAACAATATAGGTGGCGCCACCGTAGCACCCATGGTTCCCTAAATATTAAGAAAAAACGTAATTACTCGAAAAGTTACAGTCCGCTATTATTCAGATTTGGTACACAGATGAAGGCGGCGAAGGCGGTTCGAATGACATCTCTGCCGCCCACGTGCGATGACTGGTTCCGGAGATATTCAAGTTTGAAAATTCTACAAAAATTCAAAAAATGCAAAAAATTAAAAGTCCTCGGAATGAGCTGAAACTTGGTATACGTGTAGAGGGCGCCACGCTGATTACACTGACATACGACACGACCCCCTAGCACGCTTAGTTTAGAAGTTATTTTTTAAAACTCGACCTTGGAACCTTATCTATAAATCGCAATAACTCGGAAAGTTGCCGCCCCATCTGACCCAAACTTCATGGGCCACGTGTCTCGGACGACGGCGGTTCGAATGATATACGTGCCGTTCCTGTACCTCAATTGGTTCCCGAGTTATTAACAAAATACTATAACTAAAAATCAACGTGTCTAGCTGAGAACTATAACTATTTCAAACTGCCTAGCTTTTGGACCTGTATTTCGATAAGTTACCGCCCCATTTGGTTCAAACTGGGCAGGCTGGTGGCTGAGATGTGGGCGGTTCGAATGATGTATGTGCCGCCTCCGTAGCTCCATTGGTTCCCAGGTAATTACCAAAATACTACACCTAAAAAGGAATTTGCTTAGTTTAGAAATATAACTATTTCAAGCAACGAAGCGGCAAGGTGGTACCCCCAAATTGCCGGACCTCCTACTCGATAAGTTACCGCCCCATTTGGTTCAAACTTCGTAGGCGGGTGTCCAGGACGACGGCGGTTCGAACGATATCTCTGCCGCCCCCGTACCTCGATTGGTTCCCGAGTTATTAACAAAAAACCATACCTAAAAAAGTTACCGTCCGATGTAGTTCAAACTAGGTGGCCTTGTGGGCGTGGTCAAACCTGTTCCTGTGATATAGATGGCGCCACCGTAGCACTACCTGTTCCTAAATTTTTAACAAAAAACCATAACTTCGAAACTTACCGTTCGATTTGGTTCAAACTTGGTAGGCAGGTAACGGCCGCCAAGGCGATTTGAACAATATAGGTGGCGCCACCGTAGCACCCATGGTTCCCTAAATATTAAGAAAAAACGTAATTACTCGAAAAGTTACAGTCCGCTATTATTCAGATTTGGTACACAGATGAAGGCGGCGAAGGCGGTTCGAATGACATCTCTGCCGCCCACGTGCGATGACTGGTTCCGGAGATATTCAAGTTTGAAAATTCTACAAAAATTCAAAAAATGCAAAAAATTAAAAGTCCTCGGAATGAGCTGAAACTTGGTATACGTGTAGAGGGCGCCACGCTGATTACACTGACATACGACACGACCCCCTAGCACGCTTAGTTTAGAAGTTATTTTTTAAAACTCGACCTTGGAACCTTATCTATAAATCGCAATAACTCGGAAAGTTGCCGCCCCATCTGACCCAAACTTCATGGGCCACGTGTCTCGGACGACGGCGGTTCGAATGATATACGTGCCGTTCCTGTACCTCAATTGGTTCCCGAGTTATTAACAAAATACTATAACTAAAAATCAACGTGTCTAGCTGAGAACTATAACTATTTCAAACTGCCTAGCTTTTGGACCTGTATTTCGATAAGTTACCGCCCCATTTGGTTCAAACTGGGCAGGCTGGTGGCTGAGATGTGGGCGGTTCGAATGATGTATGTGCCGCCTCCGTAGCTCCATTGGTTCCCAGGTAATTACCAAAATACTACACCTAAAAAGGAATTTGCTTAGTTTAGAAATATAACTATTTCAAGCAACGAAGCGGCAAGGTGGTACCCCCAAATTGCCGGACCTCCTACTCGATAAGTTACCGCCCCATTTGGTTCAAACTTCGTAGGCGGGTGTCCAGGACGACGGCGGTTCGAACGATATCTCTGCCGCCCCCGTACCTCGATTGGTTCCCGAGTTATTAACAAAAAACCATACCTAAAAAAGTTACCGTCCGATGTAGTTCAAACTAGGTGGCCTTGTGGGCGTGGTCAAACCTGTTCCTGTGATATAGATGGCGCCACCGTAGCACTACCTGTTCCTAAATTTTTAACAAAAAACCATAACTTCGAAACTTACCGTTCGATTTGGTTCAAACTTGGTAGGCAGGTAACGGCCGCCAAGGCGATTTGAACAATATAGGTGGCGCCACCGTAGCACCCATGGTTCCCTAAATATTAAGAAAAAACGTAATTACTCGAAAAGTTACAGTCCGCTATTATTCAGATTTGGTACACAGATGAAGGCGGCGAAGGCGGTTCGAATGACATCTCTGCCGCCCACGTGCGATGACTGGTTCCGGAGATATTCAAGTTTGAAAATTCTACAAAAATTCAAAAAATGCAAAAAATTAAAAGTCCTCGGAATGAGCTGAAACTTGGTATACGTGTAGAGGGCGCCACGCTGATTACACTGACATACGACACGACCCCCTAGCACGCTTAGTTTAGAAGTTATTTTTTAAAACTCGACCTTGGAACCTTATCTATAAATCGCAATAACTCGGAAAGTTGCCGCCCCATCTGACCCAATCTTCATGGGCCACGTGTCTCGGACGACGGCGGTTCGAATGATATACGTGCCGTTCCTGTACCTCAATTGGTTCCCGAGTTATTAACAAAATACTATAACTAAAAATCAACGTGTCTAGCTGAGAACTATAACTATTTCAAACTGCCTAGCTTTTGGACCTGTATTTCGATAAGTTACCGCCCCATTTGGTTCAAACTGGGCAGGCTGGTGGCTGAGATGTGGGCGGTTCGAATGATGTATGTGCCGCCTCCGTAGCTCCATTGGTTCCCAGGTAATTACCAAAATACTACACCTAAAAAGGAATTTGCTTAGTTTAGAAATATAACTATTTCAAGCAACGAAGCGGCAAGGTGGTACCCCCAAATTGCCGGACCTCCTACTCGATAAGTTACCGCCCCATTTGGTTCAAACTTCGTAGGCGGGTGTCCAGGACGACGGCGGTTCGAACGATATCTCTGCCGCCCCCGTACCTCGATTGGTTCCCGAGTTATTAACAAAAAACCATACCTAAAAAAGTTACCGTCCGATGTAGTTCAAACTAGGTGGCCTTGTGGGCGTGGTCAAACCTGTTCCTGTGATATAGATGGCGCCACCGTAGCACTACCTGTTCCTAAATTTTTAACAAAAAACCATAACTTCGAAACTTACCGTTCGATTTGGTTCAAACTTGGTAGGCAGGTAACGGCCGCCAAGGCGATTTGAACAATATAGGTGGCGCCACCGTAGCACCCATGGTTCCCTAAATATTAAGAAAAAACGTAATTACTCGAAAAGTTACAGTCCGCTATTATTCAGATTTGGTACACAGATGAAGGCGGCGAAGGCGGTTCGAATGACATCTCTGCCGCCCACGTGCGATGACTGGTTCCGGAGATATTCAAGTTTGAAAATTCTACAAAAATTCAAAAAATGCAAAAAATTAAAAGTCCTCGGAATGAGCTGAAACTTGGTATACGTGTAGAGGGCGCCACGCTGATTACACTGACATACGACACGACCCCCTAGCACGCTTAGTTTAGAAGTTATTTTTTAAAACTCGACCTTGGAACCTTATCTATAAATCGCAATAACTCGGAAAGTTGCCGCCCCATCTGACCCAAACTTCATGGGCCACGTGTCTCGGACGACGGCGGTTCGAATGATATACGTGCCGTTCCTGTACCTCAATTGGTTCCCGAGTTATTAACAAAATACTATAACTAAAAATCAACGTGTCTAGCTGAGAACTATAACTATTTCAAACTGCCTAGCTTTTGGACCTGTATTTCGATAAGTTACCGCCCCATTTGGTTCAAACTGGGCAGGCTGGTGGCTGAGATGTGGGCGGTTCGAATGATGTATGTGCCGCCTCCGTAGCTCCATTGGTTCCCAGGTAATTACCAAAATACTACACCTAAAAAGGAATTTGCTTAGTTTAGAAATATAACTATTTCAAGCAACGAAGCGGCAAGGTGGTACCCCCAAATTGCCGGACCTCCTACTCGATAAGTTACCGCCCCATTTGGTTCAAACTTCGTAGGCGGGTGTCCAGGACGACGGCGGTTCGAACGATATCTCTGCCGCCCCCGTACCTCGATTGGTTCCCGAGTTATTAACAAAAAACCATACCTAAAAAAGTTACCGTCCGATGTAGTTCAAACTAGGTGGCCTTGTGGGCGTGGTCAAACCTGTTCCTGTGATATAGATGGCGCCACCGTAGCACTACCTGTTCCTAAATTTTTAACAAAAAACCATAACTTCGAAACTTACCGTTCGATTTGGTTCAAACTTGGTAGGCAGGTAACGGCCGCCAAGGCGATTTGAACAATATAGGTGGCGCCACCGTAGCACCCATGGTTCCCTAAATATTAAGAAAAAACGTAATTACTCGAAAAGTTACAGTCCGCTATTATTCAGATTTGGTACACAGATGAAGGCGGCGAAGGCGGTTCGAATGACATCTCTGCCGCCCACGTGCGATGACTGGTTCCGGAGATATTCAAGTTTGAAAATTCTACAAAAATTCAAAAAATGCAAAAAATTAAAAGTCCTCGGAATGAGCTGAAACTTGGTATACGTGTAGAGGGCGCCACGCTGATTACACTGACATACGACACGACCCCCTAGCACGCTTAGTTTAGAAGTTATTTTTTAAAACTCGACCTTGGAACCTTATCTATAAATCGCAATAACTCGGAAAGTTGCCGCCCCATCTGACCCAATCTTCATGGGCCACGTGTCTCGGACGACGGCGGTTCGAATGATATACGTGCCGTTCCTGTACCTCAATTGGTTCCCGAGTTATTAACAAAATACTATAACTAAAAATCAACGTGTCTAGCTGAGAACTATAACTATTTCAAACTGCCTAGCTTTTGGACCTGTATTTCGATAAGTTACCGCCCCATTTGGTTCAAACTGGGCAGGCTGGTGGCTGAGATGTGGGCGGTTCGAATGATGTATGTGCCGCCTCCGTAGCTCCATTGGTTCCCAGGTAATTACCAAAATACTACACCTAAAAAGGAATTTGCTTAGTTTAGAAATATAACTATTTCAAGCAACGAAGCGGCAAGGTGGTACCCCCAAATTGCCGGACCTCCTACTCGATAAGTTACCGCCCCATTTGGTTCAAACTTCGTAGGCGGGTGTCCAGGACGACGGCGGTTCGAACGATATCTCTGCCGCCCCCGTACCTCGATTGGTTCCCGAGTTATTAACAAAAAACCATACCTAAAAAAGTTACCGTCCGATGTAGTTCAAACTAGGTGGCCTTGTGGGCGTGGTCAAACCTGTTCCTGTGATATAGATGGCGCCACCGTAGCACTACCTGTTCCTAAATTTTTAACAAAAAACCATAACTTCGAAACTTACCGTTCGATTTGGTTCAAACTTGGTAGGCAGGTAACGGCCGCCAAGGCGATTTGAACAATATAGGTGGCGCCACCGTAGCACCCATGGTTCCCTAAATATTAAGAAAAAACGTAATTACTCGAAAAGTTACAGTCCGCTATTATTCAGATTTGGTACACAGATGAAGGCGGCGAAGGCGGTTCGAATGACATCTCTGCCGCCCACGTGCGATGACTGGTTCCGGAGATATTCAAGTTTGAAAATTCTACAAAAATTCAAAAAATGCAAAAAATTAAAAGTCCTCGGAATGAGCTGAAACTTGGTATACGTGTAGAGGGCGCCACGCTGATTACACTGACATACGACACGACCCCCTAGCACGCTTAGTTTAGAAGTTATTTTTTAAAACTCGACCTTGGAACCTTATCTATAAATCGCAATAACTCGGAAAGTTGCCGCCCCATCTGACCCAAACTTCATGGGCCACGTGTCTCGGACGACGGCGGTTCGAATGATATACGTGCCGTTCCTGTACCTCAATTGGTTCCCGAGTTATTAACAAAATACTATAACTAAAAATCAACGTGTCTAGCTGAGAACTATAACTATTTCAAACTGCCTAGCTTTTGGACCTGTATTTCGATAAGTTACCGCCCCATTTGGTTCAAACTGGGCAGGCTGGTGGCTGAGATGTGGGCGGTTCGAATGATGTATGTGCCGCCTCCGTAGCTCCATTGGTTCCCAGGTAATTACCAAAATACTACACCTAAAAAGGAATTTGCTTAGTTTAGAAATATAACTATTTCAAGCAACGAAGCGGCAAGGTGGTACCCCCAAATTGCCGGACCTCCTACTCGATAAGTTACCGCCCCATTTGGTTCAAACTTCGTAGGCGGGTGTCCAGGACGACGGCGGTTCGAACGATATCTCTGCCGCCCCCGTACCTCGATTGGTTCCCGAGTTATTAACAAAAAACCATACCTAAAAAAGTTACCGTCCGATGTAGTTCAAACTAGGTGGCCTTGTGGGCGTGGTCAAACCTGTTCCTGTGATATAGATGGCGCCACCGTAGCACTACCTGTTCCTAAATTTTTAACAAAAAACCATAACTTCGAAACTTACCGTTCGATTTGGTTCAAACTTGGTAGGCAGGTAACGGCCGCCAAGGCGATTTGAACAATATAGGTGGCGCCACCGTAGCACCCATGGTTCCCTAAATATTAAGAAAAAACGTAATTACTCGAAAAGTTACAGTCCGCTATTATTCAGATTTGGTACACAGATGAAGGCGGCGAAGGCGGTTCGAATGACATCTCTGCCGCCCACGTGCGATGACTGGTTCCGGAGATATTCAAGTTTGAAAATTCTACAAAAATTCAAAAAATGCAAAAAATTAAAAGTCCTCGGAATGAGCTGAAACTTGGTATACGTGTAGAGGGCGCCACGCTGATTACACTGACATACGACACGACCCCCTAGCACGCTTAGTTTAGAAGTTATTTTTTAAAACTCGACCTTGGAACCTTATCTATAAATCGCAATAACTCGGAAAGTTGCCGCCCCATCTGACCCAAACTTCATGGGCCACGTGTCTCGGACGACGGCGGTTCGAATGATATACGTGCCGTTCCTGTACCTCAATTGGTTCCCGAGTTATTAACAAAATACTATAACTAAAAATCAACGTGTCTAGCTGAGAACTATAACTATTTCAAACTGCCTAGCTTTTGGACCTGTATTTCGATAAGTTACCGCCCCATTTGGTTCAAACTGGGCAGGCTGGTGGCTGAGATGTGGGCGGTTCGAATGATGTATGTGCCGCCTCCGTAGCTCCATTGGTTCCCAGGTAATTACCAAAATACTACACCTAAAAAGGAATTTGCTTAGTTTAGAAATATAACTATTTCAAGCAACGAAGCGGCAAGGTGGTACCCCCAAATTGCCGGACCTCCTACTCGATAAGTTACCGCCCCATTTGGTTCAAACTTCGTAGGCGGGTGTCCAGGACGACGGCGGTTCGAACGATATCTCTGCCGCCCCCGTACCTCGATTGGTTCCCGAGTTATTAACAAAAAACCATACCTAAAAAAGTTACCGTCCGATGTAGTTCAAACTAGGTGGCCTTGTGGGCGTGGTCAAACCTGTTCCTGTGATATAGATGGCGCCACCGTAGCACTACCTGTTCCTAAATTTTTAACAAAAAACCATAACTTCGAAACTTACCGTTCGATTTGGTTCAAACTTGGTAGGCAGGTAACGGCCGCCAAGGCGATTTGAACAATATAGGTGGCGCCACCGTAGCACCCATGGTTCCCTAAATATTAAGAAAAAACGTAATTACTCGAAAAGTTACAGTCCGCTATTATTCAGATTTGGTACACAGATGAAGGCGGCGAAGGCGGTTCGAATGACATCTCTGCCGCCCACGTGCGATGACTGGTTCCGGAGATATTCAAGTTTGAAAATTCTACAAAAATTCAAAAAATGCAAAAAATTAAAAGTCCTCGGAATGAGCTGAAACTTGGTATACGTGTAGAGGGCGCCACGCTGATTACACTGACATACGACACGACCCCCTAGCACGCTTAGTTTAGAAGTTATTTTTTAAAACTCGACCTTGGAACCTTATCTATAAATCGCAATAACTCGGAAAGTTGCCGCCCCATCTGACCCAATCTTCATGGGCCACGTGTCTCGGACGACGGCGGTTCGAATGATATACGTGCCGTTCCTGTACCTCAATTGGTTCCCGAGTTATTAACAAAATACTATAACTAAAAATCAACGTGTCTAGCTGAGAACTATAACTATTTCAAACTGCCTAGCTTTTGGACCTGTATTTCGATAAGTTACCGCCCCATTTGGTTCAAACTGGGCAGGCTGGTGGCTGAGATGTGGGCGGTTCGAATGATGTATGTGCCGCCTCCGTAGCTCCATTGGTTCCCAGGTAATTACCAAAATACTACACCTAAAAAGGAATTTGCTTAGTTTAGAAATATAACTATTTCAAGCAACGAAGCGGCAAGGTGGTACCCCCAAATTGCCGGACCTCCTACTCGATAAGTTACCGCCCCATTTGGTTCAAACTTCGTAGGCGGGTGTCCAGGACGACGGCGGTTCGAACGATATCTCTGCCGCCCCCGTACCTCGATTGGTTCCCGAGTTATTAACAAAAAACCATACCTAAAAAAGTTACCGTCCGATGTAGTTCAAACTAGGTGGCCTTGTGGGCGTGGTCAAACCTGTTCCTGTGATATAGATGGCGCCACCGTAGCACTACCTGTTCCTAAATTTTTAACAAAAAACCATAACTTCGAAACTTACCGTTCGATTTGGTTCAAACTTGGTAGGTAGGTAACGGCCGCCAAGGCGATTTGAACAATATAGGTGGCGCCACCGTAGCACCCATGGTTCCCTAAATATTAAGAAAAAACGTAATTACTCGAAAAGTTACAGTCCGCTATTATTCAGATTTGGTACACAGATGAAGGCGGCGAAGGCGGTTCGAATGACATCTCTGCCGCCCACGTGCGATGACTGGTTCCGGAGATATTCAAGTTTGAAAATTCTACAAAAATTCAAAAAATGCAAAAAATTAAAAGTCCTCGGAATGAGCTGAAACTTGGTATACGTGTAGAGGGCGCCACGCTGATTACACTGACATACGACACGACCCCCTAGCACGCTTAGTTTAGAAGTTATTTTTTAAAACTCGACCTTGGAACCTTATCTATAAATCGCAATAACTCGGAAAGTTGCCGCCCCATCTGACCCAAACTTCATGGGCCACGTGTCTCGGACGACGGCGGTTCGAATGATATACGTGCCGTTCCTGTACCTCAATTGGTTCCCGAGTTATTAACAAAATACTATAACTAAAAATCAACGTGTCTAGCTGAGAACTATAACTATTTCAAACTGCCTAGCTTTTGGACCTGTATTTCGATAAGTTACCGCCCCATTTGGTTCAAACTGGGCAGGCTGGTGGCTGAGATGTGGGCGGTTCGAATGATGTATGTGCCGCCTCCGTAGCTCCATTGGTTCCCAGGTAATTACCAAAATACTACACCTAAAAAGGAATTTGCTTAGTTTAGAAATATAACTATTTCAAGCAACGAAGCGGCAAGGTGGTACCCCCAAATTGCCGGACCTCCTACTCGATAAGTTACCGCCCCATTTGGTTCAAACTTCGTAGGCGGGTGTCCAGGACGACGGCGGTTCGAACGATATCTCTGCCGCCCCCGTACCTCGATTGGTTCCCGAGTTATTAACAAAAAACCATACCTAAAAAAGTTACCGTCCGATGTAGTTCAAACTAGGTGGCCTTGTGGGCGTGGTCAAACCTGTTCCTGTGATATAGATGGCGCCACCGTAGCACTACCTGTTCCTAAATTTTTAACAAAAAACCATAACTTCGAAACTTACCGTTCGATTTGGTTCAAACTTGGTAGGCAGGTAACGGCCGCCAAGGCGATTTGAACAATATAGGTGGCGCCACCGTAGCACCCATGGTTCCCTAAATATTAAGAAAAAACGTAATTACTCGAAAAGTTACAGTCCGCTATTATTCAGATTTGGTACACAGATGAAGGCGGCGAAGGCGGTTCGAATGACATCTCTGCCGCCCACGTGCGATGACTGGTTCCGGAGATATTCAAGTTTGAAAATTCTACAAAAATTCAAAAAATGCAAAAAATTAAAAGTCCTCGGAATGAGCTGAAACTTGGTATACGTGTAGAGGGCGCCACGCTGATTACACTGACATACGACACGACCCCCTAGCACGCTTAGTTTAGAAGTTATTTTTTAAAACTCGACCTTGGAACCTTATCTATAAATCGCAATAACTCGGAAAGTTGCCGCCCCATCTGACCCAAACTTCATGGGCCACGTGTCTCGGACGACGGCGGTTCGAATGATATACGTGCCGTTCCTGTACCTCAATTGGTTCCCGAGTTATTAACAAAATACTATAACTAAAAATCAACGTGTCTAGCTGAGAACTATAACTATTTCAAACTGCCTAGCTTTTGGACCTGTATTTCGATAAGTTACCGCCCCATTTGGTTCAAACTGGGCAGGCTGGTGGCTGAGATGTGGGCGGTTCGAATGATGTATGTGCCGCCTCCGTAGCTCCATTGGTTCCCAGGTAATTACCAAAATACTACACCTAAAAAGGAATTTGCTTAGTTTAGAAATATAACTATTTCAAGCAACGAAGCGGCAAGGTGGTACCCCCAAATTGCCGGACCTCCTACTCGATAAGTTACCGCCCCATTTGGTTCAAACTTCGTAGGCGGGTGTCCAGGACGACGGCGGTTCGAACGATATCTCTGCCGCCCCCGTACCTCGATTGGTTCCCGAGTTATTAACAAAAAACCATACCTAAAAAAGTTACCGTCCGATGTAGTTCAAACTAGGTGGCCTTGTGGGCGTGGTCAAACCTGTTCCTGTGATATAGATGGCGCCACCGTAGCACTACCTGTTCCTAAATTTTTAACAAAAAACCATAACTTCGAAACTTACCGTTCGATTTGGTTCAAACTTGGTAGGCAGGTAACGGCCGCCAAGGCGATTTGAACAATATAGGTGGCGCCACCGTAGCACCCATGGTTCCCTAAATATTAAGAAAAAACGTAATTACTCGAAAAGTTACAGTCCGCTATTATTCAGATTTGGTACACAGATGAAGGCGGCGAAGGCGGTTCGAATGACATCTCTGCCGCCCACGTGCGATGACTGGTTCCGGAGATATTCAAGTTTGAAAATTCTACAAAAATTCAAAAAATGCAAAAAATTAAAAGTCCTCGGAATGAGCTGAAACTTGGTATACGTGTAGAGGGCGCCACGCTGATTACACTGACATACGACACGACCCCCTAGCACGCTTAGTTTAGAAGTTATTTTTTAAAACTCGACCTTGGAACCTTATCTATAAATCGCAATAACTCGGAAAGTTGCCGCCCCATCTGACCCAAACTTCATGGGCCACGTGTCTCGGACGACGGCGGTTCGAATGATATACGTGCCGTTCCTGTACCTCAATTGGTTCCCGAGTTATTAACAAAATACTATAACTAAAAATCAACGTGTCTAGCTGAGAACTATAACTATTTCAAACTGCCTAGCTTTTGGACCTGTATTTCGATAAGTTACCGCCCCATTTGGTTCAAACTGGGCAGGCTGGTGGCTGAGATGTGGGCGGTTCGAATGATGTATGTGCCGCCTCCGTAGCTCCATTGGTTCCCAGGTAATTACCAAAATACTACACCTAAAAAGGAATTTGCTTAGTTTAGAAATATAACTATTTCAAGCAACGAAGCGGCAAGGTGGTACCCCCAAATTGCCGGACCTCCTACTCGATAAGTTACCGCCCCATTTGGTTCAAACTTCGTAGGCGGGTGTCCAGGACGACGGCGGTTCGAACGATATCTCTGCCGCCCCCGTACCTCGATTGGTTCCCGAGTTATTAACAAAAAACCATACCTAAAAAAGTTACCGTCCGATGTAGTTCAAACTAGGTGGCCTTGTGGGCGTGGTCAAACCTGTTCCTGTGATATAGATGGCGCCACCGTAGCACTACCTGTTCCTAAATTTTTAACAAAAAACCATAACTTCGAAACTTACCGTTCGATTTGGTTCAAACTTGGTAGGCAGGTAACGGCCGCCAAGGCGATTTGAACAATATAGGTGGCGCCACCGTAGCACCCATGGTTCCCTAAATATTAAGAAAAAACGTAATT
This sequence comes from Aleochara curtula, assembly GCA_963978815.1. Taxonomy (NCBI): domain Eukaryota; kingdom Metazoa; phylum Arthropoda; class Insecta; order Coleoptera; family Staphylinidae; genus Aleochara; species Aleochara curtula. Next base: position 8,675,679 of record OZ022222.1, on the reverse strand, counting down.
ACTCGAAAAGTTACAGTCCGCTATTATTCAGATTTGGTACACAGATGAAGGCGGCGAAGGCGGTTCGAATGACATCTCTGCCGCCCACGTGCGATGACTGGTTCCGGAGATATTCAAGTTTGAAAATTCTACAAAAATTCAAAAAATGCAAAAAATTAAAAGTCCTCGGAATGAGCTGAAACTTGGTATACGTGTAGAGGGCGCCACGCTGATTACACTGACATACGACACGACCCCCTAGCACGCTTAGTTTAGAAGTTATTTTTTAAAACTCGACCTTGGAACCTTATCTATAAATCGCAATAACTCGGAAAGTTGCCGCCCCATCTGACCCAAACTTCATGGGCCACGTGTCTCGGACGACGGCGGTTCGAATGATATACGTGCCGTTCCTGTACCTCAATTGGTTCCCGAGTTATTAACAAAATACTATAACTAAAAATCAACGTGTCTAGCTGAGAACTATAACTATTTCAAACTGCCTAGCTTTTGGACCTGTATTTCGATAAGTTACCGCCCCATTTGGTTCAAACTGGGCAGGCTGGTGGCTGAGATGTGGGCGGTTCGAATGATGTATGTGCCGCCTCCGTAGCTCCATTGGTTCCCAGGTAATTACCAAAATACTACACCTAAAAAGGAATTTGCTTAGTTTAGAAATATAACTATTTCAAGCAACGAAGCGGCAAGGTGGTACCCCCAAATTGCCGGACCTCCTACTCGATAAGTTACCGCCCCATTTGGTTCAAACTTCGTAGGCGGGTGTCCAGGACGACGGCGGTTCGAACGATATCTCTGCCGCCCCCGTACCTCGATTGGTTCCCGAGTTATTAACAAAAAACCATACCTAAAAAAGTTACCGTCCGATGTAGTTCAAACTAGGTGGCCTTGTGGGCGTGGTCAAACCTGTTCCTGTGATATAGATGGCGCCACCGTAGCACTACCTGTTCCTAAATTTTTAACAAAAAACCATAACTTCGAAACTTACCGTTCGATTTGGTTCAAACTTGGTAGGCAGGTAACGGCCGCCAAGGCGATTTGAACAATATAGGTGGCGCCACCGTAGCACCCATGGTTCCCTAAATATTAAGAAAAAACGTAATTACTCGAAAAGTTACAGTCCGCTATTATTCAGATTTGGTACACAGATGAAGGCGGCGAAGGCGGTTCGAATGACATCTCTGCCGCCCACGTGCGATGACTGGTTCCGGAGATATTCAAGTTTGAAAATTCTACAAAAATTCAAAAAATGCAAAAAATTAAAAGTCCTCGGAATGAGCTGAAACTTGGTATACGTGTAGAGGGCGCCACGCTGATTACACTGACATACGACACGACCCCCTAGCACGCTTAGTTTAGAAGTTATTTTTTAAAACTCGACCTTGGAACCTTATCTATAAATCGCAATAACTCGGAAAGTTGCCGCCCCATCTGACCCAAACTTCATGGGCCACGTGTCTCGGACGACGGCGGTTCGAATGATATACGTGCCGTTCCTGTACCTCAATTGGTTCCCGAGTTATTAACAAAATACTATAACTAAAAATCAACGTGTCTAGCTGAGAACTATAACTATTTCAAACTGCCTAGCTTTTGGACCTGTATTTCGATAAGTTACCGCCCCATTTGGTTCAAACTGGGCAGGCTGGTGGCTGAGATGTGGGCGGTTCGAATGATGTATGTGCCGCCTCCGTAGCTCCATTGGTTCCCAGGTAATTACCAAAATACTACACCTAAAAAGGAATTTGCTTAGTTTAGAAATATAACTATTTCAAGCAACGAAGCGGCAAGGTGGTACCCCCAAATTGCCGGACCTCCTACTCGATAAGTTACCGCCCCATTTGGTTCAAACTTCGTAGGCGGGTGTCCAGGACGACGGCGGTTCGAACGATATCTCTGCCGCCCCCGTACCTCGATTGGTTCCCGAGTTATTAACAAAAAACCATACCTAAAAAAGTTACCGTCCGATGTAGTTCAAACTAGGTGGCCTTGTGGGCGTGGTCAAACCTGTTCCTGTGATATAGATGGCGCCACCGTAGCACTACCTGTTCCTAAATTTTTAACAAAAAACCATAACTTCGAAACTTACCGTTCGATTTGGTTCAAACTTGGTAGGCAGGTAACGGCCGCCAAGGCGATTTGAACAATATAGGTGGCGCCACCGTAGCACCCATGGTTCCCTAAATATTAAGAAAAAACGTAATTACTCGAAAAGTTACAGTCCGCTATTATTCAGATTTGGTACACAGATGAAGGCGGCGAAGGCGGTTCGAATGACATCTCTGCCGCCCACGTGCGATGACTGGTTCCGGAGATATTCAAGTTTGAAAATTCTACAAAAATTCAAAAAATGCAAAAAATTAAAAGTCCTCGGAATGAGCTGAAACTTGGTATACGTGTAGAGGGCGCCACGCTGATTACACTGACATACGACACGACCCCCTAGCACGCTTAGTTTAGAAGTTATTTTTTAAAACTCGACCTTGGAACCTTATCTATAAATCGCAATAACTCGGAAAGTTGCCGCCCCATCTGACCCAAACTTCATGGGCCACGTGTCTCGGACGACGGCGGTTCGAATGATATACGTGCCGTTCCTGTACCTCAATTGGTTCCCGAGTTATTAACAAAATACTATAACTAAAAATCAACGTGTCTAGCTGAGAACTATAACTATTTCAAACTGCCTAGCTTTTGGACCTGTATTTCGATAAGTTACCGCCCCATTTGGTTCAAACTGGGCAGGCTGGTGGCTGAGATGTGGGCGGTTCGAATGATGTATGTGCCGCCTCCGTAGCTCCATTGGTTCCCAGGTAATTACCAAAATACTACACCTAAAAAGGAATTTGCTTAGTTTAGAAATATAACTATTTCAAGCAACGAAGCGGCAAGGTGGTACCCCCAAATTGCCGGACCTCCTACTCGATAAGTTACCGCCCCATTTGGTTCAAACTTCGTAGGCGGGTGTCCAGGACGACGGCGGTTCGAACGATATCTCTGCCGCCCCCGTACCTCGATTGGTTCCCGAGTTATTAACAAAAAACCATACCTAAAAAAGTTACCGTCCGATGTAGTTCAAACTAGGTGGCCTTGTGGGCGTGGTCAAACCTGTTCCTGTGATATAGATGGCGCCACCGTAGCACTACCTGTTCCTAAATTTTTAACAAAAAACCATAACTTCGAAACTTACCGTTCGATTTGGTTCAAACTTGGTAGGCAGGTAACGGCCGCCAAGGCGATTTGAACAATATAGGTGGCGCCACCGTAGCACCCATGGTTCCCTAAATATTAAGAAAAAACGTAATTACTCGAAAAGTTACAGTCCGCTATTATTCAGATTTGGTACACAGATGAAGGCGGCGAAGGCGGTTCGAATGACATCTCTGCCGCCCACGTGCGATGACTGGTTCCGGAGATATTCAAGTTTGAAAATTCTACAAAAATTCAAAAAATGCAAAAAATTAAAAGTCCTCGGAATGAGCTGAAACTTGGTATACGTGTAGAGGGCGCCACGCTGATTACACTGACATACGACACGACCCCCTAGCACGCTTAGTTTAGAAGTTATTTTTTAAAACTCGACCTTGGAACCTTATCTATAAATCGCAATAACTCGGAAAGTTGCCGCCCCATCTGACCCAAACTTCATGGGCCACGTGTCTCGGACGACGGCGGTTCGAATGATATACGTGCCGTTCCTGTACCTCAATTGGTTCCCGAGTTATTAACAAAATACTATAACTAAAAATCAACGTGTCTAGCTGAGAACTATAACTATTTCAAACTGCCTAGCTTTTGGACCTGTATTTCGATAAGTTACCGCCCCATTTGGTTCAAACTGGGCAGGCTGGTGGCTGAGATGTGGGCGGTTCGAATGATGTATGTGCCGCCTCCGTAGCTCCATTGGTTCCCAGGTAATTACCAAAATACTACACCTAAAAAGGAATTTGCTTAGTTTAGAAATATAACTATTTCAAGCAACGAAGCGGCAAGGTGGTACCCCCAAATTGCCGGACCTCCTACTCGATAAGTTACCGCCCCATTTGGTTCAAACTTCGTAGGCGGGTGTCCAGGACGACGGCGGTTCGAACGATATCTCTGCCGCCCCCGTACCTCGATTGGTTCCCGAGTTATTAACAAAAAACCATACCTAAAAAAGTTACCGTCCGATGTAGTTCAAACTAGGTGGCCTTGTGGGCGTGGTCAAACCTGTTCCTGTGATATAGATGGCGCCACCGTAGCACTACCTGTTCCTAAATTTTTAACAAAAAACCATAACTTCGAAACTTACCGTTCGATTTGGTTCAAACTTGGTAGGCAGGTAACGGCCGCCAAGGCGATTTGAACAATATAGGTGGCGCCACCGTAGCACCCATGGTTCCCTAAATATTAAGAAAAAACGTAATTACTCGAAAAGTTACAGTCCGCTATTATTCAGATTTGGTACACAGATGAAGGCGGCGAAGGCGGTTCGAATGACATCTCTGCCGCCCACGTGCGATGACTGGTTCCGGAGATATTCAAGTTTGAAAATTCTACAAAAATTCAAAAAATGCAAAAAATTAAAAGTCCTCGGAATGAGCTGAAACTTGGTATACGTGTAGAGGGCGCCACGCTGATTACACTGACATACGACACGACCCCCTAGCACGCTTAGTTTAGAAGTTATTTTTTAAAACTCGACCTTGGAACCTTATCTATAAATCGCAATAACTCGGAAAGTTGCCGCCCCATCTGACCCAAACTTCATGGGCCACGTGTCTCGGACGACGGCGGTTCGAATGATATACGTGCCGTTCCTGTACCTCAATTGGTTCCCGAGTTATTAACAAAATACTATAACTAAAAATCAACGTGTCTAGCTGAGAACTATAACTATTTCAAACTGCCTAGCTTTTGGACCTGTATTTCGATAAGTTACCGCCCCATTTGGTTCAAACTGGGCAGGCTGGTGGCTGAGATGTGGGCGGTTCGAATGATGTATGTGCCGCCTCCGTAGCTCCATTGGTTCCCAGGTAATTACCAAAATACTACACCTAAAAAGGAATTTGCTTAGTTTAGAAATATAACTATTTCAAGCAACGAAGCGGCAAGGTGGTACCCCCAAATTGCCGGACCTCCTACTCGATAAGTTACCGCCCCATTTGGTTCAAACTTCGTAGGCGGGTGTCCAGGACGACGGCGGTTCGAACGATATCTCTGCCGCCCCCGTACCTCGATTGGTTCCCGAGTTATTAACAAAAAACCATACCTAAAAAAGTTACCGTCCGATGTAGTTCAAACTAGGTGGCCTTGTGGGCGTGGTCAAACCTGTTCCTGTGATATAGATGGCGCCACCGTAGCACTACCTGTTCCTAAATTTTTAACAAAAAACCATAACTTCGAAACTTACCGTTCGATTTGGTTCAAACTTGGTAGGCAGGTAACGGCCGCCAAGGCGATTTGAACAATATAGGTGGCGCCACCGTAGCACCCATGGTTCCCTAAATATTAAGAAAAAACGTAATTACTCGAAAAGTTACAGTCCGCTATTATTCAGATTTGGTACACAGATGAAGGCGGCGAAGGCGGTTCGAATGACATCTCTGCCGCCCACGTGCGATGACTGGTTCCGGAGATATTCAAGTTTGAAAATTCTACAAAAATTCAAAAAATGCAAAAAATTAAAAGTCCTCGGAATGAGCTGAAACTTGGTATACGTGTAGAGGGCGCCACGCTGATTACACTGACATACGACACGACCCCCTAGCACGCTTAGTTTAGAAGTTATTTTTTAAAACTCGACCTTGGAACCTTATCTATAAATCGCAATAACTCGGAAAGTTGCCGCCCCATCTGACCCAAACTTCATGGGCCACGTGTCTCGGACGACGGCGGTTCGAATGATATACGTGCCGTTCCTGTACCTCAATTGGTTCCCGAGTTATTAACAAAATACTATAACTAAAAATCAACGTGTCTAGCTGAGAACTATAACTATTTCAAACTGCCTAGCTTTTGGACCTGTATTTCGATAAGTTACCGCCCCATTTGGTTCAAACTGGGCAGGCTGGTGGCTGAGATGTGGGCGGTTCGAATGATGTATGTGCCGCCTCCGTAGCTCCATTGGTTCCCAGGTAATTACCAAAATACTACACCTAAAAAGGAATTTGCTTAGTTTAGAAATATAACTATTTCAAGCAACGAAGCGGCAAGGTGGTACCCCCAAATTGCCGGACCTCCTACTCGATAAGTTACCGCCCCATTTGGTTCAAACTTCGTAGGCGGGTGTCCAGGACGACGGCGGTTCGAACGATATCTCTGCCGCCCCCGTACCTCGATTGGTTCCCGAGTTATTAACAAAAAACCATACCTAAAAAAGTTACCGTCCGATGTAGTTCAAACTAGGTGGCCTTGTGGGCGTGGTCAAACCTGTTCCTGTGATATAGATGGCGCCACCGTAGCACTACCTGTTCCTAAATTTTTAACAAAAAACCATAACTTCGAAACTTACCGTTCGATTTGGTTCAAACTTGGTAGGCAGGTAACGGCCGCCAAGGCGATTTGAACAATATAGGTGGCGCCACCGTAGCACCCATGGTTCCCTAAATATTAAGAAAAAACGTAATTACTCGAAAAGTTACAGTCCGCTATTATTCAGATTTGGTACACAGATGAAGGCGGCGAAGGCGGTTCGAATGACATCTCTGCCGCCCACGTGCGATGACTGGTTCCGGAGATATTCAAGTTTGAAAATTCTACAAAAATTCAAAAAATGCAAAAAATTAAAAGTCCTCGGAATGAGCTGAAACTTGGTATACGTGTAGAGGGCGCCACGCTGATTACACTGACATACGACACGACCCCCTAGCACGCTTAGTTTAGAAGTTATTTTTTAAAACTCGACCTTGGAACCTTATCTATAAATCGCAATAACTCGGAAAGTTGCCGCCCCATCTGACCCAAACTTCATGGGCCACGTGTCTCGGACGACGGCGGTTCGAATGATATACGTGCCGTTCCTGTACCTCAATTGGTTCCCGAGTTATTAACAAAATACTATAACTAAAAATCAACGTGTCTAGCTGAGAACTATAACTATTTCAAACTGCCTAGCTTTTGGACCTGTATTTCGATAAGTTACCGCCCCATTTGGTTCAAACTGGGCAGGCTGGTGGCTGAGATGTGGGCGGTTCGAATGATGTATGTGCCGCCTCCGTAGCTCCATTGGTTCCCAGGTAATTACCAAAATACTACACCTAAAAAGGAATTTGCTTAGTTTAGAAATATAACTATTTCAAGCAACGAAGCGGCAAGGTGGTACCCCCAAATTGCCGGACCTCCTACTCGATAAGTTACCGCCCCATTTGGTTCAAACTTCGTAGGCGGGTGTCCAGGACGACGGCGGTTCGAACGATATCTCTGCCGCCCCCGTACCTCGATTGGTTCCCGAGTTATTAACAAAAAACCATACCTAAAAAAGTTACCGTCCGATGTAGTTCAAACTAGGTGGCCTTGTGGGCGTGGTCAAACCTGTTCCTGTGATATAGATGGCGCCACCGTAGCACTACCTGTTCCTAAATTTTTAACAAAAAACCATAACTTCGAAACTTACCGTTCGATTTGGTTCAAACTTGGTAGGCAGGTAACGGCCGCCAAGGCGATTTGAACAATATAGGTGGCGCCACCGTAGCACCCATGGTTCCCTAAATATTAAGAAAAAACGTAATTACTCGAAAAGTTACAGTCCGCTATTATTCAGATTTGGTACACAGATGAAGGCGGCGAAGGCGGTTCGAATGACATCTCTGCCGCCCACGTGCGATGACTGGTTCCGGAGATATTCAAGTTTGAAAATTCTACAAAAATTCAAAAAATGCAAAAAATTAAAAGTCCTCGGAATGAGCTGAAACTTGGTATACGTGTAGAGGGCGCCACGCTGATTACACTGACATACGACACGACCCCCTAGCACGCTTAGTTTAGAAGTTATTTTTTAAAACTCGACCTTGGAACCTTATCTATAAATCGCAATAACTCGGAAAGTTGCCGCCCCATCTGACCCAAACTTCATGGGCCACGTGTCTCGGACGACGGCGGTTCGAATGATATACGTGCCGTTCCTGTACCTCAATTGGTTCCCGAGTTATTAACAAAATACTATAACTAAAAATCAACGTGTCTAGCTGAGAACTATAACTATTTCAAACTGCCTAGCTTTTGGACCTGTATTTCGATAAGTTACCGCCCCATTTGGTTCAAACTGGGCAGGCTGGTGGCTGAGATGTGGGCGGTTCGAATGATGTATGTGCCGCCTCCGTAGCTCCATTGGTTCCCAGGTAATTACCAAAATACTACACCTAAAAAGGAATTTGCTTAGTTTAGAAATATAACTATTTCAAGCAACGAAGCGGCAAGGTGGTACCCCCAAATTGCCGGACCTCCTACTCGATAAGTTACCGCCCCATTTGGTTCAAACTTCGTAGGCGGGTGTCCAGGACGACGGCGGTTCGAACGATATCTCTGCCGCCCCCGTACCTCGATTGGTTCCCGAGTTATTAACAAAAAACCATACCTAAAAAAGTTACCGTCCGATGTAGTTCAAACTAGGTGGCCTTGTGGGCGTGGTCAAACCTGTTCCTGTGATATAGATGGCGCCACCGTAGCACTACCTGTTCCTAAATTTTTAACAAAAAACCATAACTTCGAAACTTACCGTTCGATTTGGTTCAAACTTGGTAGGCAGGTAACGGCCGCCAAGGCGATTTGAACAATATAGGTGGCGCCACCGTAGCACCCATGGTTCCCTAAATATTAAGAAAAAACGTAATTACTCGAAAAGTTACAGTCCGCTATTATTCAGATTTGGTACACAGATGAAGGCGGCGAAGGCGGTTCGAATGACATCTCTGCCGCCCACGTGCGATGACTGGTTCCGGAGATATTCAAGTTTGAAAATTCTACAAAAATTCAAAAAATGCAAAAAATTAAAAGTCCTCGGAATGAGCTGAAACTTGGTATACGTGTAGAGGGCGCCACGCTGATTACACTGACATACGACACGACCCCCTAGCACGCTTAGTTTAGAAGTTATTTTTTAAAACTCGACCTTGGAACCTTATCTATAAATCGCAATAACTCGGAAAGTTGCCGCCCCATCTGACCCAATCTTCATGGGCCACGTGTCTCGGACGACGGCGGTTCGAATGATATACGTGCCGTTCCTGTACCTCAATTGGTTCCCGAGTTATTAACAAAATACTATAACTAAAAATCAACGTGTCTAGCTGAGAACTATAACTATTTCAAACTGCCTAGCTTTTGGACCTGTATTTCGATAAGTTACCGCCCCATTTGGTTCAAACTGGGCAGGCTGGTGGCTGAGATGTGGGCGGTTCGAATGATGTATGTGCCGCCTCCGTAGCTCCATTGGTTCCCAGGTAATTACCAAAATACTACACCTAAAAAGGAATTTGCTTAGTTTAGAAATATAACTATTTCAAGCAACGAAGCGGCAAGGTGGTACCCCCAAATTGCCGGACCTCCTACTCGATAAGTTACCGCCCCATTTGGTTCAAACTTCGTAGGCGGGTGTCCAGGACGACGGCGGTTCGAACGATATCTCTGCCGCCCCCGTACCTCGATTGGTTCCCGAGTTATTAACAAAAAACCATACCTAAAAAAGTTACCGTCCGATGTAGTTCAAACTAGGTGGCCTTGTGGGCGTGGTCAAACCTGTTCCTGTGATATAGATGGCGCCACCGTAGCACTACCTGTTCCTAAATTTTTAACAAAAAACCATAACTTCGAAACTTACCGTTCGATTTGGTTCAAACTTGGTAGGCAGGTAACGGCCGCCAAGGCGATTTGAACAATATAGGTGGCGCCACCGTAGCACCCATGGTTCCCTAAATATTAAGAAAAAACGTAATTACTCGAAAAGTTACAGTCCGCTATTATTCAGATTTGGTACACAGATGAAGGCGGCGAAGGCGGTTCGAATGACATCTCTGCCGCCCACGTGCGATGACTGGTTCCGGAGATATTCAAGTTTGAAAATTCTACAAAAATTCAAAAAATGCAAAAAATTAAAAGTCCTCGGAATGAGCTGAAACTTGGTATACGTGTAGAGGGCGCCACGCTGATTACACTGACATACGACACGACCCCCTATCACGCTTAGTTTAGAAGTTATTTTTTAAAACTCGACCTTGGAACCTTATCTATAAATCGCAATAACTCGGAAAGTTGCCGCCCCATCTGACCCAAACTTCATGGGCCCCGTGTCTCGGACGACGGCGGTTTGAATGATATACGTGCCGTTCCTGTACCTCAATTGGTTCCCGAGTTATTAACAAAATACTATAACTAAAAATCAACGTGTCTAGCTGAGAACTATAACTATTTCAAACTGCCTAGCTTTTGGACCTGTATTTCGATAAGTTACCGCCCCATTTGGTTCAAACTGGGCAGGCTGGTGGCTGAGATGTGGGCGGTTCGAATGATGTATGTGCCGCCTCCGTAGCTCCATTGGTTCCCAGGTAATTACCAAAATACTACACCTAAAAAGGAATTTGCTTAGTTTAGAAATATAACTATTTCAAGCAACGAAGCGGCAAGGTGGTACCCCCAAATTGCCGGACCTCCTACTCGATAAGTTACCGCCCCATTTGGTTCAAACTTCGTAGGCGGGTGTCCAGGACGACGGCGGTTCGAACGATATCTCTGCCGCCCCCGTACCTCGATTGGTTCCCGAGTTATTAACAAAAAACCATACCTAAAAAAGTTACCGTCCGATGTAGTTCAAACTAGGTGGCCTTGTGGGCGTGGTCAAACCTGTTCCTGTGATATAGATGGCGCCACCGTAGCACTACCTGTTCCTAAATTTTTAACAAAAAACCATAACTTCGAAACTTACCGTTCGATTTGGTTCAAACTTGGTAGGCAGGTAACGGCCGCCAAGGCGATTTGAACAATATAGGTGGCGCCACCGTAGCACCCATGGTTCCCTAAATATTAAGAAAAAACGTAATTACTCGAAAAGTTACAGTCCGCTATTATTCAGATTTGGTACACAGATGAAGGCGGCGAAGGCGGTTCGAATGACATCTCTGCCGCCCACGTGCGATGACTGGTTCCGGAGATATTCAAGTTTGAAAATTCTACAAAAATTCAAAAAATGCAAAAAATTAAAAGTCCTCGTAATGAGCTGAAACTTGGTATACGTGTAGAGGGCGCCACGCTGATTACACTGACATACGACACGACCCCCTAGCACGCTTAGTTTAGAAGTTATTTTTTAAAACTCGACCTTGGAACCTTATCTATAAATCGCAATAACTCGGAAAGTTGCCGCCCCATCTGACCCAAACTTCATGGGCCACGTGTCTCGGACGACGGCGGTTCGAATGATATACGTGCCGTTCCTGTACCTCAATTGGTTCCCGAGTTATTAACAAAATACTATAACTAAAAATCAACGTGTCTAGCTGAGAACTATAACTATTTCAAACTGCCTAGCTTTTGGACCTGTATTTCGATAAGTTACCGCCCCATTTGGTTCAAACTGGGCAGGCTGGTGGCTGAGATGTGGGCGGTTCGAATGATGTATGTGCCGCCTCCGTAGCTCCATTGGTTCCCAGGTAATTACCAAAATACTACACCTAAAAAGGAATTTGCTTAGTTTAGAAATATAACTATTTCAAGCAACGAAGCGGCAAGGTGGTACCCCCAAATTGCCGGACCTCCTACTCGATAAGTTACCGCCCCATTTGGTTCAAACTTCGTAGGCGGGTGTCCAGGACGACGGCGGTTCGAACGATATCTCTGCCGCCCCCGTACCTCGATTGGTTCCCGAGTTATTAACAAAAAACCATACCTAAAAAAGTTACCGTCCGATGTAGTTCAAACTAGGTGGCCTTGTGGGCGTGGTCAAACCTGTTCCTGTGATATAGATGGCGCCACCGTAGCACTACCTGTTCCTAAATTTTTAACAAAAAACCATAACTTCGAAACTTACCGTTCGATTTGGTTCAAACTTGGTAGGCAGGTAACGGCCGCCAAGGCGATTTGAACAATATAGGTGGCGCCACCGTAGCACCCATGGTTCCCTAAATATTAAGAAAAAACGTAATTACTCGAAAAGTTACAGTCCGCTATTATTCAGATTTGGTACACAGATGAAGGCGGCGAAGGCGGTTCGAATGACATCTCTGCCGCCCACGTGCGATGACTGGTTCCGGAGATATTCAAGTTTGAAAATTCTACAAAAATTCAAAAAATGCAAAAAATTAAAAGTCCTCGGAATGAGCTGAAACTTGGTATACGTGTAGAGGGCGCCACGCTGATTACACTGACATACGACACGACCCCCTAGCACGCTTAGTTTAGAAGTTATTTTTTAAAACTCGACCTTGGAACCTTATCTATAAATCGCAATAACTCGGAAAGTTGCCGCCCCATCTGACCCAATCTTCATGGGCCACGTGTCTCGGACGACGGCGGTTCGAATGATATACGTGCCGTTCCTGTACCTCAATTGGTTCCCGAGTTATTAACAAAATACTATAACTAAAAATCAACGTGTCTAGCTGAGAACTATAACTATTTCAAACTGCCTAGCTTTTGGACCTGTATTTCGATAAGTTACCGCCCCATTTGGTTCAAACTGGGCAGGCTGGTGGCTGAGATGTGGGCGGTTCGAATGATGTATGTGCCGCCTCCGTAGCTCCATTGGTTCCCAGGTAATTACCAAAATACTACACCTAAAAAGGAATTTGCTTAGTTTAGAAATATAACTATTTCAAGCAACGAAGCGGCAAGGTGGTACCCCCAAATTGCCGGACCTCCTACTCGATAAGTTACCGCCCCATTTGGTTCAAACTTCGTAGGCGGGTGTCCAGGACGACGGCGGTTCGAACGATATCTCTGCCGCCCCCGTACCTCGATTGGTTCCCGAGTTATTAACAAAAAACCATACCTAAAAAAGTTACCGTCCGATGTAGTTCAAACTAGGTGGCCTTGTGGGCGTGGTCAAACCTGTTCCTGTGATATAGATGGCGCCACCGTAGCACTACCTGTTCCTAAATTTTTAACAAAAAACCATAACTTCGAAACTTACCGTTCGATTTGGTTCAAACTTGGTAGGCAGGTAACGGCCGCCAAGGCGATTTGAACAATATAGGTGGCGCCACCGTAGCACCCATGGTTCCCTAAATATTAAGAAAAAACGTAATTACTCGAAAAGTTACAGTCCGCTATTATTCAGATTTGGTACACAGATGAAGGCGGCGAAGGCGGTTCGAATGACATCTCTGCCGCCCACGTGCGATGACTGGTTCCGGAGATATTCAAGTTTGAAAATTCTACAAAAATTCAAAAAATGCAAAAAATTAAAAGTCCTCGGAATGAGCTGAAACTTGGTATACGTGTAGAGGGCGCCACGCTGATTACACTGACATACGACACGACCCCCTAGCACGCTTAGTTTAAAAGTTATTTTTTAAAACTCGACCTTGGAACCTTATCTCTAAATCGCAATAACTCGGAAAGTTGCCGCCCCATCTGACCCAAACTTCATGGGCCACGTGTCTCGGACGACGGCGGTTCGAATGATATACGTGCCGTTCCTGTACCTCAATTGGTTCCCGAGTTATTAACAAAATACTATAACTAAAAATCAACGTGTCTAGCTGAGAACTTTAACTATTTCAAACTGCCTAGCTTTTGGACCTGTATTTCGATAAGTTACCGCCCCATTTGGTTCAAACTGGGCAGGCTGGTGGCTGAGATGTGGGCGGTTCGAATGATGTATGTGCCGCCTCCGTAGCTCCATTGGTTCCCAGGTAATTACCAAAATACTACACCTAAAAAGGAATTTGCTTAGTTTAGAAATATAACTATTTCAAGCAACGAAGCGGCAAGGTGGTACCCCCAAATTGCCGGACCTCCTACTCGATAAGTTACCGCCCCATTTGGTTCAAACTTCGTAGGCGGGTGTCCAGGACGACGGCGGTTCGAACGATATCTCTGCCGCCCCCGTACCTCGATTGGTTCCCGAGTTATTAACAAAAAACCATACCTAAAAAAGTTACCGTCCGATGTAGTTCAAACTAGGTGGCCTTGTGGGCGTGGTCAAACCTGTTCCTGTGATATAGATGGCGCCACCGTAGCACTACCTGTTCCTAAATTTTTAACAAAAAACCATAACTTCGAAACTTACCGTTCGATTTGGTTCAAACTTGGTAGGCAGGTAACGGCCGCCAAGGCGATTTGAACAATATAGGTGGCGCCACCGTAGCACCCATGGTTCCCTAAATATTAAGAAAAAACGTAATTACTCGAAAAGTTACAGTCCGCTATTATTCAGATTTGGTACACAGATGAAGGCGGCGAAGGCGGTTCGAATGACATCTCTGCCGCCCACGTGCGATGACTGGTTCCGGAGATATTCAAGTTTGAAAATTCTACAAAAATTCAAAAAATGCAAAAAATTAAAAGTCCTCGGAATGAGCTGAAACTTGGTATACGTGTAGAGGGCGCCACGCTGATTACAATGACATACGACACGACCCCCTCGCACGCTTAGTTTAGAAGTTATTTTTTAAAACTCGACCTTGGAACCTTATCTATAAATCGCAATAACTCGGAAAGTTGCCGCCCCATCTGACCCAAACTTCATGTGCCACGTGTCTCGGACGACGGCGGTTCGAATGATATACGTGCCGTTCCTGTACCTCAATTGGTTCCCGAGTTATTAACAAAATACTATACCTAAAAATCAACGTGTCTAGCTGAGAACTATAACTATTTCAAACTGCCTAGCTTTTGGACCTGTATTTCGATAAGTTACCGCCCCATTTGGTTCAAACTGGGCAGGCTGGTGGCTGAGATGTGGGCGGTTCGAATGATGTATGTGCCGCCTCCGTAGCTCCATTGGTTCCCAGGTAATTACCAAAATACTACACCTAAAAAGGAATTTGCTTAGTTTAGAAATATAACTATTTCAAGCAACGAAGCGGCAAGGTGGTACCCCCAAATTGCCGGACCTCGTACTCGATAAGTTACCGCCCCATTTGGTTCAAACTTCGTAGGCGGGTGTCCAGGACGACGGCGGTTCGAATGATATACGTGCCGTCCTCGTAGCTCAATCGGTTCCTGAGTTATTATCAAAATACAATACCTAAAAATAAGCATACTTATTTTGTAACTATAACTATTTCAATCTGCAAAGCTTTCGGTCCTACAACTCGATAAGTTACCGCCCTATTTGGTTCCAACTTTGCCCGCACGTGGCCAGTTAGAGGGCGGTTCGAATGATGTATGTACCGCCTCCGTAGCTCCATTGGTTCCCTAAAAATGAGCATGCTTAATTTAGAACTACAACTATTTCGAGCATCGAAGCTGCAAAGGGGTACCTCCCAAATTGCCGGACCTCCTACTCGATAAGTTACTGCCCCATTTGGTTCAAACTTTGTAGGCGGGTGTCCGGGACGACGGCCATTCGAACGATATCTCTGCCGCCCCCGTACCTCGATTGGTTCCCGAGTTATTAACAAAAAACCATACCTAAAAAAGTTACCGTCCGATGTAGTTCAAACTAGGTGGCCATGTGGGCGTGGTCAAACCTGTTCCTGTGATATAGATGGCGCCACCGTAGCACTACCTGTTCCTAAATTTTTAACAAAAAACCATAACTTCGAAACTTACCGTTCGATTTGGTTCAAACTTGGTAGGCAGGTAACGGCCGCCAAGGCGATTTGAACAATATAGGTGGCGCCACCGTAGCACCCATGGTTCCCTAAATATTAAGAAAAAACGTAATTACTCGAAAAGTTACAGTCCGCTATTATTCAGATTTGGTACACAGATGAAGGCGGCGAAGGCGGTTCGAATGACATCTCTGCCGCCCACGTGCGATGTCTGGTTCCGGAGATATTCAAGTTTGAAAATTCTACAAAAATTCAAAAAATGCAAAAAATTAAAAGTCCTCGGAATGAGCTGAAACTTGGTATACGTGTAGAGGGCGCCACGCTGATTACAATGACATACGACACGACCCCCTAGCACGCTTAGTTTAGAAGTTATTTTTTAAAACTCGACCTTGGAACCTTATCTATAAATGGCAATAACTCGGAAAGTTGCCGCCCCATCTGACCCAAACTTCATGGGCCACGTGTTTCGGACGACGGCGGTTCGAATGATATACGTGCCGTTCCTGTACCTCAATTGGTTCCCGAGTTATTAACAAAATACTATACCTAAAAATCAACGTGTCTAGCTGAGAACTATAACTATTTCAAACTGCCTAGCTTTTGGACCTGTATTTCGATAAGTTACCGCCCCATTTGGTTCAAACTGGGCAGGCTGGTGGCTGAGATGTGGGCGGTTCGAATGATGTATGTGCCGCCTCCGTAGCTCCATTGGTTCCCAGGTAATTACCAAAATACTACACCTAAAAAGGAATTTGCTTAGTTTAGAAATATAACTATTTCAAGCAACGAAGCGGCAAGGTGGTACCCCCAAATTGCCGGACCTCCTACTCGATAAGTTACCGCCCCATTTGGTTCAAACTTCGTAGGCGGGTGTCCAGGACGACGGCGGTTCGAATGATATACGTGCCGTCCTCGTAGCTCAATTGGTTCCTGAGTTATTATCAAAATACAATACCTAAAAATAAGCATACTTATTTTGTAACTATAACTATTTCAATCTGCAAAGCTTTCGGTCCTACAACTCGATAAGTTACCGCCCTATTTGGTTCCAACTTTGCCCGCACGTGGCCAGTTAGAGGGCGGTTCGAATGATGTATGTACCGCCTCCGTAGCTCCATTGGTTCCCTAAAAATGAGCATGCTTAATTTAGAACTACAACTATTTCGAGCATCGAAGCTGCAAAGGGGTACCTCCCAAATTGCCGGACCTCCTACTCGATAAGTTACTGCCCCATTTGGTTCAAACTTTGTAGGCGGGTGTCCGGGACGACGGCCATTCGAACGATATCTCTGCCGCCCCCGTACCTCGATTGGTTCCCGAGTTATTAACAAAAAACCATACCTAAAAAAGTTACCGTCCGATGTAGTTCAAACTAGGTGGCCATGTGGGCGTGGTCAAACCTGTTCCTGTGATATAGATGGCGCCACCGTAGCACTACCTGTTCCTAAATTTTTAACAAAAAACCATAACTTCGAAACTTACCGTTCGATTTGGTTCAAACTTGGTAGGCAGGTAACGGCCGCCAAGGCGATTTGAACAATATAGGTGGCGCCACCGTAGCACCCATGGTTCCCTAAATATTAAGAAAAAACGTAATTACTCGAAAAGTTACAGTCCGCTATTATTCAGATTTGGTACACAGATGAAGGCGGCGAAGGCGGTTCGAATGACATCTCTGCCGCCCACGTGCGATGTCTGGTTCCGGAGATATTCAAGTTTGAAAATTCTACAAAAATTCAAAAAATGCAAAAAATTAAAAGTCCTCGGAATGAGCTGAAACTTGGTATACGTGTAGAGGGCGCCACGCTGATTACAATGACATACGACACGACCCCCTAGCACGCTTAGTTTAGAAGTTATTTTTTAAAACTCGACCTTGGAACCTTATCTATAAATGGCAATAACTCGGAAAGTTGCCGCCCCATCTGACCCAAACTTCATGGGCCACGTGTTTCGGACGACGGCGGTTCGAATGATATACGTGCCGTTCCTGTACCTCAATTGGTTCCCGAGTTATTAACAAAATACTATACCTAAAAATCAACGTGTCTAGCTGAGAACTATAACTATTTCAAACTGCCTAGCTTTTGGACCTGTATTTCGATAAGTTACCGCCCCATTTGGTTCAAACTGGGCAGGCTGGTGGCTGAGATGTGGGCGGTTCGAATGATGTATGTGCCGCCTCCGTAGCTCCATTGGTTCCCAGGTAATTACCAAAATACTACACCTAAAAAGGAATTTGCTTAGTTTAGAAATATAACTATTTCAAGCAACGAAGCGGCAAGGTGGTACCCCCAAATTGCCGGACCTCCTACTCGATAAGTTACCGCCCCATTTGGTTCAAACTTCGTAGGCGGGTGTCCAGGACGACGGCGGTTCGAATGATATACGTGCCGTCCTCGTAGCTCAATTGGTTCCTGAGTTATTATCAAAATACAATACCTAAAAATAAGCATACTTATTTTGTAACTATAACTATTTCAATCTGCAAAGCTTTCGGTCCTACAACTCGATAAGTTACCGCCCTATTTGGTTCCAACTTTGCCCGCACGTGGCCAGTTAGAGGGCGGTTCGAATGATGTATGTACCGCCTCCGTAGCTCCATTGGTTCCCTAAAAATGAGCATGCTTAATTTAGAACTACAACTATTTCGAGCATCGAAGCTGCAAAGGGGTACCTCCCAAATTGCCGGACCTCCTACTCGATAAGTTACTGCCCCATTTGGTTCAAACTTTGTAGGCGGGTGTCCGGGACGACGGCCATTCGAACGATATCTCTGCCGCCCCCGTACCTCGATTGGTTCCCGAGTTATTAACAAAAAACCATACCTAAAAAAGTTACCGTCCGATGTAGTTCAAACTAGGTGGCCATGTGGGCGTGGTCAAACCTGTTCCTGTGATATAGATGGCGCCACCGTAGCACTACCTGTTCCTAAATTTTTAACAAAAAACCATAACATCGAAACTTACCGTTCGATTTGGTTCAAACTTGGTAGGCAGGTAACGGCCGCCAAGGCGATTTGAACAATATAGGTGGCGCCACCGTAGCACCCATGGTTCCCTAAATATTAAGAAAAAACGTAATTACTCGAAAAGTTACAGTCCGCTATTATTCAGATTTGGTACACAGATGAAGGCGGCGAAGGCGGTTCGAATGACATCTCTGCCGCCCACGTGCGATGACTGGTTCCGGAGATATTCAAGTTTGAAAATTCTACAAAAATTCAAAAAATGCAAAAAATTAAAAGTCCTCGGAATGAGCTGAAACTTGGTATACGTGTAGAGGGCGCCACGCTGATTACACTGACATACGACACGACCCCCTAGCACGCTTAGTTTAGAAGTTATTTTTTAAAACTCGACCTTGGAACCTTATCTCTAAATCGCAATAACTCGGAAAGTTGCCGCCCCATCTGACCCAAACTTCATGGGCCACGTGTCTCGGACGACGGCGGTTCGAATGATATACGTGCCGTTCCTGTACCTCAATTGGTTCCCGAGTTATTAACAAAATACTATAACTAAAAATCAACGTGTCTAGCTGAGAACTATAACTATTTCAAACTGCCTAGCTTTTGGACCTGTATTTCGATAAGTTACCGCCCCATTTGGTTCAAACTGGGCAGGCTGGTGGCTGAGATGTGGGCGGTTCGAATGATGTATGTGCCGCCTCCGTAGCTCCATTGGTTCCCAGGTAATTACCAAAATACTACACCTAAAAAGGAATTTGCTTAGTTTAGAAATATAACTATTTCAAGCAACGAAGCGGCAAGGTGGTACCCCCAAATTGCCGGACCTCCTACTCGATAAGTTACCGCCCCATTTGGTTCAAACTTCGTAGGCGGGTGTCCAGGACGACGGCGGTTCGAATGATATACGTGCCGTCCTCGTAGCTCAATTGGTTCCTGAGTTATTATCAAAATACAATACCTAAAAATAAGCATACTTATTTTGTAACTATAACTATTTCAATCTGCAAAGCTTTCGGTCCTACAACTCGATAAGTTACCGCCCTATTTGGTTCCAACTTTGCCCGCACGTGGCCAGTTAGAGGGCGGTTCGAATGATGTATGTACCGCCTCCGTAGCTCCATTGGTTCCCTAAAAATGAGCATGCTTAATTTAGAACTACAACTATTTCGAGCATCGAAGCTGCAAAGGGGTACCTCCCAAATTGCCGGACCTCCTACTCGATAAGTTACCGCCCCATTTGGTTCAAACTTCGTAGGCGGGTGTCCAGGACGACGGCGGTTCGAACGATATCTCTGCCGCCCCCGTACCTCGATTGGTTCCCGAGTTATTAACAAAAAACCATACCTAAAAAAGTTACCGTCCGATGTAGTTCAAACTAGGTGGCCTTGTGGGCGTGGTCAAACCTGTTCCTGTGATATAGATGGCGCCACCGTAGCACTACCTGTTCCTAAATTTTTAACAAAAAACCATAACTTCGAAACTTACCGTTCGATTTGGTTCAAACTTGGTAGGCAGGTAACGGCCGCCAAGGCGATTTGAACAATATAGGTGGCGCCACCGTAGCACCCATGGTTCCCTAAATATTAAGAAAAAACGTAATTACTCGAAAAGTTACAGTCCGCTATTATTCAGATTTGGTGCACAGATGAAGGCGGCGAAGGCGGTTCGAATGACATCTCTGCCGCCCACGTGCGATGTCTGGTTCCGGAGATATTCAAGTTTGAAAATTCTACAAAAATTCAAAAAATGCAAAAAATTAAAAGTCCTCGGAATGAGCTGAAACTTGGTATACGTGTAGAGGGCGCCACGCTGATTACACTGACATACGACACGACCCCCTAGCACGCTTAGTTTAGAAGTTATTTTTTAAAACTCGACCTTGGAACCTTATCTATAAATGGCAATAACTCGGAAAGTTGCCGCCCCATCTGACCCAAACTTCATGGGCCACGTGTCTCGGACGACGGCGGTTCGAATGATATACGTGCCGTTCCTGTACCTCAATTGGTTCCCGAGTTATTAACAAAATACTATACCTAAAAATCAACGTGTCTAGCTGAGAACTATAACTATTTCAAACTGCCTAGCTTTTGGACCTGTATTTCGATAAGTTACCGCCCCATTTGGTTCAAACTGGGCAGGCTGGTGGCTGAGATGTGGGCGGTTCGAATGATGTATGTGCCGCCTCCGTAGCTCCATTGGTTCCCAGGTAATTACCAAAATACTACACCTAAAAAGGAATTTGCTTAGTTTAGAAATATAACTATTTCAAGCAACGAAGCGGCAAGGTGGTACCCCCAAATTGCCGGACCTCCTACTCGATAAGTTACCGCCCCATTTGGTTCAAACTTCGTAGGCGGGTGTCCAGGACGACGGCGGTTCGAATGATATACGTGCCGTCCTCGTAGCTCAATTGGTTCCTGAGTTATTATCAAAATACAATACCTAAAAATAAGCATACTTATTTTGTAACTATAACTATTTCAATCTGCAAAGCTTTCGGTCCTACAACTCGATAAGTTACCGCCCTATTTGGTTCCAACTTTGCCCGCACGTGGCCAGTTAGAGGGCGGTTCGAATAATGTATGTACCGCCTCCGTAGCTCCATTGGTTCCCTAAAAATGAGCATGCTTAATTTAGAACTACAACTATTTCGAGCATCGAAGCTGCAAAGGGGTACCTCCCAAATTGCCGGACCTCCTACTCGATAAGTTACTGCCCCATTTGGTTCAAACTTTGTAGGCGGGTGTCCGGGACGACGGCCATTCGAACGATATCTCTGCCGCCCCCGTACCTCGATTGGTTCCCGAGTTATTAACAAAAAACCATACCTAAAAAAGTTACCGTCCGATGTAGTTCAAACTAGGTGGCCATGTGGGCGTGGTCAAACCTGTTCCTGTGATATAGATGGCGCCACCGTAGCACTACCTGTTCCTAAATTTTTAACAAAAAACCATAACTTCGAAACTTACCGTTCGATTTGGTTCAAACTTGGTAGGCAGGTAACGGCCGCCAAGGCGATTTGAACAATATAGGTGGCGCCACCGTAGCACCCATGGTTCCCTAAATATTAAGAAAAAACGTAATTACTCGAAAAGTTACAGTCCGCTATTATTCAGATTTGGTACACAGATGAAGGCGGCGAAGGCGGTTCGAATGACATCTCTGCCGCCCACGTGCGATGACTGGTTCCGGAGATATTCAAGTTTGAAAATTCTACAAAAATTCAAAAAATGCAAAAAATTAAAAGTCCTCGGAATGAGCTGAAACTTGGTATACGTGTAGAGGGCGCCACGCTGATTACAATGACATACGACACGACCCCCTAGCACGCTTAGTTTAGAAGTTATTTTTTAAAACTCGACCTTGGAACCTTATCTATAAATCGCAATAACTCGGAAAGTTGCCGCCCCATCTGACCCAAACTTCATGTGCCACGTGTCTCGGACGACGGCGGTTCGAATGATATACGTGCCGTTCCTGTACCTCAATTGGTTCCCGAGTTATTAACAAAATACTATACCTAAAAATCAACGTGTCTAGCTGAGAACTATAACTATTTCAAACTGCCTAGCTTTTGGACCTGTATTTCGATAAGTTACCGCCCCATTTGGTTCAAACTGGGCAGGCTGGTGGCTGAGATGTGGGCGGTTCGAATGATGTATGTGCCGCCTCCGTAGCTCCATTGGTTCCCAGGTAATTACCAAAATACTACACCTAAAAAGGAATTTGCTTAGTTTAGAAATATAACTATTTCAAGCAACGAAGCGGCAAGGTGGTACCCCCAAATTGCCGGACCTCCTACTCGATAAGTTACCGCCCCATTTGGTTCAAACTTCGTAGGCGGGTGTCCAGGACGACGGCGGTTCGAATGATATACGTGCCGTCCTCGTAGCTCAATTGGTTCCTGAGTTATTATCAAAATACAATACCTAAAAATAAGCATACTTATTTTGTAACTATAACTATTTCAATCTGCAAAGCTTTCGGTCCTACAACTCGATAAGTTACCGCCCTATTTGGTTCCAACTTTGCCCGCACGTGGCCAGTTAGAGGGCGGTTCGAATGATGTATGTACCGCCTCCGTAGCTCCATTGGTTCCCTAAAAATGAGCATGCTTAATTTAGAACTACAACTATTTCGAGCATCGAAGCTGCAAAGGGGTACCTCCCAAATTGCCGGACCTCCTACTCGATAAGTTACTGCCCCATTTGGTTCAAACTTTGTAGGCGGGTGTCCGGGACGACGGCCATTCGAACGATATCTCTGCCGCCCCCGTACCTCGATTGGTTCCCGAGTTATTAACAAAAAACCATACCTAAAAAAGTTACCGTCCGATGTAGTTCAAACTAGGTGGCCATGTGGGCGTGGTCAAACCTGTTCCTGTGATATAGATGGCGCCACCGTAGCACTACCTGTTCCTAAATTTTTAACAAAAAACCATAACTTCGAAACTTACCGTTCGATTTGGTTCAAACTTGGTAGGCAGGTAACGGCCGCCAAGGCGATTTGAACAATATAGGTGGCGCCACCGTAGCACCCATGGTTCCCTAAATATTAAGAAAAAACGTAATTACTCGAAAAGTTACAGTCCGCTATTATTCAGATTTGGTACACAGATGAAGGCGGCGAAGGCGGTTCGAATGACATCTCTGCCGCCCACGTGCGATGTCTGGTTCCGGAGATATTCAAGTTTGAAAATTCTACAAAAATTCAAAAAATGCAAAAAATTAAAAGTCCTCGGAATGAGCTGAAACTTGGTATACGTGTAGAGGGCGCCACGCTGATTACAATGACATACGACACGACCCCCTAGCACGCTTAGTTTAGAAGTTATTTTTTAAAACTCGACCTTGGAACCTTATCTATAAATGGCAATAACTCGGAAAGTTGCCGCCCCATCTGACCCAAACTTCATGGGCCACGTGTTTCGGACGACGGCGGTTCGAATGATATACGTGCCGTTCCTGTACCTCAATTGGTTCCCGAGTTATTAACAAAATACTATACCTAAAAATCAACGTGTCTAGCTGAGAACTATAACTATTTCAAACTGCCTAGCTTTTGGACCTGTATTTCGATAAGTTACCGCCCCATTTGGTTCAAACTGGGCAGGCTGGTGGCTGAGATGTGGGCGGTTCGAATGATGTATGTGCCGCCTCCGTAGCTCCATTGGTTCCCAGGTAATTACCAAAATACTACACCTAAAAAGGAATTTGCTTAGTTTAGAAATATAACTATTTCAAGCAACGAAGCGGCAAGGTGGTACCCCCAAATTGCCGGACCTCCTACTCGATAAGTTACCGCCCCATTTGGTTCAAACTTCGTAGGCGGGTGTCCAGGACGACGGCGGTTCGAATGATATACGTGCCGTCCTCGTAGCTCAATTGGTTCCTGAGTTATTATCAAAATACAATACCTAAAAATAAGCATACTTATTTTGTAACTATAACTATTTCAATCTGCAAAGCTTTCGGTCCTACAACTCGATAAGTTACCGCCCTATTTGGTTCCAACTTTGCCCGCACGTGGCCAGTTAGAGGGCGGTTCGAATGATGTATGTACCGCCTCCGTAGCTCCATTGGTTCCCTAAAAATGAGCATGCTTAATTTAGAACTACAACTATTTCGAGCATCGAAGCTGCAAAGGGGTACCTCCCAAATTGCCGGACCTCCTACTCGATAAGTTACTGCCCCATTTGGTTCAAACTTTGTAGGCGGGTGTCCGGGACGACGGCCATTCGAACGATATCTCTGCCGCTCCCGTACCTCGATTGGTTCCCGAGTTATTAACAAAAAACCATACCTAAAAAAGTTACCGTCCGATGTAGTTCAAACTAGGTGGCCATGTGGGCGTGGTCAAACCTGTTCCTGTGATATAGATGGCGCCACCGTAGCACTACCTGTTCCTAAATTTTTAACAAAAAACCATAACTTCGAAACTTACCGTTCGATTTGGTTCAAACTTGGTAGGCAGGTAACGGCCGCCAAGGCGATTTGAACAATATAGGTGGCGCCACCGTAGCACCCATGGTTCCCTAAATATTAAGAAAAAACGTAATTACTCGAAAAGTTACAGTCCGCTATTATTCAGATTTGGTACACAGATGAAGGCGGCGAAGGCGGTTCGAATGACATCTCTGCCGCCCACGTGCGATGTCTGGTTCCGGAGACATTCAAGTTTGAAAATTCTACAAAAATTCAAAAAATGCAAAAAATTAAAAGTCCTCGGAATGAGCTGAAACTTGGTATACGTGTAGAGGGCGCCACGCTGATTACAATGACATACGACACGACCCCCTAGCACGCTTAGTTTAGAAGTTATTTTTTAAAACTCGACCTTGGAACCTTATCTATAAATGGCAATAACTCGGAAAGTTGCCGCCCCATCTGACCCAAACTTCATGGGCCACGTGTCTCGGACGACGGCGGTTCGAATGATATACGTGCCGTTCCTGTACCTCAATTGGTTCCCGAGTTATTAACAAAATACTATACCTAAAAATCAACGTGTCTAGCTGAGAACTATAACTATTTCAAACTGCCTAGCTTTTGGACCTGTATTTCGATAAGTTACCGCCCCATTTGGTTCAAACTGGGCAGGCTGGTGGCTGAGATGTGGGCGGTTCGAATGATGTATGTGCCGCCTCCGTAGCTCCATTGGTTCCCAGGTAATTACCAAAATACTACACCTAAAAAGGAATTTGCTTAGTTTAGAAATATAACTATTTCAAGCAACGAAGCGGCAAGGTGGTACCCCCAAATTGCCGGACCTCCTACTCGATAAGTTACCGCCCCATTTGGTTCAAACTTCGTAGGCGGGTGTCCAGGACGACGGCGGTTCGAATGATATACGTGCCGTCCTCGTAGCTCAATTGGTTCCTGAGTTATTATCAAAATACAATACCTAAAAATAAGCATACTTATTTTGTAACTATAACTATTTCAATCTGCAAAGCTTTCGGTCCTACAACTCGATAAGTTACCGCCCTATTTGGTTCCAACTTTGCCCGCACGTGGCCAGTTAGAGGGCGGTTCGAATGATGTATGTACCGCCTCCGTAGCTCCATTGGTTCCCTAAAAATGAGCATGCTTAATTTAGAACTACAACTATTTCGAGCATCGAAGCTGCAAAGGGGTACCTCCCAAATTGCCGGACCTCCTACTCGATAAGTTACCGCCCCATTTGGTTCAAACTTTGTAGGCGGGTGTCCGGGACGACGGCCGTTCGAACGATATCTCTGCCGCCCCCGTACCTCGATTGGTTCCCGAGTTATTAACAAAAAACCATACCTAAAAAAGTTACCGTCCGATGTAGTTCAAACTAGGTGGCCTTGTGGGCGTGGTCAAACCTGTTCCTGTGATATAGATGGCGCCACCGTAGCACTACCTGTTCCTAAATTTTTAACAAAAAACCATAACTTCGAAACTTACCGTTCGATTTGGTTCAAACTTGGTAGGCAGGTAACGGCCGCCAAGGCGATTTGAACAATATAGGTGGCGCCACCGTAGCACCCATGGTTCCCTAAATATTAAGAAAAAACGTAATTACTCGAAAAGTTACAGTCCGCTATTATTCAGATTTGGTGCACAGATGAAGGCGGCGAAGGCGGTTCGAATGACATCTCTGCCGCCCACGTGCGATGTCTGGTTCCGGAGATATTCAAGTTTGAAAATTCTACAAAAATTCAAAAAATGCAAAAAATTAAAAGTCCTCGGAATGAGCTGAAACTTGGTATACGTGTAGAGGGCGCCACGCTGATTACACTGACATACGACACGACCCCCTAGCACGCTTAGTTTAGAAGTTATTTTTTAAAACTCGACCTTGGAACCTTATCTATAAATGGCAATAACTCGGAAAGTTGCCGCCCCATCTGACCCAAACTTCATGGGCCACGTGTCTCGGACGACGGCGGTTCGAATGATATACGTGCCGTTCCTGTACCTCAATTGGTTCCCGAGTTATTAACAAAATACTATACCTAAAAATCAACGTGTCTAGCTGAGAACTATAACTATTTCAAACTGCCTAGCTTTTGGACCTGTATTTCGATAAGTTACCGCCCCATTTGGTTCAAACTGGGCAGGCTGGTGGCTGAGATGTGGGCGGTTCGAATGATGTATGTGCCGCCTCCGTAGCTCCATTGGTTCCCAGGTAATTACCAAAATACTACACCTAAAAAGGAATTTGCTTAGTTTAGAAATATAACTATTTCAAGCAACGAAGCGGCAAGGTGGTACCCCCAAATTGCCGGACCTCCTACTCGATAAGTTACCGCCCCATTTGGTTCAAACTTCGTAGGCGGGTGTCCAGGACGACGGCGGTTCGAATGATATACGTGCCGTCCTCGTAGCTCAATTGGTTCCTGAGTTATTATCAAAATACAATACCTAAAAATAAGCATACTTATTTTGTAACTATAACTATTTCAATCTGCAAAGCTTTCGGTCCTACAACTCGATAAGTTACCGCCCTATTTGGTTCCAACTTTGCCCGCACGTGGCCAGTTAGAGGGCGGTTCGAATAATGTATGTACCGCCTCCGTAGCTCCATTGGTTCCCTAAAAATGAGCATGCTTAATTTAGAACTACAACTATTTCGAGCATCGAAGCTGCAAAGGGGTACCTCCCAAATTGCCGGACCTCCTACTCGATAAGTTACTGCCCCATTTGGTTCAAACTTTGTAGGCGGGTGTCCGGGACGACGGCCATTCGAACGATATCTCTGCCGCCCCCGTACCTCGATTGGTTCCCGAGTTATTAACAAAAAACCATACCTAAAAAAGTTACCGTCCGATGTAGTTCAAACTAGGTGGCCATGTGGGCGTGGTCAAACCTGTTCCTGTGATATAGATGGCGCCACCGTAGCACTACCTGTTCCTAAATTTTTAACAAAAAACCATAACTTCGAAACTTACCGTTCGATTTGGTTCAAACTTGGTAGGCAGGTAACGGCCGCCAAGGCGATTTGAACAATATAGGTGGCGCCACCGTAGCACCCATGGTTCCCTAAATATTAAGAAAAAACGTAATTACTCGAAAAGTTACAGTCCGCTATTATTCAGATTTGGTGCACAGATGAAGGCGGCGAAGGCGGTTCGAATGACATCTCTGCCGCCCACGTGCGATGACTGGTTCCGGAGATATTCAAGTTTGAAAATTCTACAAAAATTCAAAAAATGCAAAAAATTAAAAGTCCTCGGAATGAGCTGAAACTTGGTATACGTGTAGAGGGCGCCACGCTGATTACAATGACATACGACACGACCCCCTAGCACGCTTAGTTTAGAAGTTATTTTTTAAAACTCGACCTTGGAACCTTATCTATAAATCGCAATAACTCGGAAAGTTGCCGCCCCATCTGACCCAAACTTCATGTGCCACGTGTCTCGGACGACGGCGGTTCGAATGATATACGTGCCGTTCCTGTACCTCAATTGGTTCCCGAGTTATTAACAAAATACTATACCTAAAAATCAACGTGTCTAGCTGAGAACTATAACTATTTCAAACTGCCTAGCTTTTGGACCTGTATTTCGATAAGTTACCGCCCCATTTGGTTCAAACTGGGCAGGCTGGTGGCTGAGATGTGGGCGGTTCGAATGATGTATGTGCCGCCTCCGTAGCTCCATTGGTTCCCAGGTAATTACCAAAATACTACACCTAAAAAGGAATTTGCTTAGTTTAGAAATATAACTATTTCAAGCAACGAAGCGGCAAGGTGGTACCCCCAAATTGCCGGACCTCCTACTCGATAAGTTACCGCCCCATTTGGTTCAAACTTCGTAGGCGGGTGTCCAGGACGACGGCGGTTCGAATGATATACGTGCCGTCCTCGTAGCTCAATTGGTTCCTGAGTTATTATCAAAATACAATACCTAAAAATAAGCATACTTATTTTGTAACTATAACTATTTCAATCTGCAAAGCTTTCGGTCCTACAACTCGATAAGTTACCGCCCTATTTGGTTCCAACTTTGCCCGCACGTGGCCAGTTAGAGGGCGGTTCGAATGATGTATGTACCGCCTCCGTAGCTCCATTGGTTCCCTAAAAATGAGCATGCTTAATTTAGAACTACAACTATTTCGAGCATCGAAGCTGCAAAGGGGTACCTCCCAAATTGCCGGACCTCCTACTCGATAAGTTACTGCCCCATTTGGTTCAAACTTTGTAGGCGGGTGTCCGGGACGACGGCCGTTCGAACGATATCTCTGCCGCCCCCGTACCTCGATTGGTTCCCGAGTTATTAACAAAAAACCATACCTAAAAAAGTTACCGTCCGATGTAGTTCAAACTAGGTGGCCATGTGGGCGTGGTCAAACCTGTTCCTGTGATATAGATGGCGCCACCGTAGCACTACCTGTTCCTAAATTTTTAACAAAAAACCATAACTTCGAAACTTACCGTTCGATTTGGTTCAAACTTGGTAGGCAGGTAACGGCCGCCAAGGCGATTTGAACAATATAGGTGGCGCCACCGTAGCACCCATGGTTCCCTAAATATTAAGAAAAAACGTAATTACTCGAAAAGTTACAGTCCGCTATTATTCAGATTTGGTTCACAGATGAAGGCGGCGAAGGCGGTTCGAATGACATCTCTGCCGCCCACGTGCGATGACTGGTTCCGGAGATATTCAAGTTTGAAAATTCTACAAAAATTCAAAAAATGCAAAAAATTAAAAGTCCTCGGAATGAGCTGAAACTTGGTATACGTGTAGAGGGCGCCACGCTGATTACAATGACATACGACACGACCCCCTAGCACGCTTAGTTTAGAAGTTATTTTTTAAAACTCGACCTTGGAACCTTATCTATAAATCGCAATAACTCGGAAAGTTGCCGCCCCATCTGACCCAAGCTTCATGGGCCACGTGTCTCGGACGACGGCGGTTCGAATGATATACGTGCCGTTCCTGTACCTCAATTGGTTCCCGAGTTATTAACAAAATACTATACCTAAAAATCAACGTGTCTAGCTGAGAACTATAACTATTTCAAACTGCCTAGCTTTTGGACCTGTATTTCGATAAGTTACCGCCCCATTTGGTTCAAACTGGGCAGGCTGGTGGCTGAGATGTGGGCGGTTCGAATGATGTATGTGCCGCCTCCGTAGCTCCATTGGTTCCCAGGTAATTACCAAAATACTACACCTAAAAAGGAATTTGCTTAGTTTAGAAATATAACTATTTCAAGCAACGAAGCGGCAAGGTGGTACCCCCAAATTGCCGGACCTCCTACTCGATAAGTTACCGCCCCATTTGGTTCAAACTTCGTAGGCGGGTGTCCAGGACGACGGCGGTTCGAATGATATACGTGCCGTCCTCGTAGCTCAATTGGTTCCTGAGTTATTATCAAAATACAATACCTAAAAATAAGCATACTTATTTTGTAACTATAACTATTTCAATCTGCAAAGCTTTCGGTCCTACAACTCGATAAGTTACCGCCCTATTTGGTTCCAACTTTGCCCGCACGTGGCCAGTTAGAGGGCGGTTCGAATGATGTATGTACCGCCTCCGTAGCTCCATTGGTTCCCTAAAAATGAGCATGCTTAATTTAGAACTACAACTATTTCGAGCATCGAAGCTGCAAAGGGGTACCTCCCAAATTGCCGGACCTCCTACTCGATAAGTTACTGCCCCATTTGGTTCAAACTTTGTAGGCGGGTGTCCGGGACGACGGCCGTTCGAACGATATCTCTGCCGCCCCCGTACCTCGATTGGTTCCCGAGTTATTAACAAAAAACCATACCTAAAAAAGTTACCGTCCGATGTAGTTCAAACTAGGTGGCCATGTGGGCGTGGTCAAACCTGTTCCTGTGATATAGATGGCGCCACCGTAGCACTACCTGTTCCTAAATTTTTAACAAAAAACCATAACTTCGAAACTTACCGTTCGATTTGGTTCAAACTTGGTAGGCAGGTAACGGCCGCCAAGGCGATTTGAACAATATAGGTGGCGCCACCGTAGCACCCATGGTTCCCTAAATATTAAGAAAAAACGTAATTACTCGAAAAGTTACAGTCCGCTATTATTCAGATTTGGTTCACAGATGAAGGCGGCGAAGGCGGTTCGAATGACATCTCTGCCGCCCACGTGCGATGACTGGTTCCGGAGATATTCAAGTTTGAAAATTCTACAAAAATTCAAAAAATGCAAAAAATTAAAAGTCCTCGGAATGAGCTGAAACTTGGTATACGTGTAGAGGGCGCCACGCTGATTACAATGACATACGACACGACCCCCTAGCACGCTTAGTTTAGAAGTTATTTTTTAAAACTCGACCTTGGAACCTTATCTATAAATGGCAATAACTCGGAAAGTTGCCGCCCCATCTGACCCAAGCTTCATGGGCCACGTGTCTTGGACGACGGCGGTTCGAATGA
The DNA here is from genome assembly GCA_963978815.1 of Aleochara curtula. NCBI lineage: Eukaryota > Metazoa > Arthropoda > Insecta > Coleoptera > Staphylinidae > Aleochara > Aleochara curtula. The sequence goes on along the minus strand of OZ022222.1, from coordinate 8,644,631 downwards.
TATACGTGCCGTTCCTGTACCTCAATTGGTTCCCGAGTTATTAACAAAATACTATACCTAAAAATCAACGTGTCTAGCTGAGAACTATAACTATTTCAAACTGCCTAGCTTTTGGACCTGTATTTCGATAAGTTACCGCCCCATTTGGTTCAAACTGGGCAGGCTGGTGGCTGAGATGTGGGCGGTTCGAATGATGTATGTGCCGCCTCCGTAGCTCCATTGGTTCCCAGGTAATTACCAAAATACTACACCTAAAAAGGAATTTGCTTAGTTTAGAAATATAACTATTTCAAGCAACGAAGCGGCAAGGTGGTACCCCCAAATTGCCGGACCTCCTACTCGATAAGTTACCGCCCCATTTGGTTCAAACTTCGTAGGCGGGTGTCCAGGACGACGGCGGTTCGAATGATATACGTGCCGTCTTCGTAGCTCAATTGGTTCCTGAGTTATTATCAAAATACTATACCTAAAAATAAGCATACTTATTTTGTAACTATGACTATTTCAATCTGCAAAGCTTTCGGTCCTACAACTCGATAAGTTACCGCCCTATTTGGTTCCAACTTTGCCCGCACGTGGCCAGTTAGAGGGCGGTTCGAATGATGTATGTACCGCCTCCGTAGCTCCATTGGTTCCCTAAAAATGAGCATGCTTAATTTAGAACTACAACTATTTCGAGCATCGAAGCTGCAAAGGGGTACCTCCCAAATTGCCGGACCTCCTACTCGATAAGTTACTGCCCCATTTGGTTCAAACTTTGTAGGCGGGTGTCCGGGACGACGGCCGTTCGAACGATATCTCTGCCGCCCCCGTACCTCGATTGGTTCCCGAGTTATTAACAAAATACTATAGCTAAAAATCAACGTGCCTAGCTGAGAACTATAACTATTTCAAACTGCCTAGCTTTTGGACCTGTATTTCGATAAGTAACTGTCCCATTTGGTTCAAACTTGGCACACTGGTGGCTGAGATGTGGGCGGTTCTAATGGTGTTTGTGCCGCCTTCGTAGCTCCATTGGTTCCCAAATAATTACTAAAATACTACACCTAAAAAGAAATTTGCTTAGTTTAGAAATATAATTATTTCAAGCAACGAAGCGGCAAGGTGGTACCCCCAAATTTCAGGAGCTCCTACTCGATAGGTTACCGCCCCATTTTGTTCAAACTTCGTAGGCCGGTGTCCAGGACGACGGCGGTTCGAATGATATACGTGCCGTTCCAATATAGTATAACAAAATACTATAGCTAAAAATCAACGTGCCTAGCTGAGAACTATAACTATTTCAAACTGCCTAGCTTTTGGACCTGTATTTCGATAAGTAACTGCCCCATTTGGTTCAAACTTGGCACACTGGTGGCTGAGATGTGGGCGGTTCTAATGGTGTTTGTGCCGCCTTCGTAGCTCCATTGGTTCCCAAATAATTACTAAAATACTACACCTAAAAAGAAATTTGCTTAGTTTAGAAATATAACTATTTCAAGCAACGAAGCGGCAAGGTGGTACCCCCAAATTTCAGGAGCTCCTACTCGATAGGTTACCGCCCCATTTTGTTCAAACTTCGTAGGCCGGTGTCCAGGACGACGGCGGTTCGAATGATATACGTGCCGTTCCCGTACCTCAATTGGTTCCCGAGTTATTAACAAAATACTATAGCTAAAAATCAACGTGCCTAGCTGAGAACTATAACTATTTCAAACTGCCTAGCTTTTGGACCTGTATTTCGATAAGTAACTGCCCCATTTGGTTCAAACTTGGCACACTGGTGGCTGAGATGTGGGCGGTTCTAATGGTGTTTGTGCCGCCTTCGTAGCTCCATTGGTTCCCAAATAATTACTAAAATACTACACCTAAAAAGAAATTTGCTTAGTTTAGAAATATAATTATTTCAAGCAACGAAGCGGTAAGGTGGTACCCCCAAATTTCAGGAGCTCCTACTCGATAGGTTACCGCCCCATTTTGTTCAAACTTCGTAGGCCGGTGTCCAGGACGACGGCGGTTCGAATGATATACGTGCCGTTCCCGTACCTCAATTGGTTCCCGAGTTATTAACAAAATACTATAGCTAAAAATCAACGTGCCTAGCTGAGAACTATAACTATTTCAAACTGCCTAGCTTTTGGACCTGTATTTCGATAAGTAACTGCCCCATTTGGTTCAAACTTGGCACACTGGTGGCTGAGATGTGGGCGGTTCTAATGGTGTTTGTGCCGCCTTCGTAGCTCCATTGGTTCCCAAATAATTACTAAAATACTACACCTAAAAAGAAATTTGCTTAGTTTAGAAATATAACTATTTCAAGCAACGAAGCGGCAAGGTGGTACCCCCAAATTTCAGGAGCTCCTACTCGATAGGTTACCGCCCCATTTTGTTCAAACTTCGTAGGCCGGTGTCCAGGACGACGGCGGTTCGAATGATATACGTGCCGTTCCCGTACCTCAATTGGTTCCCGAGTTATTAACAAAATACTATAGCTAAAAATCAACGTGCCTAGCTGAGAACTATAACTATTTCAAACTGCCTAGCTTTTGGACCTGTATTTCGATAAGTAACTGCCCCATTTGGTTCAAACTTGGCACACTGGTGGCTGAGATGTGGGCGGTTCTAATGGTGTTTGTGCCGCCTTCGTAGCTCCATTGGTTCCCAAATAATTACTAAAATACTACACCTAAAAAGAAATTTGCTTAGTTTAGAAATATAATTATTTCAAGCAACGAAGCGGCAAGGTGGTACCCCCAAATTTCAGGAGCTCCTACTCGATAGGTTACCGCCCCATTTTGTTCAAACTTCGTAGGCCGGTGTCCAGGACGACGGCGGTTCGAATGATATACGTGCCGTTCCCGTACCTCAATTGGTTCCCGAGTTATTAACAAAATACTATAGCTAAAAATCAACGTGCCTAGCTGAGAACTATAACTATTTCAAACTGCCTAGCTTTTGGACCTGTATTTCGATAAGTAACTGCCCCATTTGGTTCAAACTTGGCACACTGGTGGCTGAGATGTGGGCGGTTCTAATGGTGTTTGTGCCGCCTTCGTAGCTCCATTGGTTCCCAAATAATTACTAAAATACTACACCTAAAAAGAAATTTGCTTAGTTTAGAAATATAATTATTTCAAGCAACGAAGCGGCAAGGTGGTACCCCCAAATTTCAGGAGCTCCTACTCGATAGGTTACCGCCCCATTTTGTTCAAACTTCGTAGGCCGGTGTGCAGGACGACGGCGGTTCGAATGATATACGTGCCGTTCCCGTACCTCAATTGGTTCCCGAGTTATTAACAAAATACTATAGCTAAAAATCAACGTGCCTAGCTGAGAACTATAACTATTTCAAACTGCCTAGCTTTTGGACCTGTATTTCGATAAGTAACTGCCCCATTTGGTTCAAACTTGGCACACTGGTGGCTGAGATGTGGGCGGTTCTAATGGTGTTTGTGCCGCCTTCGTAGCTCCATTGGTTCCCAAATAATTACTAAAATACTACACCTAAAAAGAAATTTGCTTAGTTTAGAAATATAATTATTTCAAGCAACGAAGCGGCAAGGTGGTACCCCCAAATTTCAGGAGCTCCTACTCGATAGGTTACCGCCCCATTTTGTTCAAACTTCGTAGGCCGGTGTCCAGGACGACGGCGGTTCGAATGATATACGTGCCGTTCCCGTACCTCAATTGGTTCCCGAGTTATTAACAAAATACTATAGCTAAAAATCAACGTGCCTAGCTGAGAACTATAACTATTTCAAACTGCCTAGCTTTTGGACCTGTATTTCGATAAGTAACTGTCCCATTTGGTTCAAACTTGGCACACTGGTGGCTGAGATGTGGGCGGTTCTAATGGTGTTTGTGCCGCCTTCGTAGCTCCATTGGTTCCCAAATAATTACTAAAATACTACACCTAAAAAGAAATTTGCTTAGTTTAGAAATATAATTATTTCAAGCAACGAAGCGGCAAGGTGGTACCCCCAAATTTCAGGAGCTCCTACTCGATAGGTTACCGCCCCATTTTGTTCAAACTTCGTAGGCCGGTGTCCAGGACGACGGCGGTTCGAATGATATACGTGCCGTTCCCGTACCTCAATTGGTTCCCGAGTTATTAACAAAATACTATAGCTAAAAATCAACGTGCCTAGCTGAGAACTATAACTATTTCAAACTGCCTAGCTTTTGGACCTGTATTTCGATAAGTAACTGCCCCATTTGGTTCAAACTTGGCACACTGGTGGCTGAGATGTGGGCGGTTCTAATGGTGTTTGTGCCGCCTTCGTAGCTCCATTGGTTCCCAAATAATTACTAAAATACTACACCTAAAAAGAAATTTGCTTAGTTTAGAAATATAACTATTTCAAGCAACGAAGCGGCAAGGTGGTACCCCCAAATTTCAGGAGCTCCTACTCGATAGGTTACCGCCCCATTTTGTTCAAACTTCGTAGGCCTGTGTCCAGGACGACGGCGGTTCGAATGATATACGTGCCGTTCCCGTACCTCAATTGGTTCCCGAGTTATTAACAAAATACTATAGCTAAAAATCAACGTGCCTAGCTGAGAACTATAACTATTTCAAACTGCCTAGCTTTTGGACCTGTATTTCGATAAGTAACTGCCCCATTTGGTTCAAACTTGGCACACTGGTGGCTGAGATGTGGGCGGTTCTAATGGTGTTTGTGCCGCCTTCGTAGCTCCATTGGTTCCCAAATAATTACTAAAATACTACACCTAAAAAGAAATTTGCTTAGTTTAGAAATATAATTATTTCAAGCAACGAAGCGGCAAGGTGGTACCCCCAAATTTCAGGAGCTCCTACTCGATAGGTTACCGCCCCATTTTGTTCAAACTTCGTAGGCCGGTGTCCAGGACGACGGCGGTTCGAATGATATACGTGCCGTTCCCGTACCTCAATTGGTTCCCGAGTTATTAACAAAATACTATAGCTAAAAATCAACGTGCCTAGCTGAGAACTATAACTATTTCAAACTGCCTAGCTTTTGGACCTGTATTTCGATAAGTAACTGCCCCATTTGGTTCAAACTTGGCACACTGGTGGCTGAGATGTGGGCGGTTCTAATGGTGTTTGTGCCGCCTTCGTAGCTCCATTGGTTCCCAAATAATTACTAAAATACTACACCTAAAAAGAAATTTGCTTAGTTTAGAAATATAATTATTTCAAGCAACGAAGCGGCAAGGTGGTACCCCCAAATTTCAGGAGCTCCTACTCGATAGGTTACCGCCCCATTTTGTTCAAACTTCGTAGGCCGGTGTGCAGGACGACGGCGGTTCGAATGATATACGTGCCGTTCCCGTACCTCAATTGGTTCCCGAGTTATTAACAAAATACTATAGCTAAAAATCAACGTGCCTAGCTGAGAACTATAACTATTTCAAACTGCCTAGCTTTTGGACCTGTATTTCGATAAGTAACTGCCCCATTTGGTTCAAACTTGGCACACTGGTGGCTGAGATGTGGGCGGTTCTAATGGTGTTTGTGCCGCCTTCGTAGCTCCATTGGTTCCCAAATAATTACTAAAATACTACACCTAAAAAGAAATTTGCTTAGTTTAGAAATATAATTATTTCAAGCAACGAAGCGGCAAGGTGGTACCCCCAAATTTCAGGAGCTCCTACTCGATAGGTTACCGCCCCATTTTGTTCAAACTTCGTAGGCCGGTGTCCAGGACGACGGCGGTTCGAATGATATACGTGCCGTTCCCGTACCTCAATTGGTTCCCGAGTTATTAACAAAATACTATAGCTAAAAATCAACGTGCCTAGCTGAGAACTATAACTATTTCAAACTGCCTAGCTTTTGGACCTGTATTTCGATAAGTAACTGTCCCATTTGGTTCAAACTTGGCACACTGGTGGCTGAGATGTGGGCGGTTCTAATGGTGTTTGTGCCGCCTTCGTAGCTCCATTGGTTCCCAAATAATTACTAAAATACTACACCTAAAAAGAAATTTGCTTAGTTTAGAAATATAATTATTTCAAGCAACGAAGCGGCAAGGTGGTACCCCCAAATTTCAGGAGCTCCTACTCGATAGGTTACCGCCCCATTTTGTTCAAACTTCGTAGGCCGGTGTCCAGGACGACGGCGGTTCGAATGATATACGTGCCGTTCCCGTACCTCAATTGGTTCCCGAGTTATTAACAAAATACTATAGCTAAAAATCAACGTGCCTAGCTGAGAACTATAACTATTTCAAACTGCCTAGCTTTTGGACCTGTATTTCGATAAGTAACTGCCCCATTTGGTTCAAACTTGGCACACTGGTGGCTGAGATGTGGGCGGTTCTAATGGTGTTTGTGCCGCCTTCGTAGCTCCATTGGTTCCCAAATAATTACTAAAATACTACACCTAAAAAGAAATTTGCTTAGTTTAGAAATATAACTATTTCAAGCAACGAAGCGGCAAGGTGGTACCCCCAAATTTCAGGAGCTCCTACTCGATAGGTTACCGCCCCATTTTGTTCAAACTTCGTAGGCCGGTGTCCAGGACGACGGCGGTTCGAATGATATACGTGCCGTTCCCGTACCTCAATTGGTTCCCGAGTTATTAACAAAATACTATAGCTAAAAATCAACGTGCCTAGCTGAGAACTATAACTATTTCAAACTGCCTAGCTTTTGGACCTGTATTTCGATAAGTAACTGCCCCATTTGGTTCAAACTTGGCACACTGGTGGCTGAGATGTGGGCGGTTCTAATGGTGTTTGTGCCGCCTTCGTAGCTCCATTGGTTCCCAAATAATTACTAAAATACTACACCTAAAAAGAAATTTGCTTAGTTTAGAAATATAATTATTTCAAGCAACGAAGCGGTAAGGTGGTACCCCCAAATTTCAGGAGCTCCTACTCGATAGGTTACCGCCCCATTTTGTTCAAACTTCGTAGGCCGGTGTCCAGGACGACGGCGGTTCGAATGATATACGTGCCGTTCCCGTACCTCAATTGGTTCCCGAGTTATTAACAAAATACTATAGCTAAAAATCAACGTGCCTAGCTGAGAACTATAACTATTTCAAACTGCCTAGCTTTTGGACCTGTATTTCGATAAGTAACTGCCCCATTTGGTTCAAACTTGGCACACTGGTGGCTGAGATGTGGGCGGTTCTAATGGTGTTTGTGCCGCCTTCGTAGCTCCATTGGTTCCCAAATAATTACTAAAATACTACACCTAAAAAGAAATTTGCTTAGTTTAGAAATATAACTATTTCAAGCAACGAAGCGGCAAGGTGGTACCCCCAAATTTCAGGAGCTCCTACTCGATAGGTTACCGCCCCATTTTGTTCAAACTTCGTAGGCCGGTGTCCAGGACGACGGCGGTTCGAATGATATACGTGCCGTTCCCGTACCTCAATTGGTTCCCGAGTTATTAACAAAATACTATAGCTAAAAATCAACGTGCCTAGCTGAGAACTATAACTATTTCAAACTGCCTAGCTTTTGGACCTGTATTTCGATAAGTAACTGCCCCATTTGGTTCAAACTTGGCACACTGGTGGCTGAGATGTGGGCGGTTCTAATGGTGTTTGTGCCGCCTTCGTAGCTCCATTGGTTCCCAAATAATTACTAAAATACTACACCTAAAAAGAAATTTGCTTAGTTTAGAAATATAATTATTTCAAGCAACGAAGCGGCAAGGTGGTACCCCCAAATTTCAGGAGCTCCTACTCGATAGGTTACCGCCCCATTTTGTTCAAACTTCGTAGGCCGGTGTCCAGGACGACGGCGGTTCGAATGATATACGTGCCGTTCCCGTACCTCAATTGGTTCCCGAGTTATTAACAAAATACTATAGCTAAAAATCAACGTGCCTAGCTGAGAACTATAACTATTTCAAACTGCCTAGCTTTTGGACCTGTATTTCGATAAGTAACTGCCCCATTTGGTTCAAACTTGGCACACTGGTGGCTGAGATGTGGGCGGTTCTAATGGTGTTTGTGCCGCCTTCGTAGCTCCATTGGTTCCCAAATAATTACTAAAATACTACACCTAAAAAGAAATTTGCTTAGTTTAGAAATATAATTATTTCAAGCAACGAAGCGGCAAGGTGGTACCCCCAAATTTCAGGAGCTCCTACTCGATAGGTTACCGCCCCATTTTGTTCAAACTTCGTAGGCCGGTGTTCAGGACGACGGCGGTTCGAATGATATACGTGCCGTTCCCGTACCTCAATTGGTTCCCGAGTTATTAACAAAATACTATACCTAAAAATCAACGTGCCTAGCTGAGAACTATAACTATTTCAAACTGCCTAGCTTTTGGACCTGTATTTCGATAAGTAACTGCCCCATTTGGTTCAAACTTGGCACACTGGTGGCTGAGATGTGGGCGGTTCTAATGGTGTTTGTGCCGCCTTCGTAGCTCCATTGGTTCCCAAATAATTACTAAAATACTACACCTAAAAAGAAATTTGCTTAGTTTAGAAATATAACTATTTCAAGCAACGAAGCGGCAAGGTGGTACCCCCAAATTTCAGGAGCTCCTACTCGATAGGTTACCGCCCCATTTTGTTCAAACTTCGTAGGCCGGTGTTCAGGACGACGGCGGTTCGAATGATATACGTGCCGTTCCCGTACCTCAATTGGTTCCCGAGTTATTAACAAAATACTATACCTAAAAATCAACGTGCCTAGCTGAGAACTATAACTATTTCAAACTGCCTAGCTTTTGGACCTGTATTTCGATAAGTAACTGCCCCATTTGGTTCAAACTTGGCAGGCTGGTGGCTGAGATGTGGGAGGTTCGAATGGTGTTTGTGCCGCCTCCGTAGCTCCATTGGTTCCCAAACAATTACTAAAATACTACACCTAAAAAGGAATTTGCTTAGTTTAGAAATATAACTATTTCAAGCAACGAAGCGGCAAGGTGGTACCCCCAAATTTCAGGAGCTCCTACTCGATAAGTTACCGCCCCATTTTGTTCAAACTTCGTAGGCCGGTGTTCAGGACGACGGCGGTTCGAATGATATACGTGCCGTTCCCGTACCTCAATTGGTTCCCGAGTTATTAACAAAATACTATACCTAAAAATCAACGTGCCTAGCTGAGAACTATAACTATTTCAAACTGCCTAGCTTTTGGACCTGTATTTCGATAAGTTACCGCCCCATTTGGTTCAAACATGGCAGGCTGGTGGCTGAGATGTGGGCGGTTCGAATGATGAAATTTTACGTTTTTGCAGTTTCCGCGGAAACTACCCAATAAAATTTAATTCAAAAAATCACAGTTGTGCATGGGCTCATTGCGCATCATTTGGCGGTAAGAAAATTTTTCTATCTCTAACAGATTTCCCTAGAAAAATTTTTGAAATTAAAAATTTTAAAATCTTCCATTTTTTTTCAAAATTTTTTTTAAAAGCTTTCTAGTTTAACGTTAGCGCGGAGAATTTTTTGTAAGATACACAATTACATACTGCAACAAACGTAATTTAAAGCAAGTTAATATATTAAATAGTTTTACGGCAAAAAATTCTCAAAGTTGAAATTTATAAACTCTTCCAATAGAAAATTATACACTTTCAAATGCATAAATTTTCCATTTGCATTAAAGATACGTAAAAATTAAAAGGCGCATTTGATAGAATGTTAATTCTCGTTTCTAATTCTGAAAACGAGATGTTTATATCTTATCGCGTCTATTTGTTATTGATTTTTAAAGTAAACAAGTCGAAAAACAAGTCAAAATCTTCGTTTGCTTATAATTCAGTTGCTAATTAATATATCGTAACCATCTAAAAGCAGTTTTATAGACTGTCTAATTATGCACAATACTGGAAAGTTTGAATAATATTTCACTTATAGTTTAGAAGCTATGGTTATTTAAAAATTGAAAGAGCACAATGTCGACGACGTGACCAGCTTGTCGCACCTTATGACAAGTCAACTTTAAACATTAGTAGCATCTAACGCAAAAGAGATATTCGAATACGGTTTTCACAGTTTTAAAGAAAATTAAACGCTTCATCTGAAAATATAACTTTTACTTACGTAGACTAAAGATAAGTATTAATAATTAACCTTTGAATGTGGGTAACATTTTAACATTTGTTACCTTCGATTTTCAAATTTCAAAAAAATAACTATTCTAGAGAACATTTAGAACGCAATGCTGGTTAAATAATTAAAATCGCTTGATAAATAAGGAAGTTATTAACAATTAAATTTTCATATTTTTTCCCGCCTTGGTCGCTCGAACGAGTGTGAGCTTAGAGCCTCTGTGCAGTATACGTATACCGCGGGGCATTGACCGGTGTTCTTGATATCTTGAAACGCAGGGCGCACGTCAAGTGGTGTTCCAATGTTTAAATAGTCATAGCTGCTAAACTATACGTACGATTTTATTTAAACTTACCAGAATTATACACAATTAGACATTCTATCAAATAGTTTTTAGACGGTTACGATATATTAATTAGTCTTGGAGTTATATGCCAACAAATATGCTGACTTGTTTTTCGACTTGTTTACTTTAAAAATTAATAACAAATAGACGCAATAAGCTATAAACATATTGTCTTCAGAATTAGAAACTAGAATTAACACCTTATCAACCGCGCTTATTTGCTTTTACGTGCGTTTAAAGGAAATGGGAAATTTATGCACTTGAAAATGTATGATTTTCTATTAGAAGAGTTTATAAATTTCAACTTTCAGAATTTTTTGCCGTAAAACTATTTAATACAGTAACTTGCTTTAAATTACATTTGTTGCAGCATCTAATTGTGTATTGTACAAAAAATTCTCTGCGCTATAGTTAAAGCAGAAACCTTTTAAAAAATTTTTTGAAAAAAAATGGAATATTTTAAAATTTTTAATTTCAAAAATTTTTCTAGGGAAATCTGTTAGAGATAGAAAAACTTTCTCATCGCCAAATGCTGCGCAATGAGCCCATGCATGACTGTGATTTTTTGCATTAAATTTGATTGGGTAGTTTCCGCGGAAAATGCAAAAAAGTGAAATTTCTATTTTAGCTAAAATCTCAAAAAGTATTTGAGCTAGAATTTTTTTACTATTTTTCCGGTCAATAGTTATGCCGTCTTAACAATATAAATTAAGTTTTTTATAAATTTTTGAGAATTTCAAATTTTGAAAATTTTGAAATTTTTCCTTTTTTTAAATGTCCATAACTCTGCAACCCGACGATTTACAGAAATGTGTGATAGCTTATATTGATTGGTATATTATATACTTTCCGCGTGCCAAATTTCAGGCCAATCGAGCTGTTAATTTCTGAGATATTAATTTTAAAAAAAATTTACAGATAATTCAGGCATAGAGTGACTACGCCTCGTTTTCTTTGGAAAAAACACGAATATCTCGGAAAGTAATCATCGTAGCGGTAAAATTTCAACGGATTCTGAATTAACATTAAATGATTTACCAGTATATTGATTTTGAGCCTAATCGGACAAGGTAAAACAATTAGGCAAAATTGAAAAAAATCGAAAGGGGTTAACCTTCCTCGATTTTTAACAAAAATCATCAAAATCACCCGATTGAGCTGAAATTTGGTACACGTATAGATATGAAGGCGAGAAATACGAATCCGTTGGAATTTTTGCGCTACGACAATTACTTTCCAAGTTATGAGCATTTGTTTATTCGATTTTTGCAAAAAATAAAATGTTAAAAATTTATTAATTTAATAGTTGATTACTATATGGGACATACGTTATTCAACGGGAAAAATAATAAAAAAAATTCTATCTCAAATACTTTTTGAGATTTTAGGTAAAACAGAAATTTGACTTTTTTGCACTTTTAGCGGGAACCGCTAAACGAAAATTAACAGAAAAAATCACAATAATGCCCCAACTAATTGCGCATCATTTGGTGTTAAAAGAATTGTTTAATCTGTGATAGATTTCTTTAAAAAAATATTTAAATTTGAAAAGTTTATAATCTTCCATTTTTTTTCAAAAATTATTTTTAATGACTTCTAACTCCACAATAACGCTCATTATTTTTTACATGATAAACAATTAGATGCTGCATATGATGTACTTTATAAGAAGTTAATATATGCAGTAGTTTTCCAGCAAAAAATTGTCAAAGTTGAAATTTATAAACTCGTCCAATATAAAAACATACATTTTCAAATGCATAAATTTCCCATTTTCATTAAAGGTACGTAAAAATTGAAGGGCGCGTTTGATAGAGTGTTAATTCTAGTTTCTAATTCTGAAAACAAGATGTTTATAGCTTATAGCGTCTATTTGTTATTAATTTTTAAAGTAAACAAGTCGAAAAACAAGTCAAAATTTTCGTTTGCTTATAATTCAGTTGCTAATTAATATATCGTAACCAACTAGAAGCAGTTTTATAGACTGTCTAATTATGCACAATACTGGAAAGTTTGAATAATATTTCACTTATAGTTTAGAAGCTATGGTTATTCAAAAATTGAAAGAGCACAATGTCCACGACGTGACCAGCTTGTCGCACCTTATGACAAGTCAACTTTAAACATTAGTAGCATTTAACGCAAAAGAGATATTCGAATACGGTTTTCACAGTTTTAAAGAAAATTAAACGCTTCATCTGAAAATATAACTTTTACTTACGTAGACTAAAGATAAGTATTAATAATTAACCTTTGAATGTGGGTAACATTTTAACATTTGTTACCTTCGATTTTCAAATTTCAAAAAAATAACTATTCTAGAGAACATTTAGAACGCAATGCTGGTTAAATAATTAAAATCGCTTGATAAATAAGGAAATTATTAACAATTAAATTTTCATATTTTTTCCCGCCTTGGTCGCTCGAACGAGTGTGAGCTTAGAGCCTCTGTGCAGTATACGTATACCGCGGGGCATTGACCGGTGTTCTTGATATCTTGAAACGCAGGGCGCACGTCAAGTGGTGTTCCAATGTTTAAATAGTCATAGCTGCTAAACTATACGTACGATTTTATTTAAACTTACCAGAATTATACACAATTAGACATTCTATCAAATAGTTTTTAGACGGTTACGATATATTAATTAGTCTTGGAGTTATATGCCAACAAATATGCTGACTTGTTTTTCGACTTGTTTACTTTAAAAATTAATAACAAATAGACGCAATAAGCTATAAACATATTGTCTTCAGAATTAGAAACCAGAATTAACACCTTATCAACCGCGCTTATTTGCTTTTACGTGCGTTTAAAGGAAATGGGAAATTTATGCACTTGAAAATGTATGATTTTCTATTAGAAGAGTTTATAAATTTCAACTTTCAGAATTTTTTGCCGTAAAACTATTTAATACAGTAACTTGCTTTAAATTACATTTGTTGCAGCATCTAATTGTGTATTGTACAAAAAATTCTCTGCGCTATAGTTAAAGCAGAAACCTTTTAAAAAAATTTTTGAAAAAAAATGGAATATTTTTAAATTTTAAATTTCAAAAATTTTTCTAGGGAAATCTGTTAGAGATAGAAAAACTTTCTCATCGCCAAATGATGCGCAATGAGCCCATGCATGACTGTGATTTTTTGCATTAAATTTGATAGGGTAGTTTCCGCGGAAAATGCAAAAAAGTGAAATTTCTATTTTAGCTAAAATCTCAAAAAGTATTTGAGCTAGAATTTTTTTACTATTTTTCCGGTCAATAGTTATGCCGTCTTAACAATATAAATTAAGTTTTTTATAAATTTTTGAGAATTTCAAATTTTGAAAATTTTGAAATTTTTCCTTTTTTTAAATGTCCATAACTCTGCAACCCGACGATTTACAGAAATGTGTGATAGCTTATATTGATTGGTATATTATAAACTTTCCGCGTGCCAAATTTCAGGCCAATCGAGCTGTTAATTTCGGAGATATTAATTTTAAAAAAAATTTACAGATAATTCAGGCATAGAGTGACTACGCCTCGTTTTCTTTGGAAAAAACACGAATATCTCGGAAAGTAATCATCGTAGCGGTAAAATTTCAACGGATTCTGAATTAACATTAAATGATTTACCAGTATATCGATTTTGAGCCTAATCGGACAAGGTAAAACAATTAGGCAAAATTGAAAAACATCGAAAGGGGTTAACCTTCCTCGATTTTTAACAAAAATCATCAAAATCACCCGATTGAGCTGAAATTTGGTACACGTATAGATATGAAGGCGAGAAATACGAATCCGTTGGAATTTTTGCGCTACGACAATTACTTTCCAAGTTATGAGCATTTGTTTATTCGATTTTTGCAAAAAATAAAATGTTAAAAATTTATTAATTTAATAGTTGATTACTATATGGGACATACGTTATTCAACGGGAAAAATAATAAAAAAATTCTATCTCAAATACTTTTTGAGATTTTAGGTAAAACAGAAATTTGACTTTTTTGCACTTTTAGCGGGAACCGCTAAACGAAAATTAACAGAAAAAATCACAATAATGCCCCAACTAATTGCGCATCATTTGGTGTTAAAAGAATTGTTTAATCTGTGATAGATTTCTTTAAAAAAATATTTAAATTTGAAAAGTTTATAATCTTCCATTTTTTTTCAAAAATTATTTTTAATGACTTCTAACTCCACAATAACGCTCATTATTTTTTACGTGATAAACAATTAGATGCTGCATATGATGTACTTTATAAGAAGTTAATATATGCAGTAGTTTTCCAGCAAAAAATTGTCAAAGTTGAAATTTATAAACTCGTCCAATATAAAAACATACATTTTCAAATGCATAAATCTCCCATTTTCATTAAAGGTACGTAAAAATTGAAGGGCGCGTTTGATAGAGTGTTAATTCTAGTTTCTAATTCTGAAAACAAGATGTTTATAGCTTATAGCGTCTATTTGTTATTAATTTTTAAAGTAAACAAGTCGAAAAACAAGTCAAAATTTTCGTTTGCTTATAATTCAGTTGCTAATTAATATATCGTAACCAACTAAAAGCAGTTTTATAGACTGTCTAATTATGCACAATACTGGAAAGTTTGAATAATATTTCACTTATAGTTTAGAAGCTATGGTTATTTAAAAATTGAAAGAGCACAATGTCGACGACGTGACCAGCTTGTCGCACCTTATGACAAGTCAACTTTAAACATTAGTAGCATCTAACGCAAAAGAGATATTCAAATACGGTTTTCACAGTTTCAAAGAAAATTAAACGCTTCATCTGAAAATATAACTTTTACTTACGTAGACTAAAGATAAGTATTAATAATTAACCTTTGAATGTGGGTAACATTTTAACATTTGTTACCTTCGATTTTCAAATTTCAAAAAAATAACTATTCTAGAGAACATTTAGAACGCAATGCTGGTTAAATAATTAAAATCGCTTGATAAATAAGGAAGTTATTAACAATTAAATTTTCATATTTTTTCCCGCCTTGGTCGCTCGAACGAGTGGGAGCTTAGAGCCTCTGTGCAGTATACGTATACCGCGGGGCATTGACCGGTGTTCTTGATATCTTGAAACGCAGGGCGCACGTCAAGTGGTGTTCCAATGTTTAAATAGTCATAGCTGCTAAACTATACGTACGATTTTATTTAAACTTACCAGAATTATACACAATTAGACATTCTATCAAATAGTTTTTAGACGGTTACGATATATTAATTAGTCTTGGAGTTATATGCCAACAAATATGCTGACTTGTTTTTCGACTTGTTTATTTTAAAAATTAATAACAAATAGACGCAATAAGCTATAAACATATTGTCTTCAGAATTAGAAACTAGAATTAACACCTTATCAACCGCGCTTATTTGCTTTTACGTGCGTTTAAAGGAAATGGGAAATTTATGCACTTGAAAATGTATGATTTTCTATTAGAAGAGTTTATAAATTTCAACTTTCAGAATTTTTTGCCGTAAAACTATTTAATACAGTAACTTGCTTTAAATTACATTTGTTGCAGCATCTAATTGTGTATTGTACAAAAAATTCTCTGCGCTATAGTTAAAGCAGAAACCTTTTAAAAAAATTTTTGAAAAAAAATGGAATATTTTTAAATTTTTAATTTCAAAAATTTTTCTAGGGAAATCTGTTAGAGATAGAAAAACTTTCTCATCGCCAAATGATGCGCAATGAGCCCGTGCATGACTGTGATTTTTTGCATTAAATTTGATTGGGTAGTTTCCGCGGAAAATGCAAAAAAGTGAAATTTCTATTTTAGCTAAAATCTCAAAAAGTATTTGAGCTAGAATTTTTTTACTATTTTTCCGGTCAATAGTTATGCCGTCTTAACAATATAAATTAAGTTTTTTATAAATTTTTGAGAATTTCAAATTTTGAAAATTTTGAAATTTTTCCTTTTTTTAAATGTCCATAACTCTGCAACCCGACGATTTACAGAAATGTGTGATAGCTTATATTGATTGGTATATTATAAACTTTCCGCGTGCCAAATTTCAGGCCAATCGAGCTGTTAATTTCGGAGATATTAATTTTAAAAAAAATTTACAGATAATTCAGGCATAGAGTGACTACGCCTCGTTTTCTTTGGAAAAAACACGAATATCTCGGAAAGTAATCATCGTAGCGGTAAAATTTCAACGGATTCTGAATTAACATTAAATGATTTACCAGTATATCGATTTTGAGCCTAATCGGACAAGGTAAAACAATTAGGCAAAATTGAAAAAAATCGAAAGGGGTTAACCTTCCTCGATTTTTAACAAAAATCATCAAAATCACCCGATTGAGCTGAAATTTGGTACACGTATAGATATGAAGGCGAGAAATACGAATCCGTTGGAATTTTTGCGCTACGACAATTACTTTCCAAGTTATGAGCATTTGTTTATTCGATTTTTGCAAAAAATAAAATGTTAAAAATTTATTAATTTAATAGTTGATAACAATATGGGACATACGTTATTCAACGGGAAAAATAATAAAAAAATTCTATCTCAAATACTTTTTGAGATTTTAGGTAAAACAGAAATTTGACTTTTTTGCACTTTTAGCGGGAACCGCTAAACGAAAATTAACAGAAAAAATCACAATAATGCCCCAACTAATTGCGCATCATTTGGTGTTAAAAGAATTGTTTAATCTGTGATAGCTTTCTTTAAAAAAATATTTAAATTTGAAAAGTTTATAATCTTCCATTTTTTTTGAAAAATTATTTTTAATGACTTCTAACTCCACAATAACGCTCATTATTTTTTACATGATAAACAATTAGATGCTGCATATGATGTACTTTATAAGAAGTTAATATATGTAGTAGTTTTCCAGCAAAAAATTGTCAAAGTTGAAATTTATAAACTCGTCCAATATAAAAACATACATTTTCAAATGCATAAATTTCCCATTTTCATTAAAGGTACGTAAAAATTAAAGGGCGCGTTTGATAGAGTGTTAATTCTAGTTTCTAATTCTGAAAACAAGATGTTTATAGCTTATCGCGTCTATTTGTTATTAATTTTTAAAGTAAACAAGTCGAAAAACAGGTCAGCATATTTGTTGGCATATAACGGATAATCTATCGAATGAAATTTAATGATTGCACGGTATATGATCAGAAATTTAATTGGCTTTCTAAGAGTGAAAGAATTATGGCGATATCTCTTATAGTTCCTGAGATGTTAATTAAAATGTGGGACGCTAATTGTTGGCAATTACGCTACTGGTGCGGGCCGTGCATGCTCTACGAGCGTGCGGACACCACGAGGATTCGCGAAGTAGGCAGTTCGGCTGCCACCTCAATTCTGCTGCCTGGAGTCTACGTGCAGACTGCGGTTTTTTCGCCGCGGCGCACGGGAATTTTTCAAATCGCTATAACTTCTAAACCACCCTATCGATTTTAATGATTTAAAAAATATTATCACCACCATTAAATGCCCTATCACACTATGACTTCATACTTTTAAAAATATCATTATTACTTGGTGAAATTGTTACTTTTTCACTGAAAACCTCCTAAAACTCCTTCAGATATTAATAAATCGTCAATTTCTATTAATAGTTTATTATAAAAACTTTAAATCTTTATTATCAAACATTATTATTTTAATTTCACATTAATTCTTGTGCGCTATTTAATTATTTATCATTTAAAAACGGAAAATGTTTTATATAGTAATCAACTATTAAATTATTAAATTTTGAACATTTTATTTTTTGCAAAAATCTAATAAACCAATGCCATAACTTGGAAAGTAATTGTCGCAGCGCAAAAATTTTAACGGATTCGTATTTCTCGCCTTCATATCTATACGTGTACCAAGCTTCAGCTCAATGGGGCGATTTTGATGATTTTTTGTCAAAAATCGAGGAAGGGTACCCCCTTTCAATTTTTTCAATTTTGCATCTTTGTTTCTACTTGTCCGATTAGGCTCAAAATCAGTATACCGGTAAATATTTCAATACTGATTCAGAATCCTTTGAAATTTTACCGCTACGATAATTACTTTCCGAGATATTCGTGTTTTTTCCGAAGAAAAAAACACGAAGCCTGAATTGTGCATGTGCCAATTATTGAAACATTAATATCTCCGAAACTAACAGTTGGATTGGCCTGAAATTTGGCACCCAAAAAGCACAAAGTAAAACAATTAAAATAAGCTATCAAATATTGGTGCAGGTCATCGGGCTGCAGAGTTATAGACAAAAGAAAATTTTCAAAATTCAAAAATTTAAAATTCTCAAAAATTTATATAAAACCTAATTTATATTGTTAAGACGGCATAACTATTGACCGGAAAAATAGTAAAAAAATTCTAGCTCAAATACTTTTTGAGATTTTAGGTAAAACAGAAATTTCACTTTTTTGCATTTTCCGCGGAAACTACCCAATAAAATTTAATTCAAAAAATCACAGTTGTGCATGGGCTCATTGCGCATCATTTGGCGGTAAGAAAATTTTTCTATCTCTAACAGATTTCCCTAGAAAAATTTTTGAAATTAAAAATTTTAAAATCTTCCATTTTTTTTCAAAAATTTTTTTAAAATCTTTCTAATTTAACGTTAGCGCTGAGAATTTTTTGTAAGATACACAATTACATACTGCAACAAACGTAATTTAAAGCAAGTTAATATATTAAATAGTTTTACGGCAAAAAATTCTCAAAGTTGAAATTTATAAACTCTTCCAATAGAAAATTATACACTTTCAAATGCATAAATTTCCCATTTCCATTAAAGATACGTAAAAATTAAAAGGCGCATTTGATAGAATGTTAATTCTAGTTTCTAATTCTGAAAACGAGATGTTTATATCTTATAGCGTCTATTTGTTATTAATTTTTAAAGTAAACAAGTCGAAAAACAAGTCAAAATTTTCGTTTGCTTATAATTCAGTTGCTAATTAATATATCGTAACCAACTAAAAGCAGTTTTATAGACTGTCTAATTATGCACAATACTGGAAAGTTTGAATAATATTTCACTTATAGTTTAGAAACTATGGTTATTTAAAAATTGAAAGAGCACAATGTCGACGACGTGACCAGCTTGTCGCACCTTATGACAAGTCAACTTTAAACATTAGTAGCATCTAACGCAAAAGAGATATTCGAATACGGTTTTCACAGTTTTAAAGAAAATTAAACGCTTCATCTGAAAATATAACTTTTACTTACGTAGACTAAAGATAAGTATTAATAATTAACCTTTGAATGTGGGTAACATTTTAACATTTGTTACCTTCGATTTTCAAATTTCAAAAAAATAACTATTCTAGAGAACATTTAGAACGCAATGCTGGTTAAATAATTAAAATCGCTTGATAAATAAGGAAATTATTAACAATTAAATTTTCATATTTTTTCCCGCCTTGGTCGCTCGAACGAGTGTGAGCTTAGAGCCTCTGTGCAGTATACGTATACCGCGGGGCATTGACCGGTGTTCTTGATATCTTGAAACGCAGGGCGCACGTCAAGTGGTGTTCCAATGTTTAAATAGTCATAGCTGCTAAACTATACGTACGATTTTATTTAAACTTACCAGAATTATACACAATTAGACATTCTATCAAATAGTTTTTAGACGGTTACGATATATTAATTAGTCTTGGAGTTATATGCCAACAAATATGCTGACTTGTTTTTCGACTTGTTTACTTTAAAAATTAATAACAAATAGACGCAATAAGCTATAAACATATTGTCTTCAGAATTAGAAACCAGAATTAACACCTTATCAACCGCGCTTATTTGCTTTTACGTGCGTTTAAAGGAAATGGGAAATTTATGCACTTGAAAATGTATGATTTTCTATTAGAAGAGTTTATAAATTTCAACTTTCAGAATTTTTTGCCGTAAAACTATTTAATACAGTAACTTGCTTTAAATTACATTTGTTGCAGCATCTAATTGTGTATTGTACAAAAAATTCTCTGCGCTATAGTTAAAGCAGAAACCTTTTAAAAAAATTTTTGAAAAAAAATGGAATATTTTTAAATTTTAAATTTCAAAAATTTTTCTAGGGAAATCTGTTAGAGATAGAAAAACTTTCTCATCGCCAAATGATGCGCAATGAGCCCATGCATGACTGTGATTTTTTGCATTAAATTTGATAGGGTAGTTTCCGCGGAAAATGCAAAAAAGTGAAATTTCTATTTTAGCTAAAATCTCAAAAAGTATTTGAGCTAGAATTTTTTTACTATTTTTCCGGTCAATAGTTATGCCGTCTTAACAATATAAATTAAGTTTTTTATAAATTTTTGAGAATTTCAAATTTTGAAAATTTTGAAATTTTTCCTTTTTTTAAATGTCCATAACTCTGCAACCCGACGATTTACAGAAATGTGTGATAGCTTATATTGATTGGTATATTATAAACTTTCCGCGTGCCAAATTTCAGGCCAATCGAGCTGTTAATTTCGGAGATATTAATTTTAAAAAAAATTTACAGATAATTCAGGCATAGAGTGACTACGCCTCGTTTTCTTTGGAAAAAACACGAATATCTCGGAAAGTAATCATCGTAGCGGTAAAATTTCAACGGATTCTGAATTAACATTAAATGATTTACCAGTATATCGATTTTGAGCCTAATCGGACAAGGTAAAACAATTAGGCAAAATTGAAAAACATCGAAAGGGGTTAACCTTCCTCGATTTTTAACAAAAATCATCAAAATCACCCGATTGAGCTGAAATTTGGTACACGTATAGATATGAAGGCGAGAAATACGAATCCGTTGGAATTTTTGCGCTACGACAATTACTTTCCAAGTTATGAGCATTTGTTTATTCGATTTTTGCAAAAAATAAAATGTTAAAAATTTATTAATTTAATAGTTGATTACTATATGGGACATACGTTATTCAACGGGAAAAATAATAAAAAAATTCTATCTCAAATACTTTTTGAGATTTTAGGTAAAACAGAAATTTGACTTTTTTGCACTTTTAGCGGGAACCGCTAAACGAAAATTAACAGAAAAAATCACAATAATGCCCCAACTAATTGCGCATCATTTGGTGTTAAAAGAATTGTTTAATCTGTGATAGATTTCTTTAAAAAAATATTTAAATTTGAAAAGTTTATAATCTTCCATTTTTTTTCAAAAATTATTTTTAATGACTTCTAACTCCACAATAACGCTCATTATTTTTTACGTGATAAACAATTAGATGCTGCATATGATGTACTTTATAAGAAGTTAATATATGCAGTAGTTTTCCAGCAAAAAATTGTCAAAGTTGAAATTTATAAACTCGTCCAATATAAAAACATACATTTTCAAATGCATAAATCTCCCATTTTCATTAAAGGTACGTAAAAATTGAAGGGCGCGTTTGATAGAGTGTTAATTCTAGTTTCTAATTCTGAAAACAAGATGTTTATAGCTTATAGCGTCTATTTGTTATTAATTTTTAAAGTAAACAAGTCGAAAAACAAGTCAAAATTTTCGTTTGCTTATAATTCAGTTGCTAATTAATATATCGTAACCAACTAAAAGCAGTTTTATAGACTGTCTAATTATGCACAATACTGGAAAGTTTGAATAATATTTCACTTATAGTTTAGAAGCTATGGTTATTTAAAAATTGAAAGAGCACAATGTCGACGACGTGACCAGCTTGTCGCACCTTATGACAAGTCAACTTTAAACATTAGTAGCATCTAACGCAAAAGAGATATTCAAATACGGTTTTCACAGTTTCAAAGAAAATTAAACGCTTCATCTGAAAATATAACTTTTACTTACGTAGACTAAAGATAAGTATTAATAATTAACCTTTGAATGTGGGTAACATTTTAACATTTGTTACCTTCGATTTTCAAATTTCAAAAAAATAACTATTCTAGAGAACATTTAGAACGCAATGCTGGTTAAATAATTAAAATCGCTTGATAAATAAGGAAGTTATTAACAATTAAATTTTCATATTTTTTCCCGCCTTGGTCGCTCGAACGAGTGGGAGCTTAGAGCCTCTGTGCAGTATACGTATACCGCGGGGCATTGACCGGTGTTCTTGATATCTTGAAACGCAGGGCGCACGTCAAGTGGTGTTCCAATGTTTAAATAGTCATAGCTGCTAAACTATACGTACGATTTTATTTAAACTTACCAGAATTATACACAATTAGACATTCTATCAAATAGTTTTTAGACGGTTACGATATATTAATTAGTCTTGGAGTTATATGCCAACAAATATGCTGACTTGTTTTTCGACTTGTTTATTTTAAAAATTAATAACAAATAGACGCAATAAGCTATAAACATATTGTCTTCAGAATTAGAAACTAGAATTAACACCTTATCAACCGCGCTTATTTGCTTTTACGTGCGTTTAAAGGAAATGGGAAATTTATGCACTTGAAAATGTATGATTTTCTATTAGAAGAGTTTATAAATTTCAACTTTCAGAATTTTTTGCCGTAAAACTATTTAATACAGTAACTTGCTTTAAATTACATTTGTTGCAGCATCTAATTGTGTATTGTACAAAAAATTCTCTGCGCTATAGTTAAAGCAGAAACCTTTTAAAAAAATTTTTGAAAAAAAATGGAATATTTTTAAATTTTTAATTTCAAAAATTTTTCTAGGGAAATCTGTTAGAGATAGAAAAACTTTCTCATCGCCAAATGATGCGCAATGAGCCCGTGCATGACTGTGATTTTTTGCATTAAATTTGATTGGGTAGTTTCCGCGGAAAATGCAAAAAAGTGAAATTTCTATTTTAGCTAAAATCTCAAAAAGTATTTGAGCTAGAATTTTTTTACTATTTTTCCGGTCAATAGTTATGCCGTCTTAACAATATAAATTAAGTTTTTTATAAATTTTTGAGAATTTCAAATTTTGAAAATTTTGAAATTTTTCCTTTTTTTAAATGTCCATAACTCTGCAACCCGACGATTTACAGAAATGTGTGATAGCTTATATTGATTGGTATATTATAAACTTTCCGCGTGCCAAATTTCAGGCCAATCGAGCTGTTAATTTCGGAGATATTAATTTTAAAAAAAATTTACAGATAATTCAGGCATAGAGTGACTACGCCTCGTTTTCTTTGGAAAAAACACGAATATCTCGGAAAGTAATCATCGTAGCGGTAAAATTTCAACGGATTCTGAATTAACATTAAATGATTTACCAGTATATCGATTTTGAGCCTAATCGGACAAGGTAAAACAATTAGGCAAAATTGAAAAAAATCGAAAGGGGTTAACCTTCCTCGATTTTTAACAAAAATCATCAAAATCACCCGATTGAGCTGAAATTTGGTACACGTATAGATATGAAGGCGAGAAATACGAATCCGTTGGAATTTTTGCGCTACGACAATTACTTTCCAAGTTATGAGCATTTGTTTATTCGATTTTTGCAAAAAATAAAATGTTAAAAATTTATTAATTTAATAGTTGATTACAATATGGGACATACGTTATTCAACGGGAAAAATAATAAAAAAATTCTATCTCAAATACTTTTTGAGATTTTAGGTAAAACAGAAATTTGACTTTTTTGCACTTTTAGCGGGAACCGCTAAACGAAAATTAACAGAAAAAATCACAATAATGCCCCAACTAATTGCGCATCATTTGGTGTTAAAAGAATTGTTTAATCTGTGATAGCTTTCTTTAAAAAAATATTTAAATTTGAAAAGTTTATAATCTTCCATTTTTTTTCAAAAATTATTTTTAATGACTTCTAACTCCACAATAACGCTCATTATTTTTTACATGATAAACAATTAGATGCTGCATATGATGTACTTTATAAGAAGTTAATATATGTAGTAGTTTTCCAGCAAAAAATTGTCAAAGTTGAAATTTATAAACTCGTCCAATATAAAAACATACATTTTCAAATGCATAAATTTCCCATTTTCATTAAAGGTACGTAAAAATTAAAGGGCGCGTTTGATAGAGTGTTAATTCTAGTTTCTAATTCTGAAAACAAGATGTTTATAGCTTATCGCGTCTATTTGTTATTAATTTTTAAAGTAAACAAGTCGAAAAACAGGTCAGCATATTTGTTGGCATATAACGGATAATCTATCGAATGAAATTTAATGATTGCACGGTATATGATCAGAAATTTAATTGGCTTTCTAAGAGTGAAAGAATTATGGCGATATCTCTTATAGTTCCTGAGATGTTAATTAAAATGTGGGACGCTAATTGTTGGCAATTACGCTACTGGTGCGGGCCGTGCATGCTCTACGAGCGTGCGGACACCACGAGGATTCGCGAAGTAGGCAGTTCGGCTGCCACCTCAATTCTGCTGCCTGGAGTCTACGTGCAGACTGCGGTTTTTTCGCCGCGGCGCACGGGAATTTTTCAAATCGCTATAACTTCTAAACCACCCTATCGATTTTAATGATTTAAAAAATATTATCACCACCATTAAATGCCCTATCACACTATGACTTCATACTTATCAAAATATCATTATTACTTGGTGAAATTGTTACTTTTTCACTGAAAACCTCCTAAAACTCCTTCAGATATTAATAAATCGTCAATTTCTATTAATAGTTTATTATAAAAACTTTAAATCTTTATTATCAAACATTATTATTTTAATTTCACATTAATTCTTGTGCGCTATTTAATTATTTATCATTTAAAAACGGAAAATGTTTTATATAGTAATCAACTATTAAATTATTAAATTTTGAACATTTTATTTTTTGCAAAAATCTAATAAACCAATGCCATAACTTGGAAAGTAATTGTCGCAGCGCAAAAATTTTAACGGATTCGTATTTCTCGCCTTCATATCTATACGTGTACCAAGCTTCAGCTCAATGGGGCGATTTTGATGATTTTTTGTCAAAAATCGAGGAAGGGTACCCCCTTTCAATTTTTTCAATTTTGCATCTTTGTTTCTACTTGTCCGATTAGGCTCAAAATCAGTATACGGGTAAATATTTCAATACTGATTCAGAATCCTTTGAAATTTTACCGCTACGATAATTACTTTCCGAGATATTCGTGTTTTTTCCGAAGAAAAAAACACGAAGCCTGAATTGTGCATGTGCCAATTATTGAAACATTAATATCTCCGAAACTAACAGTTGGATTGGCCTGAAATTTGGCACCCAAAAAGCACAAAGTAAAACAATTAAAATAAGCTATCAAATATTGGTGCAGGTCATCGGGTTGCAGAGTTATAGACAAAAGAAAATTTTCAAAATTCAAAAATTTAAAATTCTCAAAAATTTATATAAAACCTAATTTATATTGTTAAGACGGCATAACTATTGACCGGAAAAATAGTAAAAAAATTCTAGCTCAAATACTTTTTGAGATTTTAGGTAAAACAGAAATTTCACTTTTTTGCATTTTCCGCGGAAACTACCCAATAAAATTTAATTCAAAAAATCACAGTTGTGCATGGGCTCATTGCGCATCATTTGGCGGTAAGAAAATTTTTCTATCTCTAACAGATTTCCCTAGAAAAATTTTTGAAATTAAAAATTTTAAAATCTTCCATTTTTTTTCAAAAATTTTTTTAAAATCTTTCTAATTTAACGTTAGCGCTGAGAATTTTTTGTAAGATACACAATTACATACTGCAACAAACGTAATTTAAAGCAAGTTAATATATTAAATAGTTTTACGGCAAAAAATTCTCAAAGTTGAAATTTATAAACTCTTCCAATAGAAAATTATACACTTTCAAATGCATAAATTTCCCATTTCCATTAAAGATACGTAAAAATTAAAAGGCGCATTTGATAGAATGTTAATTCTAGTTTCTAATTCTGAAAACGAGATGTTTATATCTTATAGCGTCTATTTGTTATTAATTTTTAAAGTAAACAAGTCGAAAAACAAGTCAAAATTTTCGTTTGCTTATAATTCAGTTGCTAATTAATATATCGTAACCAACTAAAAGCAGTTTTATAGACTGTCTAATTATGCACAATACTGGAAAGTTTGAATAATATTTCACTTATAGTTTAGAAACTATGGTTATTTAAAAATTGAAAGAGCACAATGTCGACGACGTGACCAGCTTGTCGCACCTTATGACAAGTCAACTTTAAACATTAGTAGCATCTAACGCAAAAGAGATATTCGAATACGGTTTTCACAGTTTTAAAGAAAATTAAACGCTTCATCTGAAAATATAACTTTTACTTACGTAGACTAAAGATAAGTATTAATAATTAACCTTTGAATGTGGGTAACATTTTAACATTTGTTACCTTCGATTTTCAAATTTCAAAAAAATAACTATTCTAGAGAACATTTAGAACGCAATGCTGGGTAAATAAATAAAATCGCTTAATAAATAAGGAAGTTATTAACAATTAAATTTTCATATTTTTTCCCGCCTTGGTCGCTCGAACGAGTGTGAGCTTAGAGCCTCTGTGCAGTATACGTATACCGCGGGGCATTGACCGGTGTTCTTGATATCTTGAAACGCAGGGCGCACGTCAAGTGGTGTTCCAATGTTTAAATAGTCATAGCTGCTAAACTATACGTACGATTTTATTTAAACTTACCAGAATTATACACAATTAGACATTCTATCAAATAGTTTTTAGACGGTTACGATATATTAATTAGTCTTGGAGTTATATGCCAACAAATATGCTGACTTGTTTTTCGACTTGTTTACTTTAAAAATTAATAACAAATAGACGTAATAAGCTATAAACATATTGTCTTCAGAATTAGAAACTAGAATTAACACCTTATCAACCGCGCTTATTTGCTTTTACGTGCGTTTAAAGGAAATGGGAAATTTATGCACTTGAAAATGTATGATTTTCTATTAGAAGAGTTTATAAATTTCAACTTTCAGAATTTTTTGCCGTAAAACTATTTAATACAGTAACTTGCTTTAAATTACATTTGTTGCAGCATCTAATTGTGTATTGTACAAAAAATTCTCTGCGCTATAGTTAAAGCAGAAACCTTTTAAAAAATTTTTTGAAAAAAAATGGAATATTTTAAAATTTTTAATTTCAAAAATTTTTCTAGGGAAATCTGTTAGAGATAGAAAAACTTTCTTATCGCCAAATGATGCGCAATGAGCCCATGCATGACTGTGATTTTTTGCATTAAATTTGATTGGGTAGTTTCCGCGGAAAATGCAAAAAAGTGAAATTTCTATTTTAGCTAAAATCTCAAAAAGTATTTGAGCTAGAATTTTTTTACTATTTTTCCGGTCAATAGTTATGCCGTCTTAACAATATAAATTAAGTTTTTTATAAATTTTTGAGAATTTCAAATTTTGAAAATTTTGAAATTTTTCCTTTTTTTAAATGTCCATAACTCTGCAACCCGACGATTTACAGAAATGTGTGATAGCTTATATTGATTGGTATATTATATACTTTCCGCGTGCCAAATTTCAGGCCAATCGAGCTGTTAATTTCGGAGATATTAATTTTAAAAAAAATTTACAGATAATTCAGGCATAGAGTGACTACGCCTCGTTTTCTTTGGAAAAAACACGAATATCTCGGAAAGTAATCATCGTAGCGGTAAAATTTCAACGGATTCTGAATTAACATTAAATGATTTACCAGTATATCGATTTTGAGCCTAATCGGACAAGGTAAAACAATTAGGCAAAATTGAAAAAAATCGAAAGGGGTTAACCTTCCTCGATTTTTAACAAAAATCATCAAAATCACCCGATTGAGCTGAAATTTGGTACACGTATAGATATGAAGGCGAGAAATACGAATCCGTTGGAATTTTTGCGCTACGACAATTACTTTCCAAGTTATGAGCATTTGTTTATTCGATTTTTGCAAAAAATAAAATGTTAAAAATTTATTAATTTAATAGTTGATTACTATATGGGACATACGTTATTCAACGGGAAAAATAATAAAAAAATTCTATCTCAAATACTTTTTGAGATTTTAGGTAAAACAGAAATTTGACTTTTTTGCACTTTTAGCGGGAACCGCTAAACGAAAATTAACAGAAAAAATCACAATAATGCCCCAACTAATTGCGCATCATTTGGTGTTAAAAGAATTGTTTAATCTGTGATAGATTTCTTTAAAAAAATATTTAAATTTGAAAAGTTTATAATCTTCCATTTTTTTTCAAAAATTATTTTTAATGACTTCTAACTCCACAATAACGCTCATTATTTTTTACGTGATAAACAATTAGATGCTGCATATGATGTACTTTATAAGAAGTTAATATATGCAGTAGTTTTCCAGCAAAAAATTGTCAAAGTTGAAATTTATAAACTCGTCCAATATAAAAACATACATTTTCAAATGCATAAATCTCCCATTTTCATTAAAGGTACGTAAAAATTGAAGGGCGCGTTTGATAGAGTGTTAATTCTAGTTTCTAATTCTGAAAACAAGATGTTTATAGCTTATAGCGTCTATTTGTTATTAATTTTTAAAGTAAACAAGTCGAAAAACAAGTCAAAATTTTCGTTTGCTTATAATTCAGTTGCTAATTAATATATCGTAACCAACTAAAAGCAGTTTTATAGACTGTCTAATTATGCACAATACTGGAAAGTTTGAATAATATTTCACTTATAGTTTAGAAACTATGGTTATTTAAAAATTGAAAGAGCACAATGTCGACGACGTGACCAGCTTGTCGCACCTTATGACAAGTCAACTTTAAACATTAGTAGCATCTAACGCAAAAGAGATATTCGAATACGGTTTTCACAGTTTTAAAGAAAATTAAACGCTTCATCTGAAAATATAACTTTTACTTACGTAGACTAAAGATAAGTATTAATAATTAACCTTTGAATGTGGGTAACATTTTAACATTTGTTACCTTCGATTTTCAAATTTCAAAAAAATAACTATTCTAGAGAACATTTAGAACGCAATGCTGGGTAAATAAATAAAATCGCTTAATAAATAAGGAAGTTATTAACAATTAAATTTTCATATTTTTTCCCGCCTTGGTCGCTCGAACGAGTGTGAGCTTAGAGCCTCTGTGCAGTATACGTATACCGCGGGGCATTGACCGGTGTTCTTGATATCTTGAAACGCAGGGCGCACGTCAAGTGGTGTTCCAATGTTTAAATAGTCATAGCTGCTAAACTATACGTACGATTTTATTTAAACTTACCAGAATTATACACAATTAGACATTCTATCAAATAGTTTTTAGACGGTTACGATATATTAATTAGTCTTGGAGTTATATGCCAACAAATATGCTGACTTGTTTTTCGACTTGTTTACTTTAAAAATTAATAACAAATAGACGTAATAAGCTATAAACATATTGTCTTCAGAATTAGAAACTAGAATTAACACCTTATCAACCGCGCTTATTTGCTTTTACGTGCGTTTAAAGGAAATGGGAAATTTATGCACTTGAAAATGTATGATTTTCTATTAGAAGAGTTTATAAATTTCAACTTTCAGAATTTTTTGCCGTAAAACTATTTAATACAGTAACTTGCTTTAAATTACATTTGTTGCAGCATCTAATTGTGTATTGTACAAAAAATTCTCTGCGCTATAGTTAAAGCAGAAACCTTTTAAAAAATTTTTTGAAAAAAAATGGAATATTTTAAAATTTTTAATTTCAAAAATTTTTCTAGGGAAATCTGTTAGAGATAGAAAAACTTTCTTATCGCCAAATGATGCGCAATGAGCCCATGCATGACTGTGATTTTTGCATTAAATTTGATTGGGTAGTTTCCGCGGAAAATGCAAAAAAGTGAAATTTCTATTTTAGCTAAAATCTCAAAAAGTATTTGAGCTAGAATTTTTTTACTATTTTTCCGGTCAATAGTTATGCCGTCTTAACAATATAAATTAAGTTTTTTATAAATTTTTGAGAATTTCAAATTTTGAAAATTTTGAAATTTTTCCTTTTTTTAAATGTCCATAACTCTGCAACCCGACGATTTACAGAAATGTGTGATAGCTTATATTGATTGGTATATTATATACTTTCCGCGTGCCAAATTTCAGGCCAATCGAGCTGTTAATTTCGGAGATATTAATTTTAAAAAAAATTTACAGATAATTCAGGCATAGAGTGACTACGCCTCGTTTTCTTTGGAAAAAACACGAATATCTCGGAAAGTAATCATCGTAGCGGTAAAATTTCAACGGATTCTGAATTAACATTAAATGATTTACCAGTATATCGATTTTGAGCCTAATCGGACAAGGTAAAACAATTAGGCAAAATTGAAAAAAATCGAAAGGGGTTAACCTTCCTCGATTTTTAACAAAAATCATCAAAATCACCCGATTGAGCTGAAATTTGGTACACGTATAGATATGAAGGCGAGAAATACGAATCCGTTGGAATTTTTGCGCTACGACAATTACTTTCCAAGTTATGAGCATTTGTTTATTCGATTTTTGCAAAAAATAAAATGTTAAAAATTTATTAATTTAATAGTTGATTACTATATGGGACATACGTTATTCAACGGGAAAAATAATAAAAAAATTCTATCTCAAATACTTTTTGAGATTTTAGGTAAAACAGAAATTTGACTTTTTTGCACTTTTAGCGGGAACCGCTAAACGAAAATTAACAGAAAAAATCACAATAATGCCCCAACTAATTGCGCATCATTTGGTGTTAAAAGAATTGTTTAATCTGTGATAGATTTCTTTAAAAAAATATTTAAATTTGAAAAGTTTATAATCTTCCATTTTTTTTCAAAAATTATTTTTAATGACTTCTAACTCCACAATAACGCTCATTATTTTTTACGTGATAAACAATTAGATGCTGCATATGATGTACTTTATAAGAAGTTAATATATGCAGTAGTTTTCCAGCAAAAAATTGTCAAAGTTGAAATTTATAAACTCGTCCAATATAAAAACATACATTTTCAAATGCATAAATCTCCCATTTTCATTAAAGGTACGTAAAAATTGAAGGGCGCGTTTGATAGAGTGTTAATTCTAGTTTCTAATTCTGAAAACAAGATGTTTATAGCTTATAGCGTCTATTTGTTATTAATTTTTAAAGTAAACAAGTCGAAAAACAAGTCAAAATTTTCGTTTGCTTATAATTCAGTTGCTAATTAATATATCGTAACCAACTAAAAGCAGTTTTATAGACTGTCTAATTATGCACAATACTGGAAAGTTTGAATAATATTTCACTTATAGTTTAGAAGCTATGGTTATTTAAAAATTGAAAGAGCACAATGTCGACGACGTGACCAGCTTGTCGCACCTTATGACAAGTCAACTTTAAACATTAGTAGCATCTAACGCAAAAGAGATATTCAAATACGGTTTTCACAGTTTCAAAGAAAATTAAACGCTTCATCTGAAAATATAACTTTTACTTACGTAGACTAAAGATAAGTATTAATAATTAACCTTTGAATGTGGGTAACATTTTAACATTTGTTACCTTCGATTTTCAAATTTCAAAAAAATAACTATTCTAGAGAACATTTAGAACGCAATGCTGGTTAAATAATTAAAATCGCTTGATAAATAAGGAAGTTATTAACAATTAAATTTTCATATTTTTTCCCGCCTTGGTCGCTCGAACGAGTGGGAGCTTAGAGCCTCTGTGCAGTATACGTATACCGCGGGGCATTGACCGGTGTTCTTGATATCTTGAAACGCAGGGCGCACGTCAAGTGGTGTTCCAATGTTTAAATAGTCATAGCTGCTAAACTGAACGTACGATTTTATTTAAACTTACCAGAATTATACACAATTAGACATTCTATCAAATAGTTTTTAGACGGTTACGATATATTAATTAGTCTTGGAGTTATATGCCAACAAATATGCTGACTTGTTTTTCGACTTGTTTATTTTAAAAATTAATAACAAATAGACGCAATAAGCTATAAACATATTGTCTTCAGAATTAGAAACTAGAATTAACACCTTATCAACCGCGCTTATTTGCTTTTACGTGCGTTTAAAGGAAATGGGAAATTTATGCACTTGAAAATGTATGATTTTCTATTAGAAGAGTTTATAAATTTCAACTTTCAGAATTTTTTGCCGTAAAACTATTTAATACAGTAACTTGCTTTAAATTACATTTGTTGCAGCATCTAATTGTGTATTGTACAAAAAATTCTCTGCGCTATAGTTAAAGCAGAAACCTTTTAAAAAAATTTTTGAAAAAAAATGGAATATTTTTAAATTTTTAATTTCAAAAATTTTTCTAGGGAAATCTGTTAGAGATAGAAAAACTTTCTCATCGCCAAATGATGCGCAATGAGCCCGTGCATGACTGTGATTTTTTGCATTAAATTTGATTGGGTAGTTTCCGCGGAAAATGCAAAAAAGTGAAATTTCTATTTTAGCTAAAATCTCAAAAAGTATTTGAGCTAGAATTTTTTTACTATTTTTCCGGTCAATAGTTATGCCGTCTTAACAATATAAATTAAGTTTTTTATAAATTTTTGAGAATTTCAAATTTTGAAAATTTTGAAATTTTTCCTTTTTTTAAATGTCCATAACTCTGCAACCCGA
The DNA here is from genome assembly GCA_963978815.1 of Aleochara curtula. NCBI lineage: Eukaryota > Metazoa > Arthropoda > Insecta > Coleoptera > Staphylinidae > Aleochara > Aleochara curtula. Next base: position 8,611,836 of record OZ022222.1, on the reverse strand, counting down.
CGATTTACAGAAATGTGTGATAGCTTATATTGATTGGTATATTATAAACTTTCCGCGTGCCAAATTTCAGGCCAATCGAGCTGTTAATTTCGGAGATATTAATTTTAAAAAAAATTTACAGATAATTCAGGCATAGAGTGACTACGCCTCGTTTTCTTTGGAAAAAACACGAATATCTCGGAAAGTAATCATCGTAGCGGTAAAATTTCAACGGATTCTGAATTAACATTAAATGATTTACCAGTATATCGATTTTGAGCCTAATCGGACAAGGTAAAACAATTAGGCAAAATTGAAAAAAATCGAAAGGGGTTAACCTTCCTCGATTTTTAACAAAAATCATCAAAATCACCCGATTGAGCTGAAATTTGGTACACGTATAGATATGAAGGCGAGAAATACGAATCCGTTGGAATTTTTGCGCTACGACAATTACTTTCCAAGTTATGAGCATTTGTTTATTCGATTTTTGCAAAAAATAAAATGTTAAAAATTTATTAATTTAATAGTTGATAACAATATGGGACATACGTTATTCAACGGGAAAAATAATAAAAAAATTCTATCTCAAATACTTTTTGAGATTTTAGGTAAAACAGAAATTTGACTTTTTTGCACTTTTAGCGGGAACCGCTAAACGAAAATTAACAGAAAAAATCACAATAATGCCCCAACTAATTGCGCATCATTTGGTGTTAAAAGAATTGTTTAATCTGTGATAGCTTTCTTTAAAAAAATATTTAAATTTGAAAAGTTTATAATCTTCCATTTTTTTTGAAAAATTATTTTTAATGACTTCTAACTCCACAATAACGCTCATTATTTTTTACATGATAAACAATTAGATGCTGCATATGATGTACTTTATAAGAAGTTAATATATGTAGTAGTTTTCCAGCAAAAAATTGTCAAAGTTGAAATTTATAAACTCGTCCAATATAAAAACATACATTTTCAAATGCATAAATTTCCCATTTTCATTAAAGGTACGTAAAAATTAAAGGGCGCGTTTGATAGAGTGTTAATCCTAGTTTCTAATTCTGAAAACAAGATGTTTATAGCTTATCGCGTCTATTTGTTATTAATTTTTAAAGTAAACAAGTCGAAAAACAGGTCAGCATATTTGTTGGCATATAACGGATAATCTATGGAATGAAATTTAATGATTGCACGCTATATGATCAGAAATTTAATTGGCTTTCTAAGAGTGAAAGAATTATGGCGATATCTCTTATAGTTCCTGAGATGTTAATTAAAATGTGGGACGCTAATTGTTGGCAATTACGCTACTGGTGCGGGCCGTGCATGCTCTACGAGCGTGCGGACACCACGAGGATTCGCGAAGTAGGCAGTTCGGCTGCCACCTCAATTCTGCTGCCTGGAGTCTACGTGCAGACTGCGGTTTTTTCGCCGCGGCGCACGGGAATTTTTCAAATCGCTATAACTTCTAAACCACCCTATCGATTTTAATGATTTAAAAAATATTATCACCACCATTAAATGCCCTATCACACTATGACATACTTATCAAAATATCATTATTACTTGGTGAAATTGTTACTTTTTCACTGAAAACCTCCTAAAACTCCTTCAGATATTAATAAATCGTCAATTTCTATTAATAGTTTATTATAAAAACTTTAAATCTTTATTATCAAACATTATTATTTTAATTTCACATTAATTCTTGTGCGCTATTTAATTATTTATCATTTAAAAACGGAAAATGTTTTATATAGTAATCAACTATTAAATTATTAAATTTTGAACATTTTATTTTTTGCAAAAATCTAATAAACCAATGCCATAACTTGGAAAGTAATTGTCGCAGCGCAAAAATTTTAACGGATTCGTATTTCTCGCCTTCATATCTATACGTGTACCAAGCTTCAGCTCAATGGGGCGATTTTGATGATTTTTTGTCAAAAATCGAGGAAGGGTACCCCCTTTCAATTTTTTCAATTTTGCATCTTTGTTTCTACTTGTCCGATTAGGCTCAAAATCAGTATACGGGTAAATATTTCAATACTGATTCAGAATCCTTTGAAATTTTACCGCTACGATAATTACTTTCCGAGATATTCGTGTTTTTTCCGAAGAAAAAAACACGAAGCCTGAATTGTGCATGTGCCAATTATTGAAACATTAATATCTCCGAAACTAACAGTTGGATTGGCCTGAAATTTGGCACCCAAAAAGCACAAAGTAAAACAATTAAAATAAGCTATCAAATATTGGTGCAGGTCATCGGGTTGCAGAGTTATAGACAAAAGAAAATTTTCAAAATTCAAAAATTTAAAATTCTCAAAAATTTATATAAAACCTAATTTATATTGTTAAGACGGCATAACTATTGACCGGAAAAATAGTAAAAAAATTCTAGCTCAAATACTTTTTGAGATTTTAGGTAAAACAGAAATTTCACTTTTTTGCATTTTCCGCGGAAACTACCCAATAAAATTTAATTCAAAAAATCACAGTTGTGCATGGGCTCATTGCGCATCATTTGGCGGTAAGAAAATTTTTCTATCTCTAACAGATTTCCCTAGAAAAATTTTTGAAATTAAAAATTTTAAAATCTTCCATTTTTTTTCAAAAATTTTTTTAAAATCTTTCTAATTTAACGTTAGCGCTGAGAATTTTTTGTAAGATACACAATTACATACTGCAACAAACGTAATTTAAAGCAAGTTAATATATTAAATAGTTTTACGGCAAAAAATTCTCAAAGTTGAAATTTATAAACTCTTCCAATAGAAAATTATACACTTTCAAATGCATAAATTTCCCATTTCCATTAAAGATACGTAAAAATTAAAAGGCGCATTTGATAGAATGTTAATTCTAGTTTCTAATTCTGAAAACGAGATGTTTATATCTTATAGCGTCTATTTGTTATTAATTTTTAAAGTAAACAAGTCGAAAAACAAGTCAAAATTTTCGTTTGCTTATAATTCAGTTGCTAATTAATATATCGTAACCAACTAAAAGCAGTTTTATAGACTGTCTAATTATGCACAATACTGGAAAGTTTGAATAATATTTCACTTATAGTTTAGAAACTATGGTTATTTAAAAATTGAAAGAGCACAATGTCGACGACGTGACCAGCTTGTCGCACCTTATGACAAGTCAACTTTAAACATTAGTAGCATCTAACGCAAAAGAGATATTCGAATACGGTTTTCACAGTTTTAAAGAAAATTAAACGCTTCATCTGAAAATATAACTTTTACTTACGTAGACTAAAGATAAGTATTAATAATTAACCTTTGAATGTGGGTAACATTTTAACATTTGTTACCTTCGATTTTCAAATTTCAAAAAAATAACTATTCTAGAGAACATTTAGAACGCAATGCTGGTTAAATAATTAAAATCGCTTGATAAATAAGGAAGTTATTAACAATTAAATTTTCATATTTTTTCCCGCCTTGGTCGCTCGAACGAGTGTGAGCTTAGAGCCTCTGTGCAGTATACGTATACCGCGGGGCATTGACCGGTGTTCTTGATATCTTGAAACGCAGGGCGCACGTCAAGTGGTGTTCCAATGTTTAAATAGTCATAGCTGCTAAACTATACGTACGATTTTATTTAAACTTACCAGAATTATACACAATTAGACATTCTATCAAATAGTTTTTAGACGGTTACGATATATTAATTAGTCTTGGAGTTATATGCCAACAAATATGCTGACTTGTTTTTCGACTTGTTTACTTTAAAAATTAATAACAAATAGACGCAATAAGCTATAAACATATTGTCTTCAGAATTAGAAACTAGAATTAACACCTTATCAACCGCGCTTATTTGCTTTTACGTGCGTTTAAAGGAAATGGGAAATTTATGCACTTGAAAATGTATGATTTTCTATTAGAAGAGTTTATAAATTTCAACTTTCAGAATTTTTTGCCGTAAAACTATTTAATACAGTAACTTGCTTTAAATTACATTTGTTGCAGCATCTAATTGTGTATTGTACAAAAAATTCTCTGCGCTATAGTTAAAGCAGAAACCTTTTAAAAAAATTTTTGAAAAAAAATGGAATATTTTTAAATTTTTAATTTCAAAAATTTTTCTAGGGAAATCTGTTAGAGATAGAAAAACTTTCTCATCGCCAAATGATGCGCAATGAGCCCATGCATGACTGTGATTTTTTGCATTAAATTTGATTGGGTAGTTTCCGCGGAAAATGCAAAAAAGTGAAATTTCTATTTTAGCTAAAATCTCAAAAAGTATTTGAGCTAGAATTTTTTTACTATTTTTCCGGTCAATAGTTATGCCGTCTTAACAATATAAATTAAGTTTTTTATAAATTTTTGAGAATTTCAAATTTTGAAAATTTTGAAATTTTTCCTTTTTTTAAATGTCCATAACTCTGCAACCCGACGATTTACAGAAATGTGTGATAGCTTATATTGATTGGTATATTATAAACTTTCCGCGTGCCAAATTTCAGGCCAATCGAGCTGTTAATTTCGGAGATATTAATTTTAAAAAAAATTTACAGATAATTCAGGCATAGAGTGACTACGCCTCGTTTTCTTTGGAAAAAACACGAATATCTCGGAAAGTAATCATCGTAGCGGTAAAATTTTAACGGATTCTGAATTAACATTAAATGATTTACCAGTATATCGATTTTGAGCCTAATCGGACAAGGTAAAACAATTAGGCAAAATTGAAAAAAATCGAAAGGGGTTAACCTTCCTCGATTTTTAACAAAAATCATCAAAATCACCCGATTGAGCTGAAATTTGGTACACGTATAGATATGAAGGCGAGAAATACGAATCCGTTGGAATTTTTGCGCTACGACAATTACTTTCCAAGTTATGAGCATTTGTTTATTCGATTTTTGCAAAAAATAAAATGTTAAAAATTTATTAATTTAATAGTTGATTACTATATGGGACATACGTTATTCAACGGGAAAAATAATAAAAAAATTCTATCTCAAATACTTTTTGAGATTTTAGGTAAAACAGAAATTTGACTTTTTTGCACTTTTAGCGGGAACCGCTAAACGAAAATCAACAGAAAAAATCACAATAATGCCCCAACTAATTGCGCATCATTTGGTGTTAAAAGAATTGTTTAATCTGTGATAGCTTTCTTTAAAAAAATATTTAAATTTGAAAAGTTTATAATCTTCCATTTTTTTTCAAAAATTATTTTTAATGACTTCTAACTCCACAATAACGCTCATTATTTTTTACATGATAAACAATTAGATGCTGCATATGATGTACTTTATAAGAAGTTAATATATGTAGTAGTTTTCCAGCAAAAAATTGTCAAAGTTGAAATTTATAAACTCGTCCAATATAAAAACATACATTTTCAAATGCATAAATTTCCCATTTTCATTAAAGGTACGTAAAAATTAAAGGGCGCGTTTGATAGAGTGTTAATTCTAGTTTCTAATTCTGAAAACAAGATGTTTATAGCTTATCGCGTCTATTTGTTATTAATTTTTAAAGTAAACAAGTCGAAAAACAGGTCAGCATATTTGTTGGCATATAACGGATAATCTATCGAATGAAATTTAATGATTGCACGGTATATGATCAGAAATTTAATTGGCTTTCTAAGAGTGAAAGAATTATGGCGATATCTCTTATAGTTCCTGAGATGTTAATTAAAATGTGGGACGCTAATTGTTGGCAATTACGCTACTGGTGCGGGCCGTGCATGCTCTACGAGCGTGCGGACACCACGAGGATTCGCGAAGTAGGCAGTTCGGCTGCCACCTCAATTCTGCTGCCTGGAGTCTACGTGCAGACTGCGGTTTTTTCGCCGCGGCGCACGGGAATTTTTCAAATCGCTATAACTTCTAAACCACCCTATCGATTTTAATGATTTAAAAAATATTATCACCACCATTAAATGCCCTATCACACTATGACTTCATACTTATCAAAATATCATTATTACTTGGTGAAATTGTTACTTTTTCACTGAAAACCTCCTAAAACTCCTTCAGATATTAATAAATCGTCAATTTCTATTAATAGTTTATTATAAAAACTTTAAATCTTTATTATCAAACATTATTATTTTAATTTCACATTAATTCTTGTGCGCTATTTAATTATTTATCATTTAAAAACGGAAAATGTTTTATATAGTAATCAACTATTAAATTATTAAATTTTGAACATTTTATTTTTTGCAAAAATCTAATAAACCAATGCCATAACTTGGAAAGTAATTGTCGCAGCGCAAAAATTTTAACGGATTCGTATTTCTCGCCTTCATATCTATACGTGTACCAAGCTTCAGCTCAATGGGGCGATTTTGATGATTTTTTGTCAAAAATCGAGGAAGGGTACCCCCTTTCAATTTTTTCAATTTTGCATCTTTGTTTCTACTTGTCCGATTAGGCTCAAAATCAGTATACGGGTAAATATTTCAATACTGATTCAGAATCCTTTGAAATTTTACCGCTACGATAATTACTTTCCGAGATATTCGTGTTTTTTCCGAAGAAAAAAACACGAAGCCTGAATTGTGCATGTGCCAATTATTGAAACATTAATATCTCCGAAACTAACTGTTGGATTGGCCTGAAATTTGGCACCCAAAAAGCACAAAGTAAAACAATTAAAATAAGCTATCAAATATTGGTGCAGGTCATCGGGTTGCAGAGTTATAGACAAAAGAAAATTTTCAAAATTCAAAAATTTAAAATTCTCAAAAATTTATATAAAACCTAATTTATATTGTTAAGACGGCATAACTATTGACCGGAAAAATAGTAAAAAAATTCTAGCTCAAATACTTTTTGAGATTTTAGGTAAAACAGAAATTTCACTTTTTTGCATTTTCCGCGGAAACTACCCAATAAAATTTAATTCAAAAAATCACAGTTGTGCATGGGCTCATTGCGCATCATTTGGCGGTAAGAAAATTTTTCTATCTCTAACAGATTTCCCTAGAAAAATTTTTGAAATTAAAAATTTTAAAATCTTCCATTTTTTTTCAAAAATTTTTTTAAAATCTTTCTAATTTAACGTTAGCGCTGAGAATTTTTTGTAAGATACACAATTACATACTGCAACAAACGTAATTTAAAGCAAGTTAATATATTAAATAGTTTTACGGCAAAAAATTCTCAAAGTTGAAATTTATAAACTCTTCCAATAGAAAATTATACACTTTCAAATGCATAAATTTCCCATTTCCATTAAAGATACGTAAAAATTAAAAGGCGCATTTGATAGAATGTTAATTCTAGTTTCTAATTCTGAAAACGAGATGTTTATATCTTATAGCGTCTATTTGTTATTAATTTTTAAAGTAAACAAGTCGAAAAACAAGTCAAAATTTTCGTTTGCTTATAATTCAGTTGCTAATTAATATATCGTAACCAACTAAAAGCAGTTTTATTGACTGTCTAATTATGCACAATACTGGAAAGGTTGAATAATATTTCACTTATAGTTTAGAAACTATGGTTATTTAAAAATTGAAAGAGCACAATGTCGACGACGTGACCAGCTTGTCGCACCTTATGACAAGTCAACTTTAAACATTAGTAGCATCTAACGCAAAAGAGATATTCGAATACGGTTTTCACAGTTTTAAAGAAAATTAAACGCTTCATCTGAAAATATAACTTTTACTTACGTAGACTAAAGATAAGTATTAATAATTAACCTTTGAATGTGGGTAACATTTTAACATTTGTTACCTTAGATTTTCAAATTTCAAAAAAATAACTATTCTAGAGAACATTTAGAACGCAATGCTGGTTAAATAATTAAAATCGCTTGATAAATAAGGAAGTTATTAACAATTAAATTTTCATATTTTTTCCCGCCTTGGTCGCTCGAACGAGTGTGAGCTTAGAGCCTCTGTGCAGTATACGTATACCGCGGGGCATTGACCGGTGTTCTTGATATCTTGAAACGCAGGGCGCACGTCAAGTGGTGTTCCAATGTTTAAATAGTCATAGCTGCTAAACTATACGTACGATTTTATTTAAACTTACCAGAATTATACACAATTAGACATTCTATCAAATAGTTTTTAGACGGTTACGATATATTAATTAGTCTTGGAGTTATATGCCAACAAATATGCTGACTTGTTTTTCGACTTGTTTACTTTAAAAATTAATAACAAATAGACGCAATAAGCTATAAACATATTGTCTTCAGAATTAGAAACTAGAATTAACACCTTATCAACCGCGCTTATTTGCTTTTACGTGCGTTTAAAGGAAATGGGAAATTTATGCACTTGAAAATGTATGATTTTCTATTAGAAGAGTTTATAAATTTCAACTTTCAGAATTTTTTGCCGTAAAACTATTTAATACAGTAACTTGCTTTAAATTACATTTGTTGCAGCATCTAATTGTGTATTGTACAAAAAATTCTCTGCGCTATAGTTAAAGCAGAAACCTTTTAAAAAAATTTTTGAAAAAAAATGGAATATTTTTAAATTTTTAATTTCAAAAATTTTTCTAGGGAAATCTGTTAGAGATAGAAAAACTTTCTCATCGCCAAATGATGCGCAATGAGCCCATGCATGACTGTGATTTTTTGCATTAAATTTGATTGGGTAGTTTCCGCGGAAAATGCAAAAAAGTGAAATTTCTATTTTAGCTAAAATCTCAAAAAGTATTTGAGCTAGAATTTTTTTACTATTTTTCCGGTCAATAGTTATGCCGTCTTAACAATATAAATTAAGTTTTTTATAAATTTTTGAGAATTTCAAATTTTGAAAATTTTGAAATTTTTCCTTTTTTTAAATGTCCATAACTCTGCAACCCGACGATTTACAGAAATGTGTGATAGCTTATATTGATTGGTATATTATAAACTTTCCGCGTGCCAAATTTCAGGCCAATCGAGCTGTTAATTTCGGAGATATTAATTTTAAAAAAAATTTACAGATAATTCAGGCATAGAGTGACTACGCCTCGTTTTCTTTGGAAAAAACACGAATATCTCGGAAAGTAATCATCGTAGCGGTAAAATTTTAACGGATTCTGAATTAACATTAAATGATTTACCAGTATATCGATTTTGAGCCTAATCGGACAAGGTAAAACAATTAGGCAAAATTGAAAAAAATCGAAAGGGGTTAACCTTCCTCGATTTTTAACAAAAATCATCAAAATCACCCGATTGAGCTGAAATTTGGTACACGTATAGATATGAAGGCGAGAAATACGAATCCGTTGGAATTTTTGCGCTACGACAATTACTTTCCAAGTTATGAGCATTTGTTTATTCGATTTTTGCAAAAAATAAAATGTTAAAAATTTATTAATTTAATAGTTGATTACTATATGGGACATACGTTATTCAACGGGAAAAATAATAAAAAAATTCTATCTCAAATACTTTTTGAGATTTTAGGTAAAACAGAAATTTGACTTTTTTGCACTTTTAGCGGGAACCGCTAAACGAAAATCAACAGAAAAAATCACAATAATGCCCCAACTAATTGCGCATCATTTGGTGTTAAAAGAATTGTTTAATCTGTGATAGCTTTCTTTAAAAAAATATTTAAATTTGAAAAGTTTATAATCTTCCATTTTTTTTCAAAAATTATTTTTAATGACTTCTAACTCCACAATAACGCTCATTATTTTTTACATGATAAACAATTAGATGCTGCATATGATGTACTTTATAAGAAGTTAATATATGTAGTAGTTTTCCAGCAAAAAATTGTCAAAGTTGAAATTTATAAACTCGTCCAATATAAAAACATACATTTTCAAATGCATAAATTTCCCATTTTCATTAAAGGTACGTAAAAATTAAAGGGCGCGTTTGATAGAGTGTTAATTCTAGTTTCTAATTCTGAAAACAAGATGTTTATAGCTTATCGCGTCTATTTGTTATTAATTTTTAAAGTAAACAAGTCGAAAAACAGGTCAGCATATTTGTTGGCATATAACGGATAATCTATCGAATGAAATTTAATGATTGCACGGTATATGATCAGAAATTTAATTGGCTTTCTAAGAGTGAAAGAATTATGGCGATATCTCTTATAGTTCCTGAGATGTTAATTAAAATGTGGGACGCTAATTGTTGGCAATTACGCTACTGGTGCGGGCCGTGCATGCTCTACGAGCGTGCGGACACCACGAGGATTCGCGAAGTAGGCAGTTCGGCTGCCACCTCAATTCTGCTGCCTGGAGTCTACGTGCAGACTGCGGTTTTTTCGCCGCGGCGCACGGGAATTTTTCAAATCGCTATAACTTCTAAACCACCCTATCGATTTTAATGATTTAAAAAATATTATCACCACCATTAAATGCCCTATCACACTATGACTTCATACTTATCAAAATATCATTATTACTTGGTGAAATTGTTACTTTTTCACTGAAAACCTCCTAAAACTCCTTCAGATATTAATAAATCGTCAATTTCTATTAATAGTTTATTATAAAAACTTTAAATCTTTATTATCAAACATTATTATTTTAATTTCACATTAATTCTTGTGCGCTATTTAATTATTTATCATTTAAAAACGGAAAATGTTTTATATAGTAATCAACTATTAAATTATTAAATTTTGAACATTTTATTTTTTGCAAAAATCTAATAAACCAATGCCATAACTTGGAAAGTAATTGTCGCAGCGCAAAAATTTTAACGGATTCGTATTTCTCGCCTTCATATCTATACGTGTACCAAGCTTCAGCTCAATGGGGCGATTTTGATGATTTTTTGTCAAAAATCGAGGAAGGGTACCCCCTTTCAATTTTTTCAATTTTGCATCTTTGTTTCTACTTGTCCGATTAGGCTCAAAATCAGTATACGGGTAAATATTTCAATACTGATTCAGAATCCTTTGAAATTTTACCGCTACGATAATTACTTTCCGAGATATTCGTGTTTTTTCCGAAGAAAAAAACACGAAGCCTGAATTGTGCATGTGCCAATTATTGAAACATTAATATCTCCGAAACTAACAGTTGGATTGGCCTGAAATTTGGCACCCAAAAAGCACAAAGTAAAACAATTAAAATAAGCTATCAAATATTGGTGCAGGTCATCGGGTTGCAGAGTTATAGACAAAAGAAAATTTTCAAAATTCAAAAATTTAAAATTCTCAAAAATTTATATAAAACCTAATTTATATTGTTAAGACGGCATAACTATTGACCGGAAAAATAGTAAAAAAATTCTAGCTCAAATACTTTTTGAGATTTTAGGTAAAACAGAAATTTCACTTTTTTGCATTTTCCGCGGAAACTACCCAATAAAATTTAATTCAAAAAATCACAGTTGTGCATGGGCTCATTGCGCATCATTTGGCGGTAAGAAAATTTTTCTATCTCTAACAGATTTCCCTAGAAAAATTTTTGAAATTAAAAATTTTAAAATCTTCCATTTTTTTTCAAAAATTTTTTTAAAATCTTTCTAATTTAACGTTAGCGCTGAGAATTTTTTGTAAGATACACAATTACATACTGCAACAAACGTAATTTAAAGCAAGTTAATATATTAAATAGTTTTACGGCAAAAAATTCTCAAAGTTGAAATTTATAAACTCTTCCAATAGAAAATTATACACTTTCAAATGCATAAATTTCCCATTTCCATTAAAGATACGTAAAAATTAAAAGGCGCATTTGATAGAATGTTAATTCTAGTTTCTAATTCTGAAAACGAGATGTTTATATCTTATAGCGTCTATTTGTTATTAATTTTTAAAGTAAACAAGTCGAAAAACAAGTCAAAATTTTCGTTTGCTTATAATTCAGTTGCTAATTAATATATCGTAACCAACTAAAAGCAGTTTTATAGACTGTCTAATTATGCACAATACTGGAAAGTTTGAATAATATTTCACTTATAGTTTAGAAACTATGGTTATTTAAAAATTGAAAGAGCACAATGTCGACGACGTGACCAGCTTGTCGCACCTTATGACAAGTCAACTTTAAACATTAGTAGCATCTAACGCAAAAGAGATATTCGAATACGGTTTTCACAGTTTTAAAGAAAATTAAACGCTTCATCTGAAAATATAACTTTTACTTACGTAGACTAAAGATAAGTATTAATAATTAACCTTTGAATGTGGGTAACATTTTAACATTTGTTACCTTAGATTTTCAAATTTCAAAAAAATAACTATTCTAGAGAACATTTAGAACGCAATGCTGGTTAAATAATTAAAATCGCTTGATAAATAAGGAAGTTATTAACAATTAAATTTTCATATTTTTTCCCGCCTTGGTCGCTCGAACGAGTGTGAGCTTAGAGCCTCTGTGCAGTATACGTATACCGCGGGGCATTGACCGGTGTTCTTGATATCTTGAAACGCAGGGCGCACGTCAAGTGGTGTTCCAATGTTTAAATAGTCATAGCTGCTAAACTATACGTACGATTTTATTTAAACTTACCAGAATTATACACAATTAGACATTCTATCAAATAGTTTTTAGACGGTTACGATATATTAATTAGTCTTGGAGTTATATGCCAACAAATATGCTGACTTGTTTTTCGACTTGTTTACTTTAAAAATTAATAACAAATAGACGCAATAAGCTATAAACATATTGTCTTCAGAATTAGAAACTAGAATTAACACCTTATCAACCGCGCTTATTTGCTTTTACGTGCGTTTAAAGGAAATGGGAAATTTATGCACTTGAAAATGTATGATTTTCTATTAGAAGAGTTTATAAATTTCAACTTTCAGAATTTTTTGCCGTAAAACTATTTAATACAGTAACTTGCTTTAAATTACATTTGTTGCAGCATCTAATTGTGTATTGTACAAAAAATTCTCTGCGCTATAGTTAAAGCAGAAACCTTTTAAAAAAATTTTTGAAAAAAAATGGAATATTTTTAAATTTTTAATTTCAAAAATTTTTCTAGGGAAATCTGTTAGAGATAGAAAAACTTTCTCATCGCCAAATGATGCGCAATGAGCCCATGCATGACTGTGATTTTTTGCATTAAATTTGATTGGGTAGTTTCCGCGGAAAATGCAAAAAAGTGAAATTTCTATTTTAGCTAAAATCTCAAAAAGTATTTGAGCTAGAATTTTTTTACTATTTTTCCGGTCAATAGTTATGCCGTCTTAACAATATAAATTAAGTTTTTTATAAATTTTTGAGAATTTCAAATTTTGAAAATTTTGAAATTTTTCCTTTTTTTAAATGTCCATAACTCTGCAACCCGACGATTTACAGAAATGTGTGATAGCTTATATTGATTGGTATATTATAAACTTTCCGCGTGCCAAATTTCAGGCCAATCGAGCTGTTAATTTCGGAGATATTAATTTTAAAAAAAATTTACAGATAATTCAGGCATAGAGTGACTACGCCTCGTTTTCTTTGGAAAAAACACGAATATCTCGGAAAGTAATCATCGTAGCGGTAAAATTTTAACGGATTCTGAATTAACATTAAATGAGTTACCAGTATATCGATTTTGAGCCTAATCGGACAAGGTAAAACAATTAGGCAAAATTGAAAAAAATCGAAAGGGGTTAACCTTCCTCGATTTTTAACAAAAATCATCAAAATCACCCGATTGAGCTGAAATTTGGTACACGTATAGATATGAAGGCGAGAAATACGAATCCGTTGGAATTTTTGCGCTACGACAATTACTTTCCAAGTTATGAGCATTTGTTTATTCGATTTTTGCAAAAAATAAAATGTTAAAAATTTATTAATTTAATAGTTGATTACTATATGGGACATACGTTATTCAACGGGAAAAATAATAAAAAAATTCTATCTCAAATACTTTTTGAGATTTTAGGTAAAACAGAAATTTGACTTTTTTGCACTTTTAGCGGGAACCGCTAAACGAAAATCAACAGAAAAAATCACAATAATGCCCCAACTAATTGCGCATCATTTGGTGTTAAAAGAATTGTTTAATCTGTGATAGCTTTCTTTAAAAAAATATTTAAATTTGAAAAGTTTATAATCTTCCATTTTTTTTCAAAAATTATTTTTAATGACTTCTAACTCCACAATAACGCTCATTATTTTTTACATGATAAACAATTAGATGCTGCATATGATGTACTTTATAAGAAGTTAATATATGTAGTAGTTTTCCAGCAAAAAATTGTCAAAGTTGAAATTTATAAACTCGTCCAATATAAAAACATACATTTTCAAATGCATAAATTTCCCATTTTCATTAAAGGTACGTAAAAATTAAAGGGCGCGTTTGATAGAGTGTTAATTCTAGTTTCTAATTCTGAAAACAAGATGTTTATAGCTTATCGCGTCTATTTGTTATTAATTTTTAAAGTAAACAAGTCGAAAAACAGGTCAGCATATTTGTTGGCATATAACGGATAATCTATCGAATGAAATTTAATGATTGCACGGTATATGATCAGAAATTTAATTGGCTTTCTAAGAGTGAAAGAATTATGGCGATATCTCTTATAGTTCCTGAGATGTTAATTAAAATGTGGGACGCTAATTGTTGGCAATTACGCTACTGGTGCGGGCCGTGCATGCTCTACGAGCGTGCGGACACCACGAGGATTCGCGAAGTAGGCAGTTCGGCTGCCACCTCAATTCTGCTGCCTGGAGTCTACGTGCAGACTGCGGTTTTTTCGCCGCGGCGCACGGGAATTTTTCAAATCGCTATAACTTCTAAACCACCCTATCGATTTTAATGATTTAAAAAATATTATCACCACCATTAAATGCCCTATCACACTATGACTTCATACTTATCAAAATATCATTATTACTTGGTGAAATTGTTACTTTTTCACTGAAAACCTCCTAAAACTCCTTCAGATATTAATAAATCGTCAATTTCTATTAATAGTTTATTATAAAAACTTTAAATCTTTATTATCAAACATTATTATTTTAATTTCACATTAATTCTTGTGCGCTATTTAATTATTTATCATTTAAAAACGGAAAATGTTTTATATAGTAATCAACTATTAAATTATTAAATTTTGAACATTTTATTTTTTGCAAAAATCTAATAAACCAATGCCATAACTTGGAAAGTAATTGTCGCAGCGCAAAAATTTTAACGGATTCGTATTTCTCGCCTTCATATCTATACGTGTACCAAGCTTCAGCTCAATGGGGCGATTTTGATGATTTTTTGTCAAAAATCGAGGAAGGGTACCCCCTTTCAATTTTTTCAATTTTGCATCTTTGTTTCTACTTGTCCGATTAGGCTCAAAATCAGTATACGGGTAAATATTTCAATACTGATTCAGAATCCTTTGAAATTTTACCGCTACGATAATTACTTTCCGAGATATTCGTGTTTTTTCCGAAGAAAAAAACACGAAGCCTGAATTGTGCATGTGCCAATTATTGAAACATTAATATCTCCGAAACTAACAGTTGGATTGGCCTGAAATTTGGCACCCAAAAAGCACAAAGTAAAACAATTAAAATAAGCTATCAAATATTGGTGCAGGTCATCGGGTTGCAGAGTTATAGACAAAAGAAAATTTTCAAAATTCAAAAATTTAAAATTCTCAAAAATTTATATAAAACCTAATTTATATTGTTAAGACGGCATAACTATTGACCGGAAAAATAGTAAAAAAATTCTAGCTCAAATACTTTTTGAGATTTTAGGTAAAACAGAAATTTCACTTTTTTGCATTTTCCGCGGAAACTACCCAATAAAATTTAATTCAAAAAATCACAGTTGTGCATGGGCTCATTGCGCATCATTTGGCGGTAAGAAAATTTTTCTATCTCTAACAGATTTCCCTAGAAAAATTTTTGAAATTAAAAATTTTAAAATCTTCCATTTTTTTTCAAAAATTTTTTTAAAATCTTTCTAATTTAACGTTAGCGCTGAGAATTTTTTGTAAGATACACAATTACATACTGCAACAAACGTAATTTAAAGCAAGTTAATATATTAAATAGTTTTACGGCAAAAAATTCTCAAAGTTGAAATTTATAAACTCTTCCAATAGAAAATTATACACTTTCAAATGCATAAATTTCCCATTTCCATTAAAGATACGTAAAAATTAAAAGGCGCATTTGATAGAATGTTAATTCTAGTTTCTAATTCTGAAAACGAGATGTTTATATCTTATAGCGTCTATTTGTTATTAATTTTTAAAGTAAACAAGTCGAAAAACAAGTCAAAATTTTCGTTTGCTTATAATTCAGTTGCTAATTAATATATCGTAACCAACTAAAAGCAGTTTTATAGACTGTCTAATTATGCACAATACTGGAAAGTTTGAATAATATTTCACTTATAGTTTAGAAACTATGGTTATTTAAAAATTGAAAGAGCACAATGTCGACGACGTGACCAGCTTGTCGCACCTTATGACAAGTCAACTTTAAACATTAGTAGCATCTAACGCAAAAGAGATATTCGAATACGGTTTTCACAGTTTTAAAGAAAATTAAACGCTTCATCTGAAAATATAACTTTTACTTACGTAGACTAAAGATAAGTATTAATAATTAACCTTTGAATGTGGGTAACATTTTAACATTTGTTACCTTAGATTTTCAAATTTCAAAAAAATAACTATTCTAGAGAACATTTAGAACGCAATGCTGGTTAAATAATTAAAATCGCTTGATAAATAAGGAAGTTATTAACAATTAAATTTTCATATTTTTTCCCGCCTTGGTCGCTCGAACGAGTGTGAGCTTAGAGCCTCTGTGCAGTATACGTATACCGCGGGGCATTGACCGGTGTTCTTGATATCTTGAAACGCAGGGCGCACGTCAAGTGGTGTTCCAATGTTTAAATAGTCATAGCTGCTAAACTATACGTACGATTTTATTTAAACTTACCAGAATTATACACAATTAGACATTCTATCAAATAGTTTTTAGACGGTTACGATATATTAATTAGTCTTGGAGTTATATGCCAACAAATATGCTGACTTGTTTTTCGACTTGTTTACTTTAAAAATTAATAACAAATAGACGCAATAAGCTATAAACATATTGTCTTCAGAATTAGAAACTAGAATTAACACCTTATCAACCGCGCTTATTTGCTTTTACGTGCGTTTAAAGGAAATGGGAAATTTATGCACTTGAAAATGTATGATTTTCTATTAGAAGAGTTTATAAATTTCAACTTTCAGAATTTTTTGCCGTAAAACTATTTAATACAGTAACTTGCTTTAAATTACATTTGTTGCAGCATCTAATTGTGTATTGTACAAAAAATTCTCTGCGCTATAGTTAAAGCAGAAACCTTTTAAAAAAATTTTTGAAAAAAAATGGAATATTTTTAAATTTTTAATTTCAAAAATTTTTCTAGGGAAATCTGTTAGAGATAGAAAAACTTTCTCATCGCCAAATGATGCGCAATGAGCCCATGCATGACTGTGATTTTTTGCATTAAATTTGATTGGGTAGTTTCCGCGGAAAATGCAAAAAAGTGAAATTTCTATTTTAGCTAAAATCTCAAAAAGTATTTGAGCTAGAATTTTTTTACTATTTTTCCGGTCAATAGTTATGCCGTCTTAACAATATAAATTAAGTTTTTTATAAATTTTTGAGAATTTCAAATTTTGAAAATTTTGAAATTTTTCCTTTTTTTAAATGTCCATAACTCTGCAACCCGACGATTTACAGAAATGTGTGATAGCTTATATTGATTGGTATATTATAAACTTTCCGCGTGCCAAATTTCAGGCCAATCGAGCTGTTAATTTCGGAGATATTAATTTTAAAAAAAATTTACAGATAATTCAGGCATAGAGTGACTACGCCTCGTTTTCTTTGGAAAAAACACGAATATCTCGGAAAGTAATCATCGTAGCGGTAAAATTTTAACGGATTCTGAATTAACATTAAATGATTTACCAGTATATCGATTTTGAGCCTAATCGGACAAGGTAAAACAATTAGGCAAAATTGAAAAAAATCGAAAGGGGTTAACCTTCCTCGATTTTTAACAAAAATCATCAAAATCACCCGATTGAGCTGAAATTTGGTACACGTATAGATATGAAGGCGAGAAATACGAATCCGTTGGAATTTTTGCGCTACGACAATGACTTTCCAAGTTATGAGCATTTGTTTATTCGATTTTTGCAAAAAATAAAATGTTAAAAATTTATTAATTTAATAGTTGATTACTATATGGGACATACGTTATTCAACGGGAAAAATAATAAAAAAATTCTATCTCAAATACTTTTTGAGATTTTAGGTAAAACAGAAATTTGACTTTTTTGCACTTTTAGCGGGAACCGCTAAACGAAAATCAACAGAAAAAATCACAATAATGCCCCAACTAATTGCGCATCATTTGGTGTTAAAAGAATTGTTTAATCTGTGATAGCTTTCTTTAAAAAAATATTTAAATTTGAAAAGTTTATAATCTTCCATTTTTTTTCAAAAATTATTTTTAATGACTTCTAACTCCACAATAACGCTCATTATTTTTTACATGATAAACAATTAGATGCTGCATATGATGTACTTTATAAGAAGTTAATATATGTAGTAGTTTTCCAGCAAAAAATTGTCAAAGTTGAAATTTATAAACTCGTCCAATATAAAAACATACATTTTCAAATGCATAAATTTCCCATTTTCATTAAAGGTACGTAAAAATTAAAGGGCGCGTTTGATAGAGTGTTAATTCTAGTTTCTAATTCTGAAAACAAGATGTTTATAGCTTATCGCGTCTATTTGTTATTAATTTTTAAAGTAAACAAGTCGAAAAACAGGTCAGCATATTTGTTGGCATATAACGGATAATCTATCGAATGAAATTTAATGATTGCACGGTATATGATCAGAAATTTAATTGGCTTTCTAAGAGTGAAAGAATTATGGCGATATCTCTTATAGTTCCTGAGATGTTAATTAAAATGTGGGACGCTAATTGTTGGCAATTACGCTACTGGTGCGGGCCGTGCATGCTCTACGAGCGTGCGGACACCACGAGGATTCGCGAAGTAGGCAGTTCGGCTGCCACCTCAATTCTGCTGCCTGGAGTCTACGTGCAGACTGCGGTTTTTTCGCCGCGGCGCACGGGAATTTTTCAAATCGCTATAACTTCTAAACCACCCTATCGATTTTAATGATTTAAAAAATATTATCACCACCATTAAATGCCCTATCACACTATGACTTCATACTTATCAAAATATCATTATTACTTGGTGAAATTGTTACTTTTTCACTGAAAACCTCCTAAAACTCCTTCAGATATTAATAAATCGTCAATTTCTATTAATAGTTTATTATAAAAACTTTAAATCTTTATTATCAAACATTATTATTTTAATTTCACATTAATTCTTGTGCGCTATTTAATTATTTATCATTTAAAAACGGAAAATGTTTTATATAGTAATCAACTATTAAATTATTAAATTTTGAACATTTTATTTTTTGCAAAAATCTAATAAACCAATGCCATAACTTGGAAAGTAATTGTCGCAGCGCAAAAATTTTAACGGATTCGTATTTCTCGCCTTCATATCTATACGTGTACCAAGCTTCAGCTCAATGGGGCGATTTTGATGATTTTTTGTCAAAAATCGAGGAAGGGTACCCCCTATCAATTTTTTCAATTTTGCATCTTTGTTTCTACTTGTCCGATTAGGCTCAAAATCAGTATACGGGTAAATATTTCAATACTGATTCAGAATCCTTTGAAATTTTACCGCTACGATAATTACTTTCCGAGATATTCGTGTTTTTTCCGAAGAAAAAAACACGAAGCCTGAATTGTGCATGTGCCAATTATTGAAACATTAATATCTCCGAAACTAACAGTTGGATTGGCCTGAAATTTGGCACCCAAAAAGCACAAAGTAAAACAATTAAAATAAGCTATCAAATATTGGTGCAGGTCATCGGGTTGCAGAGTTATAGACAAAAGAAAATTTTCAAAATTCAAAAATTTAAAATTCTCAAAAATTTATATAAAACCTAATTTATATTGTTAAGACGGCATAACTATTGACCGGAAAAATAGTAAAAAAATTCTAGCTCAAATACTTTTTGAGATTTTAGGTAAAACAGAAATTTCACTTTTTTGCATTTTCCGCGGAAATTACCCAATAAAATTTAATTCAAAAACTCACAGTTGTGCATGGGCTCATTGCGCATCATTTGGCGGTAAGAAAATTTTTCTATCTCTAACAGATTTCCCTAGAAAAATTTTTGAAATTAAAAATTTTAAAATCTTCCATTTTTTTTCAAAAATTTTTTTAAAATCTTTCTAATTTAACGTTAGCGCTGAGAATTTTTTGTAAGATACACAATTACATACTGCAACAAACGTAATTTAAAGCAAGTTAATATATTAAATAGTTTTACGGCAAAAAATTCTCAAAGTTGAAATTTATAAACTCTTCCAATAGAAAATTATACACTTTCAAATGCATAAATTTCCCATTTCCATTAAAGATACGTAAAAATTAAAAGGCGCATTTGATAGAATGTTAATTCTAGTTTCTAATTCTGAAAACGAGATGTTTATATCTTATAGCGTCTATTTGTTATTAATTTTTAAAATAAACAAGTCGAAAAACAAGTCAAAATTTTCGTTTGCTTATAATTCAGTTGCTAATTAATATATCGTAACCAACTAAAAGCAGTTTTATAGACTGTCTAATTATGCACAATACTGGAAAGTTTGAATAATATTTCACTTATAGTTTAGAAGCTATGGTTATTTAAAAATTGAAAGAGCACAATGTCGACGACGTGACCAGCTTGTCGCACCTTATGACAAGTCAACTTTAAACATTAGTAGCATCTAACGCAAAAGAGATATTCGAATACGGTTTTCACAGTTTTAAAGAAAATTAAACGCTTCATCTGAAAATATAACTTTTACTTACGTAGACTAAAGATAAGTATTAATAATTAACCTTTGAATGTGGGTAACATTTTAACATTTGTTACCTTCGATTTTCAAATTTCAAAAAAATAACTATTCTAGAGAACATTTAGAACGCAATGCTGGTTAAATAATTAAAATCGCTTGATAAATAAGGAAGTTATTAACAATTAAATTTTCATATTTTTTCCCGCCTTGGTCGCTCGAACGAGTGTGAGCTTAGAGCCTCTGTGCAGTATACGTATACCGCGGGGCATTGACCGGTGTTCTTGATATCTTGAAACGCAGGGCGCACGTCAAGTGGTGTTCCAATGTTTAAATAGTCATAGCTGCTAAACTATACGTACGATTTTATTTAAACTTACCAGAATTATACACAATTAGACATTCTATCAAATAGTTTTTAGACGGTTACGATATATTAATTAGTCTTGGAGTTATATGCCAACAAATATGCTGACTTGTTTTTCGACTTGTTTACTTTAAAAATTAATAACAAATAGACGCAATAAGCTATAAACATATTGTCTTCAGAATTAGAAACTAGAATTAACACCTTATCAACCGCGCTTATTTGCTTTTACGTGCGTTTAAAGGAAATGGGAAATTTATGCACTTGAAAATGTATGATTTTCTATTAGAAGAGTTTATAAATTTCAACTTTCAGAATTTTTTGCCGTAAAACTATTTAATACAGTAACTTGCTTTAAATTACATTTGTTGCAGCATCTAATTGTGTATTGTACAAAAAATTCTCTGCGCTATAGTTAAAGCAGAAACCTTTTAAAAAAATTTTTGAAAAAAAATGGAATATTTTTAAATTTTTAATTTCAAAAATTTTTCTAGGGAAATCTGTTAGAGATAGAAAAACTTTCTCATCGCCAAATGATGCGCAATGAGCCCATGCATGACTGTGATTTTTTGCATTAAATTTGATTGGGTAGTTTCCGCGGAAAATGCAAAAAAGTGAAATTTCTATTTTAGCTAAAATCTCAAAAAGTATTTGAGCTAGAATTTTTTTACTATTTTTCCGGTCAATAGTTATGCCGTCTTAACAATATAAATTAAGTTTTTTATAAATTTTTGAGAATTTCAAATTTTGAAAATTTTGAAATTTTTCCTTTTTTTAAATGTCCATAACTCTGCAACCCGACGATTTACAGAAATGTGTGATAGCTTATATTGATTGGTATATTATAAACTTTCCGCGTGCCAAATTTCAGGCCAATCGAGCTGTTAATTTCGGAGATATTAATTTTAAAAAAAATTTACAGATAATTCAGGCATAGAGTGACTACGCCTCGTTTTCTTTGGAAAAAACACGAATATCTCGGAAAGTAATCATCGTAGCGGTAAAATTTCAACGGATTCTGAATTAACATTAAATGATTTACCAGTATATCGATTTTGAGCCTAATCGGACAAGGTAAAACAATTAGGCAAAATTGAAAAAAATCGAAAGGGGTTAACCTTCCTCGATTTTTAACAAAAATCATCAAAATCACCCGATTGAGCTGAAATTTGGTACACGTATAGATATGAAGGCGAGAAATACGAATCCGTTGGAATTTTTGCGCTACGACAATTACTTTCCAAGTTATGAGCATTTGTTTATTCGATTTTTGCAAAAAATAAAATGTTAAAAATTTATTAATTTAATAGTTGATTACTATATGGGACATACGTTATTCAACGGGAAAAATAATAAAAAAATTCTATCTCAAATACTTTTTGAGATTTTAGGTAAAACAGAAATTTGACTTTTTTGCACTTTTAGCGGGAACCGCTAAACGAAAATCAACAGAAAAAATCACAATAATGCCCCAACTAATTGCGCATCATTTGGTGTTAAAAGAATTGTTTAATCTGTGATAGCTTTCTTTAAAAAAATATTTAAATTTGAAAAGTTTATAATCTTCCATTTTTTTTCAAAAATTATTTTTAATGACTTCTAACTCCACAATAACGCTCATTATTTTTTACATGATAAACAATTAGATGCTGCATATGATGTACTTTATAAGAAGTTAATATATGTAGTAGTTTTCCAGCAAAAAATTGTCAAAGTTGAAATTTATAAACTCGTCCAATATAAAAACATACATTTTCAAATGCATAAATTTCCCATTTTCATTAAAGGTACGTAAAAATTAAAGGGCGCGTTTGATAGAGTGTTAATTCTAGTTTCTAATTCTGAAAACAAGATGTTTATAGCTTATCGCGTCTATTTGTTATTAATTTTTAAAGTAAACAAGTCGAAAAACAGGTCAGCATATTTGTTGGCATATAACGGATAATCTATCGAATGAAATTTAATGATTGCACGGTATATGATCAGAAATTTAATTGGCTTTCTAAGAGTGAAAGAATTATGGCGATATCTCTTATAGTTCCTGAGATGTTAATTAAAATGTGGGACGCTAATTGTTGGCAATTACGCTACTGGTGCGGGCCGTGCATGCTCTACGAGCGTGCGGACACCACGAGGATTCGCGAAGTAGGCAGTTCGGCTGCCACCTCAATTCTGCTGCCTGGAGTCTACGTGCAGACTGCGGTTTTTTCGCCGCGGCGCACGGGAATTTTTCAAATCGCTATAACTTCTAAACCACCCTATCGATTTTAATGATTTAAAAAATATTATCACCACCATTAAATGCCCTATCACACTATGACTTCATACTTATCAAAATATCATTATTACTTGGTGAAATTGTTACTTTTTCACTGAAAACCTCCTAAAACTCCTTCAGATATTAATAAATCGTCAATTTCTATTAATAGTTTATTATAAAAACTTTAAATCTTTATTATCAAACATTATTATTTTAATTTCACATTAATTCTTGTGCGCTATTTAATTATTTATCATTTAAAAACGGAAAATGTTTTATATAGTAATCAACTATTAAATTATTAAATTTTGAACATTTTATTTTTTGCAAAAATCTAATAAACCAATGCCATAACTTGGAAAGTAATTGTCGCAGCGCAAAAATTTTAACGGATTCGTATTTCTCGCCTTCATATCTATACGTGTACCAAGCTTCAGCTCAATGGGGCGATTTTGATGATTTTTTGTCAAAAATCGAGGAAGGGTACCCCCTTTCAATTTTTTCAATTTTGCATCTTTGTTTCTACTTGTCCGATTAGGCTCAAAATCAGTATACGGGTAAATATTTCAATACTGATTCAGAATCCTTTGAAATTTTACCGCTACGATAATTACTTTCCGAGATATTCGTGTTTTTTCCGAAGAAAAAAACACGAAGCCTGAATTGTGCATGTGCCAATTATTGAAACATTAATATCTCCGAAACTAACAGTTGGATTGGCCTGAAATTTGGCACCCAAAAAGCACAAAGTAAAACAATTAAAATAAGCTATCAAATATTGGTGCAGGTCATCGGGTTGCAGAGTTATAGACAAAAGAAAATTTTCAAAATTCAAAAATTTAAAATTCTCAAAAATTTATATAAAACCTAATTTATATTGTTAAGACGGCATAACTATTGACCGGAAAAATAGTAAAAAAATTCTAGCTCAAATACTTTTTGAGATTTTAGGTAAAACAGAAATTTCACTTTTTTGCATTTTCCGCGGAAATTACCCAATAAAATTTAATTCAAAAACTCACAGTTGTGCATGGGCTCATTGCGCATCATTTGGCGGTAAGAAAATTTTTCTATCTCTAACAGATTTCCCTAGAAAAATTTTTGAAATTAAAAATTTTAAAATCTTCCATTTTTTTTCAAAAATTTTTTTAAAATCTTTCTAATTTAACGTTAGCGCTGAGAATTTTTTGTAAGATACACAATTACATACTGCAACAAACGTAATTTAAAGCAAGTTAATATATTAAATAGTTTTACGGCAAAAAATTCTCAAAGTTGAAATTTATAAACTCTTCCAATAGAAAATTATACACTTTCAAATGCATAAATTTCCCATTTCCATTAAAGATACGTAAAAATTAAAAGGCGCATTTGATAGAATGTTAATTCTAGTTTCTAATTCTGAAAACGAGATGTTTATATCTTATAGCGTCTATTTGTTATTAATTTTTAAAATAAACAAGTCGAAAAACAAGTCAAAATTTTCGTTTGCTTATAATTCAGTTGCTAATTAATATATCGTAACCAACTAAAAGCAGTTTTATAGACTGTCTAATTATGCACAATACTGGAAAGTTTGAATAATATTTCACTTATAGTTTAGAAGCTATGGTTATTTAAAAATTGAAAGAGCACAATGTCGACGACGTGACCAGCTTGTCGCACCTTATGACAAGTCAACTTTAAACATTAGTAGCATCTAACGCAAAAGAGATATTCGAATACGGTTTTCACAGTTTTAAAGAAAATTAAACGCTTCATCTGAAAATATAACTTTTACTTACGTAGACTAAAGATAAGTATTAATAATTAACCTTTGAAT
Organism: Aleochara curtula; assembly: GCA_963978815.1. NCBI lineage: Eukaryota > Metazoa > Arthropoda > Insecta > Coleoptera > Staphylinidae > Aleochara > Aleochara curtula. Next base: position 8,586,583 of record OZ022222.1, on the reverse strand, counting down.
GTGGGTAACATTTTAACATTTGTTACCTTCGATTTTCAAATTTCAAAAAAATAACTATTCTAGAGAACATTTAGAACGCAATGCTGGTTAAATAATTAAAATCGCTTGATAAATAAGGAAGTTATTAACAATTAAATTTTCATATTTTTTCCCGCCTTGGTCGCTCGAACGAGTGTGAGCTTAGAGCCTCTGTGCAGTATACGTATACCGCGGGGCATTGACCGGTGTTCTTGATATCTTGAAACGCAGGGCGCACGTCAAGTGGTGTTCCAATGTTTAAATAGTCATAGCTGCTAAACTATACGTACGATTTTATTTAAACTTACCAGAATTATACACAATTAGACATTCTATCAAATAGTTTTTAGACGGTTACGATATATTAATTAGTCTTGGAGTTATATGCCAACAAATATGCTGACTTGTTTTTCGACTTGTTTACTTTAAAAATTAATAACAAATAGACGCAATAAGCTATAAACATATTGTCTTCAGAATTAGAAACTAGAATTAACACCTTATCAACCGCGCTTATTTGCTTTTACGTGCGTTTAAAGGAAATGGGAAATTTATGCACTTGAAAATGTATGATTTTCTATTAGAAGAGTTTATAAATTTCAACTTTCAGAATTTTTTGCCGTAAAACTATTTAATACAGTAACTTGCTTTAAATTACATTTGTTGCAGCATCTAATTGTGTATTGTACAAAAAATTCTCTGCGCTATAGTTAAAGCAGAAACCTTTTAAAAAAATTTTTGAAAAAAAATGGAATATTTTTAAATTTTTAATTTCAAAAATTTTTCTAGGGAAATCTGTTAGAGATAGAAAAACTTTCTCATCGCCAAATGATGCGCAATGAGCCCATGCATGACTGTGATTTTTTGCATTAAATTTGATTGGGTAGTTTCCGCGGAAAATGCAAAAAAGTGAAATTTCTATTTTAGCTAAAATCTCAAAAAGTATTTGAGCTAGAATTTTTTTACTATTTTTCCGGTCAATAGTTATGCCGTCTTAACAATATAAATTAAGTTTTTTATAAATTTTTGAGAATTTCAAATTTTGAAAATTTTGAAATTTTTCCTTTTTTTAAATGTCCATAACTCTGCAACCCGACGATCTACAGAAATGTGTGATAGCTTATATTGATTGGTATATTATAAACTTTCCGCGTGCCAAATTTCAGGCCAATCGAGCTGTTAATTTCGGAGATATTAATTTTAAAAAAATTTACAGATAATTCAGGCATAGAGTGACTACGCCTCGTTTTCTTTGGAAAAAACACGAATATCTCGGAAAGTAATCATCGTAGCGGTAAAATTTCAACGGATTCTGAATTAACATTAAATGATTTACCAGTATATCGATTTTGAGCCTAATCGGACAAGGTAAAACAATTAGGCAAAATTGAAAAAAATCGAAAGGGGTTAACCTTCCTCGATTTTTAACAAAAATCATCAAAATCACCCGATTGAGCTGAAATTTGGTACACGTATAGATATGAAGGCGAGAAATACGAATCCGTTGGAATTTTTGCGCTACGACAATTACTTTCCAAGTTATGAGCATTTGTTTATTCGATTTTTGCAAAAAATAAAATGTTAAAAATTTATTAATTTAATAGTTGATTACTATATGGGACATACGTTATTCAACGGGAAAAATAATAAAAAAATTCTATCTCAAATACTTTTTGAGATTTTAGGTAAAACAGAAATTTGACTTTTTTGCACTTTTAGCGGGAACCGCTAAACGAAAATCAACAGAAAAAATCACAATAATGCCCCAACTAATTGCGCATCATTTGGTGTTAAAAGAATTGTTTAATCTGTGATAGCTTTCTTTAAAAAAATATTTAAATTTGAAAAGTTTATAATCTTCCATTTTTTTTCAAAAATTATTTTTAATGACTTCTAACTCCACAATAACGCTCATTATTTTTTACATGATAAACAATTAGATGCTGCATATGATGTACTTTATAAGAAGTTAATATATGTAGTAGTTTTCCAGCAAAAAATTGTCAAAGTTGAAATTTATAAACTCGTCCAATATAAAAACATACATTTTCAAATGCATAAATTTCCCATTTTCATTAAAGGTACGTAAAAATTAAAGGGCGCGTTTGATAGAGTGTTAATTCTAGTTTCTAATTCTGAAAACAAGATGTTTATAGCTTATCGCGTCTATTTGTTATTAATTTTTAAAGTAAACAAGTCGAAAAACAGGTCAGCATATTTGTTGGCATATAACGGATAATCTATCGAATGAAATTTAATGATTGCACGGTATATGATCAGAAATTTAATTGGCTTTCTAAGAGTGAAAGAATTATGGCGATATCTCTTATAGTTCCTGAGATGTTAATTAAAATGTGGGACGCTAATTGTTGGCAATTACGCTACTGGTGCGGGCCGTGCATGCTCTACGAGCGTGCGGACACCACGAGGATTCGCGAAGTAGGCAGTTCGGCTGCCACCTCAATTCTGCTGCCTGGAGTCTACGTGCAGACTGCGGTTTTTTCGCCGCGGCGCACGGGAATTTTTCAAATCGCTATAACTTCTAAACCACCCTATCGATTTTAATGATTTAAAAAATATTATCACCACCATTAAATGCCCTATGACACTATGACTTCATACTTATCAAAATATCATTATTACTTGGTGAAATTGTTACTTTTTCACTGAAAACCTCCTAAAACTCCTTCAGATATTAATAAATCGTCAATTTCTATTAATAGTTTATTATAAAAACTTTAAATCTTTATTATCAAACATTATTATTTTAATTTCACATTAATTCTTGTGCGCTATTTAATTATTTATCATTTAAAAACGGAAAATGTTTTATATAGTAATCAACTATTAAATTATTAAATTTTGAACATTTTATTTTTTGCAAAAATCTAATAAACCAATGCCATAACTTGGAAAGTAATTGTCGCAGCGCAAAAATTTTAACGGATTCGTATTTCTCGCCTTCATATCTATACGTGTACCAAGCTTCAGCTCAATGGGGCGATTTTGATGATTTTTTATCAAAAATCGAGGAAGGGTACCCCCTTTCAATTTTTTCAATTTTGCATCTTTGTTTCTACTTGTCCGATTAGGCTCAAAATCAGTATACGGGTAAATATTTCAATACTGATTCAGAATCCTTTGAAATTTTACCGCTACGATAATTACTTTCCGAGATATTCGTGTTTTTTCCGAAGAAAAAAACACGAAGCCTGAATTGTGCATGTGCCAATTATTGAAACATTAATATCTCCGAAACTAACAGTTGGATTGGCCTGAAATTTGGCACCCAAAAAGCACAAAGTAAAACAATTAAAATAAGCTATCAAATATTGGTGCAGGTCATCGGGTTGCAGAGTTATAGACAAAAGAAAATTTTCAAAATTCAAAAATTTAAAATTCTCAAAAATTTATATAAAACCTAATTTATATTGTTAAGACGGCATAACTATTGACCGGAAAAATAGTAAAAAAATTCTAGCTCAAATACTTTTTGAGATTTTAGGTAAAACAGAAATTTCACTTTTTTGCATTTTCCGCGGAAACTACCCAATAAAATTTAATTCAAAAAATCACAGTTGTGCATGGGCTCATTGCGCATCATTTGGCGGTAAGAAAATTTTTCTATCTCTAACAGATTTCCCTAGAAAAATTTTTGAAATTAAAAATTTTAAAATCTTCCATTTTTTTTCAAAAATTTTTTTAAAATCTTTCTAATTTAACGTTAGCGCTGAGAATTTTTTGTAAGATACACAATTACATACTGCAACAAACGTAATTTAAAGCAAGTTAATATATTAAATAGTTTTACGGCAAAAAATTCTCAAAGTTGAAATTTATAAACTCTTCCAATAGAAAATTATACACTTTCAAATGCATAAATTTCCCATTTCCATTAAAGATACGTAAAAATTAAAAGGCGCATTTGATAGAATGTTAATTCTAGTTTCTAATTCTGAAAACGAGATGTTTATATCTTATAGCGTCTATTTGTTATTAATTTTTAAAGTAAACAAGTCGAAAAACAAGTCAAAATTTTCGTTTGCTTATAATTCAGTTGCTAATTAATATATCGTAACCAACTAAAAGCAGTTTTATAGACGGTCTAATTATGCACAATACTGGAAAGTTTGAATAATATTTCACTTATAGTTTAGAAGCTATGGTTATTTAAAAATTGAAAGAGCACAATGTCGACGACGTGACCAGCTTGTCGCACCTTATGACAAGTCAACTTTAAACATTAGTAGCATCTAACGCAAAAGAGATATTCGAATACGGTTTTCACAGTTTTAAAGAAACTTAAACGCTTCATCTGAAAATATAACTTTTACTTACGTAGACTAAAGATAAGTATTAATAAATTACCTTTGAATGTGGGTAACATTTTAACATTTGTTACCTTCGATTTTCAAATTTCAAAAAAATAACTATTCTAGAGAACATTTAGAACGCAATGCTGGTTAAATAATTAAAATCGCTTGATAAATAAGGAAGTTATTAACAATTAAATTTTCATATTTTTTCCCGCCTTGGTCGCTCGAACGAGTGGGAGCTTAGAGCCTCTGTGCAGTATACGTATACCGCGGGGCATTGACCGGTGTTCTTGATATCTTGAAACGCAGGGCGCACGTCAAGTGGTGTTCCAATGTTTAAATAGTCATAGCTGCTAAAGTATACGTACGATTTTATTTACACTTACCAGAATTATACACAATTAGACATTCTATCAAATAGTTTTTAGACGGTTACGATATATTAATTAGTCTTGGAGTTATATGCCAACAAATATGCTGACTTGTTTTTCGACTTGTTTACTTTAAAAATTAATAACAAATAGACGCAATAAGCTATAAACATATTGTCTTCAGAATTAGAAACTAGAATTAACACCTTATCAACCGCGCTTATTTGCTTTTACGTGCGTTTAAAGGAAATGGGAAATTTATGCACTTGAAAATGTATGATTTTCTATTAGAAGAGTTTATAAACTTCAACTTTCAGAATTTTTTGCCGTAAAACTATTTAATACAGTAACTTGCTTTAAATTACATTTGTTGCAGCATCTAATTGTGTATTGTACAAAAAATTCTCTGCGCTATAGTTAAAGCAGAAACCTTTTAAAAAAATTTTTGAAAAAAAATGGAATATTTTAAAATTTTTAATTTCAAAAATTTTTCTAGGGAAATCTGTTAGAGATAGAAAAACTTTCTCATCGCCAAATGATGCGCAATGAGCCCATGCATGACTGTGATTTTTTGCATTAAATTTGATTGGGTAGTTTCCGCGGAAAATGCAAAAAAGTGAAATTTCTATTTTAGCTAAAATCTCAAAAAGTATTTGAGCTAGAATTTTTTTACTATTTTTTCGGTCAATAGTTATGCCGTCTTAACAATATAAATTAAGTTTTTTATAAATTTTTGAGAATTTCAAATTTTGAAAATTTTGAAATTTTTCCTTTTTTTAAATGTCCATAACTCTGCAACCCGACGATTTACAGAAATGTGTGATAGCTTATATTGATTGGTATATTATAAACTTTCCGCGTGCCAAATTTCAGGCCAATCGAGCTATTAATTTCGGAGATATTAATTTTTAAAAAAATTTACAGATAATTCAGGCATAGAGTGACTACGCCTCGTTTTCTTTGGAAAAAACACGAATATCTCGGAAAGTAATCATCGTAGCGGTAAAATTTCAACGGATTCTGAATTAACATTAAATGATTTACCAGTATATCGATTTTGAGCCTAATCGGACAAGGTAAAACAATTAGGCAAAATTGAAAAAAATCGAAAGGGGTTAACCTTCCTCGATTTTTAACAAAAATCATCAAAATCACCCGATTGAGCTGAAATTTGGTACACGTATAGATATGAAGGCGAGAAATACGAATCCGTTGGAATTTTTGCGCTACGACAATTACTTTCCAAGTTATGAGCATTTGTTTATTCGATTTTTGCAAAAAATAAAATGTTAAAAATTTATTAATTTAATAGTTGATTACTATATGGGACATACGTTATTCAACGGGAAAAATAATAAAAAAATTCTATCTCAAATACTTTTTGAGATTTTAGGTAAAACAGAAATTTGACTTTTTTGCACTTTTAGCGGGAACCGCTAAACGAAAATTAACAGAAAAAATCACAATAATGCCCCAACTAATTGCGCATCATTTGGTGTTAAAAGAATTGTTTAATCTGTGATAGCTTTCTTTAAAAAAATATTTAAATTTGAAAAGTTTATAATCTTCCATTTTTTTTCAAAAATTATTTTTAATGACTTCTAACTCCACAATAACGCTCATTATTTTTTACATGATAAACAATTAGATGCTGCATATGATGTACTTTATAAGAAGTTAATATATGCAGTAGTTTTCCAGCAAAAAATTGTCAAAGTTGAAATTTATAAACTCGTCCAATATAAAAACATACATTTTCAAATGCATAAATTTCCCATTTTCATTAAAGGTACGTAAAAATTAAAGGGCGCGTTTGATAGAGTGTTAATTCTAGTTTCTAATTCTGAAAACAAGATGTTTATAGCTTATCGCGTCTATTTGTTATTAATTTTTAAAGTAAACAAGTCGAAAAACAGGTCAGCATATTTGTTGGCATATAACGGATAATCTATCGAATGAAATTTAATGATTGCGCGGTATATGATCAGAAATTTAATTGGCTTTCTAAGAGTGAAAGAATTATGGCGATATCTCTTATAGTTCCTGAGATGTTAATTAAAATGTGGGACGCTAATTGTTGGCAATTACGCTACTGGTGCGGGCCGTGCATGCTCTACGAGCGTGCGGACACCACGAGGATTCGCGAAGTAGGCAGTTCGGCTGCCACCTCAATTCTGCTGCCTGGAGTCTACGTGCAGACTGCGGTTTTTTCGCCGCGGCGCACGGGAATTTTTCAAATCGCTATAACTTCTAAACCACCCTATCGATTTTAATGATTTAAAAAATATTATCACCACCATTAAATGCCCTATCACACTATGACTTCATACTTATCAAAATATCATTATTACTTGGTGAAATTGTTACTTTTTCACTGAAAACCTCCTAAAACTCCTTCAGATATTAATAAATCGTCAATTTCTATTAATAGTTTATTATAAAAACTTTAAATCTTTATTATCAAACATTATTATTTTAATTTCACATTAATTCTTGTGCGCTATTTAATTATTTATCATTTAAAAACGGAAAATGTTTTATATAGTAATCAACTATTAAATTATTAAATTTTGAACATTTTATTTTTTGCAAAAATCTAATAAACCAATGCCATAACTTGGAAAGTAATTGTCGCAGCGCAAAAATTTTAACGGATTCGTATTTCTCGCCTTCATATCTATACGTGTACCAAGCTTCAGCTCAATGGGGCGATTTTGATGATTTTTTGTCAAAAATCGAGGAAGGGTACCCCCTTTCAATTTTTTCAATTTTGCATCTTTGTTTCTACTTGTCCGATTAGGCTCAAAATCAGTATACGGGTAAATATTTCAATACTGATTCAGAATCCTTTGAAATTTTACCGCTACGATAATTACTTTCCGAGATATTCGTGTTTTTTCCGAAGAAAAAAACACGAAGCCTGAATTGTGCATGTGCCAATTATTGAAACATTAATATCTCCGAAACTAACAGTTGGATTGGCCTGAAATTTGGCACCCAAAAAGCACAAAGTAAAACAATTAAAATAAGCTATCAAATATTGGTGCAGGTCATCGGGTTGCAGAGTTATAGACAAAAGAAAATTTTCAAAATTCAAAAATTTAAAATTCTCAAAAATTTATATAAAACCTAATTTATATTGTTAAGACGGCATAACTATTGACCGGAAAAATAGTAAAAAAATTCTAGCTCAAATACTTTTTGAGATTTTAGGTAAAACAGAAATTTCACTTTTTTGCATTTTCCGCGGAAACTACCCAATAAAATTTAATTCAAAAAATCACAGTTGTGCATGCGCTCATTGCGCATCATTTGGCGGTAAGAAAATTTTTCTATCTCTAACAGATTTCCCTAGAAAAATTTTTGAAATTAAAAATTTTAAAATCTTCCATTTTTTTTCAAAAATTTTTTTAAAATCTTTCTAATTTAACGTTAGCGCTGAGAATTTTTTGTAAGATACACAATTACATACTGCAACAAACGTAATTTAAAGCAAGTTAATATATTAAATAGTTTTACGGCAAAAAATTCTCAAAGTTGAAATTTATAAACTCTTCCAATAGAAAATTATACACTTTCAAATGCATAAATTTCCCATTTCCATTAAAGATACGTAAAAATTAAAAGGCGCATTTGATAGAATGTTAATTCTAGTTTCTAATTCTGAAAACGAGATGTTTATATCTTATAGCGTCTATTTGTTATTAATTTTTAAAATAAACAAGTCGAAAAACAAGTCAAAATCTTCGTTTGCTTATAATTCAGTTGCTAATTAATATATCGTAACCAACTAAAAGCAGTTTTATAGACTGTCTAATTATGCACAATACTGGAAAGTTTGAATAATATTTCACTTATAGTTTAGACGCTATGGTTATTTAAAAATTGAAAGAGCACAATGTCGACGACGTGACCAGCTTGTCGCACCTTATGACAAGTCAACTTTAAACATTAGTAGCATCTAACGCAAAAGAGATATTCGAATACGGTTTTCACAGTTTTAAAGAAAATTAAACGCTTCATCTGAAAATATAACTTTTACTTACGTAGACTAAAGATAAGTATTAATAATTAACCTTTGAATGTGGGTAACATTTTAACATTTGTTACCTTCGATTTTCAAATTTCAAAAAAATAACTATTCTAGAGAACATTTAGAACGCAATGCTGGTTAAATAATTAAAATCGCTTGATAAATAAGGAAGTTATTAACAATTAAATTTTCATATTTTTTCCCGCCTTGGTCGCTCGAACGAGTGTGAGCTTAGAGCCTCTGTGCAGTATACGTATACCGCGGGGCATTGACCGGTGTTCTTGATATCTTGAAACGCAGGGCGCACGTCAAGTGGTGTTCCAATGTTTAAATAGTCATAGCTGCTAAACTATACGTACGATTTTATTTAAACTTACCAGAATTATACACAATTAGACATTCTATCAAATAGTTTTTAGACGGTTACGATATATTAATTAGTCTTGGAGTTATATGCCAACAAATATGCTGACTTGTTTTTCGACTTGTTTACTTTAAAAATTAATAACAAATAGACGCAATAAGCTATAAACATATTGTCTTCAGAATTAGAAACTAGAATTAACACCTTATCAACCGCGCTTATTTGCTTTTACGTGCGTTTAAAGGAAATGGGAAATTTATGCACTTGAAAATGTATGATTTTCTATTAGAAGAGTTTATAAATTTCAACTTTCAGAATTTTTTGCCGTAAAACTATTTAATACAGTAACTTGCTTTAAATTACATTTGTTGCAGCATCTAATTGTGTATTGTACAAAAAATTCTCTGCGCTATAGTTAAAGCAGAAACCTTTTAAAAAAATTTTTGAAAAAAAATGGAATATTTTAAAATTTTTAATTTCAAAAATTTTTCTAGGGAAATCTGTTAGAGATAGAAAAACTTTCTCATCGCCAAATGCTGCGCAATGAGCCCATGCATGACTGTGATTTTTTGCATTAAATTTGATTGGGTAGTTTCCGCGGAAAATGCAAAAAAGTGAAATTTCTATTTTAGCTAAAATCTCAAAAAGTATTTGAGCTAGAATTTTTTTACTATTTTTCCGGTCAATAGCTATGCCGTCTTAACAATATAAATTAAGTTTTTTATAAATTTTTGAGAATTTCAAATTTTGAAAATTTTGAAATTTTTCCTTTTTTTAAATGTCCATAACTCTGCAACCCGACGATTTACAGAAATGTGTGATAGCTTATATTGATTGGTATATTATAAACTTTCCGCATGCCAAATTTCAGGCCAATCGAGCTGTTAATTTCGGAGATATTAATTTATAAAAAAATTTACAGATAATTCAGGCATAGAGTGACTACGCCTCGTTTTCTTTGGAAAAAACACGAATATCTCGGAAAGTAATCATCGTAGCGGTAAAATTTCAACGGATTCTGAATTAACATTAAATGATTTACCAGTATATCGATTTTGAGCCTAATCGGACAAGGTAAAACAATTAGGCAAAATTGAAAAAAATCGAAAGGGGTTAACCTTCCTCGATTTTTAACAAAAATCATCAAAATCACCCGATTGAGCTGAAATTTGGTACACGTATAGATATGAAGGCGAGAAATACGAATCCGTTGGAATTTTTGCGCTACGACAATTACTTTCCAAGTTATGAGCATTTGTTTATTCGATTTTTGCAAAAAATAAAATGTTAAAAATTTATTAATTTAATAGTTGATTACTATATGGGACATACGTTTTTCAACGGGAAAAATAATAAAAAAATTCTATCTCAAATACTTTTTGAGATTTTAGGTAAAACAGAAATTTGACTTTTTTGCACTTTTAGCGGGAACCGCTAAACGAAAATTAACAGAAAAAATCACAATAATGCCCCAACTAATTGCGCATCATTTGGTGTTAAAAGAATTGTTTAATCTGTGATAGCTTTCTTTAAAAAAATATTTAAAGTTGAAAAGTTTATAATCTTCCATTTTTTTTCAAGAATTATTTTTAATGACTTCTAACTCCACAATAACGCTCATTATTTTTTACATGATAAACAATTAGATGCTGCATATGACGTACTTTATAAGAAGTTAATATATGCAGTAGTTTTCCAGCAAAAAATTGTCAAAGTTGAAATTTATAAACTCGTCCAATATAAAAACATACATTTTCAAATGCATAAATTTCCCATTTTCATGAAAGGTACGTAAAAATTGAAGGGCGCGTTTGATAGAGTGTTAATTCTAGTTTCTAATTCTGAAAACAAGATGTTTATAGCTTATCGCGTCTATTTGTTATTAATTTTTAAAGTAAACAAGTCGAAAAACAGGTAAGCATATTTGTTGGCATATAACGGATAATCTATCGAATGAAATTTAATGATTGCACGGTATATGATCAGAAATTTAATTGGCTTTCTAAGAGTGAAAGAATTATGGCGATATCTCTTATAGTTCCTGAGATGTTAATTAAAATGTGGGACGCTAATTGTTGGCAATTACGCTACTGGTGCGGGCCGTGCATGCTCTACGAGCGTGCGGACACCACGAGGATTCGCGAAGTAGGCAGTTCGGCTGCCACCTCAATTCTGCTGCCTGGAGTCTACGTGCAGACTGCGGTTTTTTCGCCGCGGCGCACGGGAATTTTTCAAATCGCTATAACTTCTAAACCACCCTATCGATTTTAATGATTTAAAAAGTATTATCACCACCATTAAATGCCCTATCACACTATGACTTCATACTTATCAAAATATCATTATTACTTGGTGAAATTGTTACTTTTTCACTGAAAACCTCCTAAAACTCCTTCAGATATTAATAAATCGTCAATTTCTATTAATAGTTTATTATAAAAACTTTAAATCTTTATTATCAAACATTATTATTTTAATTTCACATTAATTCTTGTGCGCTATTTAATTATTTATCATTTAAAAACGGAAAATGTTTTATATAGTAATCAACTATTAAATTATTAAATTTTGAACATTTTATTTTTTGCAAAAATCTAATAAACCAATGCCATAACTTGGAAAGTAATTGTCGCAGCGCAAAAATTTTAACGGATTCGTATTTCTCGCCTTCATATCTATACGTGTACCAAGCTTCAGCTCAATGGGGCGATTTTGATGATTTTTTGTCAAAAATCGAGGAAGGGTACCCCCTTTCAATTTTTTCAATTTTGCATCTTTGTTTCTACTTGTCCGATTAGGCTCAAAATCAGTATACGGGTAAATATTTCAATACTGATTCAGAATCCTTTGAAATTTTACCGCTACGATAATTACTTTCCGAGATATTCGTGTTTTTTCCGAAGAAAAAAACACGAAGCCTGAATTGTGCATGTGCCAATTATTGAAACATTAATATCTCCGAAACTAACAGTTGGATTGGCCTGAAATTTGGCACCCAAAAAGCACAAAGTAAAACAATTAAAATAAGCTATCAAATATTGGTGCAGGTCATCGGGTTGCAGAGTTATAGACAAAAGAAAATTTTCAAAATTCAAAAATTTAAAATTCTCAAAAATTTATATAAAACCTAATTTATATTGTTAAGACGGCATAACTATTGACCGGAAAAATAGTAAAAAAATTCTAGCTCAAATACTTTTTGAGATTTTAGGTAAAACAGAAATTTCACTTTTTTGCATTTTCCGCGGAAACTACCCAATAAAATTTAATTCAAAAAATCACAGTTGTGCATGCGCTCATTGCGCATCATTTGGCGGTAAGAAAATTTTTCTATCTCTAACAGATTTCCCTAGAAAAATTTTTGAAATTAAAAATTTTAAAATCTTCCATTTTTTTTCAAAAATTTTTTTAAAATCTTTCTAATTTAACGTTAGCGCTGAGAATTTTTTGTAAGATACACAATTACATACTGCAACAAACGTAATTTAAAGCAAGTTAATATATTAAATAGTTTTACGGCAAAAAATTCTCAAAGTTGAAATTTATAAACTCTTCCAATAGAAAATTATACACTTTCAAATGCATAAATTTCCCATTTCCATTAAAGATACGTAAAAATTAAAAGGCGCATTTGATAGAATGTTAATTCTAGTTTCTAATTCTGAAAACGAGATGTTTATATCTTATAGCGTCTATTTGTTATTAATTTTTAAAATAAACAAGTCGAAAAACAAGTCAAAATCTTCGTTTGCTTATAATTCAGTTGCTAATTAATATATCGTAACCAACTAAAAGCAGTTTTATAGACTGTCTAATTATGCACAATACTGGAAAGTTTGAATAATATTTCACTTATAGTTTAGACGCTATGGTTATTTAAAAATTGAAAGAGCACAATGTCGACGACGTGACCAGCTTGTCGCACCTTATGACAAGTCAACTTTAAACATTAGTAGCATCTAACGCAAAAGAGATATTCGAATACGGTTTTCACAGTTTTAAAGAAAATTAAACGCTTCATCTGAAAATATAACTTTTACTTACGTAGACTAAAGATAAGTATTAATAATTAACCTTTGAATGTGGGTAACATTTTAACATTTGTTACCTTCGATTTTCAAATTTCAAAAAAATAACTATTCTAGAGAACATTTAGAACGCAATGCTGGTTAAATAATTAAAATCGCTTGATAAATAAGGAAGTTATTAACAATTAAATTTTCATATTTTTTCCCGCCTTGGTCGCTCGAACGAGTGTGAGCTTAGAGCCTCTGTGCAGTATACGTATACCGCGGGGCATTGACCGGTGTTCTTGATATCTTGAAACGCAGGGCGCACGTCAAGTGGTGTTCCAATGTTTAAATAGTCATAGCTGCTAAACTATACGTACGATTTTATTTAAACTTACCAGAATTATACACAATTAGACATTCTATCAAATAGTTTTTAGACGGTTACGATATATTAATTAGTCTTGGAGTTATATGCCAACAAATATGCTGACTTGTTTTTCGACTTGTTTACTTTAAAAATTAATAACAAATAGACGCAATAAGCTATAAACATATTGTCTTCAGAATTAGAAACTAGAATTAACACCTTATCAACCGCGCTTATTTGCTTTTACGTGCGTTTAAAGGAAATGGGAAATTTATGCACTTGAAAATGTATGATTTTCTATTAGAAGAGTTTATAAATTTCAACTTTCAGAATTTTTTGCCGTAAAACTATTTAATACAGTAACTTGCTTTAAATTACATTTGTTGCAGCATCTAATTGTGTATTGTACAAAAAATTCTCTGCGCTATAGTTAAAGCAGAAACCTTTTAAAAAAATTTTTGAAAAAAAATGGAATATTTTAAAATTTTTAATTTCAAAAATTTTTCTAGGGAAATCTGTTAGAGATAGAAAAACTTTCTCATCGCCAAATGCTGCGCAATGAGCCCATGCATGACTGTGATTTTTTGCATTAAATTTGATTGGGTAGTTTCCGCGGAAAATGCAAAAAAGTGAAATTTCTATTTTAGCTAAAATCTCAAAAAGTATTTGAGCTAGAATTTTTTTACTATTTTTCCGGTCAATAGCTATGCCGTCTTAACAATATAAATTAAGTTTTTTATAAATTTTTGAGAATTTCAAATTTTGAAAATTTTGAAATTTTTCCTTTTTTTAAATGTCCATAACTCTGCAACCCGACGATTTACAGAAATGTGTGATAGCTTATATTGATTGGTATATTATAAACTTTCCGCATGCCAAATTTCAGGCCAATCGAGCTGTTAATTTCGGAGATATTAATTTATAAAAAAATTTACAGATAATTCAGGCATAGAGTGACTACGCCTCGTTTTCTTTGGAAAAAACACGAATATCTCGGAAAGTAATCATCGTAGCGGTAAAATTTCAACGGATTCTGAATTAACATTAAATGATTTACCAGTATATCGATTTTGAGCCTAATCGGACAAGGTAAAACAATTAGGCAAAATTGAAAAAAATCGAAAGGGGTTAACCTTCCTCGATTTTTAACAAAAATCATCAAAATCACCCGATTGAGCTGAAATTTGGTACACGTATAGATATGAAGGCGAGAAATACGAATCCGTTGGAATTTTTGCGCTACGACAATTACTTTCCAAGTTATGAGCATTTGTTTATTCGATTTTTGCAAAAAATAAAATGTTAAAAATTTATTAATTTAATAGTTGATTACTATATGGGACATACGTTTTTCAACGGGAAAAATAATAAAAAAATTCTATCTCAAATACTTTTTGAGATTTTAGGTAAAACAGAAATTTGACTTTTTTGCACTTTTAGCGGGAACCGCTAAACGAAAATTAACAGAAAAAATCACAATAATGCCCCAACTAATTGCGCATCATTTGGTGTTAAAAGAATTGTTTAATCTGTGATAGCTTTCTTTAAAAAAATATTTAAAGTTGAAAAGTTTATAATCTTCCATTTTTTTTCAAGAATTATTTTTAATGACTTCTAACTCCACAATAACGCTCATTATTTTTTACATGATAAACAATTAGATGCTGCATATGACGTACTTTATAAGAAGTTAATATATGCAGTAGTTTTCCAGCAAAAAATTGTCAAAGTTGAAATTTATAAACTCGTCCAATATAAAAACATACATTTTCAAATGCATAAATTTCCCATTTTCATGAAAGGTACGTAAAAATTGAAGGGCGCGTTTGATAGAGTGTTAATTCTAGTTTCTAATTCTGAAAACAAGATGTTTATAGCTTATCGCGTCTATTTGTTATTAATTTTTAAAGTAAACAAGTCGAAAAACAGGTAAGCATATTTGTTGGCATATAACGGATAATCTATCGAATGAAATTTAATGATTGCACGGTATATGATCAGAAATTTAATTGGCTTTCTAAGAGTGAAAGAATTATGGCGATATCTCTTATAGTTCCTGAGATGTTAATTAAAATGTGGGACGCTAATTGTTGGCAATTACGCTACTGGTGCGGGCCGTGCATGCTCTACGAGCGTGCGGACACCACGAGGATTCGCGAAGTAGGCAGTTCGGCTGCCACCTCAATTCTGCTGCCTGGAGTCTACGTGCAGACTGCGGTTTTTTCGCCGCGGCGCACGGGAATTTTTCAAATCGCTATAACTTCTAAACCACCCTATCGATTTTAATGATTTAAAAAGTATTATCACCACCATTAAATGCCCTATCACACTATGACTTCATACTTATCAAAATATCATTATTACTTGGTGAAATTGTTACTTTTTCACTGAAAACCTCCTAAAACTCCTTCAGATATTAATAAATCGTCAATTTCTATTAATAGTTTATTATAAAAACTTTAAATCTTTATTATCAAACATTATTATTTTAATTTCACATTAATTCTTGTGCGCTATTTAATTATTTATCATTTAAAAACGGAAAATGTTTTATATAGTAATCAACTATTAAATTATTAAATTTTGAACATTTTATTTAACTTGGAAAGTAATTGTCGCAGCGCAAAAATTTTAACGGATTCGTATTTCTCGCCTTCATATCTATACGTGTACCAAACTTCAGCTCAATGGGGCGATTTTGATGATTTTTTGTCAAAAATCGAGGAAGGGTACCCCCTTTCAATTTTTTCAATTTTGCATCTTTGTTTCTACTTGTCCGATTAGGCTCAAAATCAGTATACGGGTAAATATTTCAATACTGATTCAGAATCCTTTGAAATTTTACCGCTACGATAATTACTTTCCGAGATATTCGTGTTTTTTCCGAAGAAAAAAACACGAAGCCTGAATTGTGCATGTGCCAATTATTGAAACATTAATATCTCCGAAACTAACAGTTGGATTGGCCTGAAATTTGGCACCCAAAAAGCACAAAGTAAAACAATTAAAATAAGCTATCAAATATTGGTGCAGGTCATCGGGTTGCAGAGTTATAGACAAAAGAAAATTTTCAAAATTCAAAAATTTAAAATTCTCAAAAATTTATATAAAACCTAATTTATATTGTTAAGACGGCATAACTATTGACCGGAAAAATAGTAAAAAAATTCTAGCTCAAATACTTTTTGAGATTTTAGGTAAAACAGAAATTTCACTTTTTTGCATTTTCCGCGGAAACTACCCAATAAAATTTAATTCAAAAAATCACAGTTGTGCATGGGCTCATTGCGCATCATTTGGCGGTAAGAAAATTTTTCTATCTCTAACAGATTTCCCTAGAAAAATTTTTGAAATTAAAAATTTTAAAATCTTCCATTTTTTTTCAAAAATTTTTTTAAAATCTTTCTAATTTAACGTTAGCGCTGAGAATTTTTTGTAAGATACACAATTACATACTGCAACAAACGTAATTTAAAGCAAGTTAATATATTAAATAGTTTTACGGCAAAAAATTCTCAAAGTTGAAATTTATAAACTCTTCCAATAGAAAATTATACACTTTCAAATGCATAAATTTCCCATTTCCATTAAAGATACGTAAAAATTAAAAGGCGCATTTGATAGAATGTTAATTCTAGTTTCTAATTCTGAAAACGAGATGTTTATATCTTATAGCGTCTATTTGTTATTAATTTTTAAAGTAAACAAGTCGAAAAACAAGTCAAAATTTTCGTTTGCTTATAATTCAGTTGCTAATTAATATATCGTAACCAACTAAAAGCAGTTTTATAGACTGTCTAATTATGCACAATACTGGAAAGTTTGAATAATATTTCACTTATAGTTTAGAAGCTATGGTTATTTAAAAATTGAAAGAGCACAATGTCGACGACGTGACCAGCTTGTCGCACCTTATGACAAGTCAACTTTAAACATTAGTAGCATCTAACGCAAAAGAGATATTCGAATACGGTTTTCACAGTTTTAAAGAAAATTAAACGCTTCATCTGAAAATATAACTTTTACTTACGTAGACTAAAGATAAGTATTAATAATTAACCTTTGAATGTGGGTAACATTTTAACATTTGTTACCTTCGATTTTCAAATTTCAAAAAAATAACTATTCTAGAGAACATTTAGAACGCAATGCTGGTTAAATAATTAAAATCGCTTGATAAATAAGGAAGTTATTAACAATTAAATTTTCATATTTTTTCCCGCCTTGGTCGCTCGAACGAGTGTGAGCTTAGAGCCTCTGTGCAGTATACGTATACCGCGGGGCATTGACCGGTGTTCTTGATATCTTGAAACGCAGGGCGCACGTCAAGTGGTGTTCCAATGTTTAAATAGTCATAGCTGCTAAACTATACGTACGATTTTATTTAAACTTACCAGAATTATACACAATTAGACATTCTATCAAATAGTTTTTAGACGGTTACGATATATTAATTAGTCTTGGAGTTATATGCCAACAAATATGCTGACTTGTTTTTCGACTTGTTTACTTTAAAAATTAATAACAAATAGACGCAATAAGCTATAAACATATTGTCTTCAGAATTAGAAACTAGAATTAACACCTTATCAACCGCGCTTATTTGCTTTTACGTGCGTTTAAAGGAAATGGGAAATTTATGCACTTGAAAATGTATGATTTTCTATTAGAAGAGTTTATAAATTTCAACTTTCAGAATTTTTTGCCGTAAAACTATTTAATACAGTAACTTGCTTTAAATTACATTTGTTGCAGCATCTAATTGTGTATTGTACAAAAAATTCTCTGCGCTATAGTTAAAGCAGAAACCTTTTAAAAAAATTTTTGAAAAAAAATGGAATATTTTAAAATTTTTAATTTCAAAAATTTTTCTAGGGAAATCTGTTAGAGATAGAAAAACTTTCTCATCGCCAAATGCTGCGCAATGAGCCCATGCATGACTGTGATTTTTTGCATTAAATTTGATTGGGTAGTTTCCGCGGAAAATGCAAAAAAGTGAAATTTCTATTTTAGCTAAAATCTCAAAAAGTATTTGAGCTAGAATTTTTTTACTATTTTTCCGGTCAATAGTTATGCCGTCTTAACAATATAAATTAAGTTTTTTATAAATTTTTGAGAATTTCAAATTTTGAAAATTTTGAAATTTTTCCTTTTTTTAAATGTCCATAACTCTGCAACCCGACGATTTACAGAAATGTGTGATAGCTTATATTGATTGGTATATTATAAACTTTCCGCGTGCCAAATTTCAGGCCAATCGAGCTGTTAATTTCGGAGATATTAATTTTAAAAAAAATTTACAGATAATTCAGGCATAGAGTGACTACGCCTCGTTTTCTTTGGAAAAAACACGAATATCTCGGAAAGTAATCATCGTAGCGGTAAAATTTCAACGGATTCTGAATTAACATTAAATGATTTACCAGTATATCGATTTTGAGCCTAATCGGACAAGGTAAAACAATTAGGCAAAATTGAAAAAAATCGAAAGGGGTTAACCTTCCTCGATTTTTAACAAAAATCATCAAAATCACCCGATTGAGCTGAAATTTGGTACACGTATAGATATGAAGGCGAGAAATACGAATCCGTTGGAATTTTTGCGCTACGACAATTACTTTCCAAGTTATGAGCATTTGTTTATTCGATTTTTGCAAAAAATAAAATGTTAAAAATTTATTAATTTAATAGTTGATTACAATATGGGACATACGTTATTCAACGGGAAAAATAATAAAAAAATTCTATCTCAAATACTTTTTGAGATTTTAGGTAAAACAGAAATTTGACTTTTTTGCACTTTTAGCGGGAACCGCTACACGAAAATTAACAGAAAAAATCACAATAATGCCCCAACTAATTGCGCATCATTTGGTGTTAAAAGAATTGTTTAATCTGTGATAGATTTCTTTAAAAAAATATTTAAATTTGAAAAGTTTATAATCTTCCATTTTTTTTCAAAAATTATTTTTAATGACTTCTAACTCCACAATAACGCTCATTATTTTTTACATGATAAACAATTAGATGCTGCATATGATGTACTTTATAAGAAGTTAATATATGCAGTAGTTTTCCAGCAAAAAATTGTCAAAGTTGAAATTTATAAACTCGTCCAATATAAAAACATACATTTTCAAATGCATAAATTTCCCATTTTCATTAAAGGTACGTAAAAATTAAAGGGCGCGTTTGATAGAGTGTTAATTCTAGTTTCTAATTCTGAAAACAAGATGTTTATAGCTTATCGCGTCTATTTGTTATTAATTTTTAAAGTAAACAAGTCGAAAAACAGGTCAGCATATTTGTTGGCATATAACGGATAATCTATCGAATGAAATTTAATGATTGCACGGTATATGATCAGAAATTTAATTGGCTTTCTAAGAGTGAAAGAATTATGGCGATATCTCTTATAGTTCCTGAGATGTTAATTAAAATGTGGGACGCTAATTGTTGGCAATTACGCTACTGGTGCGGGCCGTGCATGCTCTACGAGCGTGCGGACACCACGAGGATTCGCGAAGTAGGCAGTTCGGCTGCCACCTCAATTCTGCTGCCTGGAGTCTACGTGCAGACTGCGGTTTTTTCGCCGCGGCGCACGGGAATTTTTCAAATCGCTATAACTTCTAAACCACCCTATCGATTTTAATGATTTAAAAAATATTATCACCACCATTAAATGCCCTATCACACTATGACTTCATACTTATCAAAATATCATTATTACTTGGTGAAATTGTTACTTTTTCACTGAAAACCTCCTAAAACTCCTTCAGATATTAATAAATCGTCAATTTCTATTAATAGTTTATTATAAAAACTTTAAATCTTTATTATCAAACATTATTATTTTAATTTCACATTAATTCTTGTGCGCTATTTAATTATTTATCATTTAAAAACGGAAAATGTTTTATATAGTAATCAACTATTAAATTATTAAATTTTGAACATTTTATTTTTTGCAAAAATCTAATAAACCAATGCCATAACTTGGAAAGTAATTGTCGCAGCGCAAAAATTTTAACGGATTCGTATTTCTCGCCTTCATATCTATACGTGTACCAAGCTTCAGCTCAATGGGGCGATTTTGATGATTTTTTGTCAAAAATCGAGGAAGGGTACCCCCTTTCAATTTTTTCAATTTTGCATCTTTGTTTCTACTTGTCCGATTAGGCTCAAAATCAGTATACGGGTAAATATTTCAATACTGATTCAGAATCCTTTGAAATTTTACCGCTACGATAATTACTTTCCGAGATATTCGTGTTTTTTCCGAAGAAAAAAACACGAAGCCTGAATTGTGCATGTGCCAATTATTGAAACATTAATATCTCCGAAACTAACAGTTGGATTGGCCTGAAATTTGGCACCCAAAAAGCACAAAGTAAAACAATTAAAATAAGCTATCAAATATTGGTGCAGGTCATCGGGTTGCAGAGTTATAGACAAAAGAAAATTTTCAAAATTCAAAAATTTAAAATTCTCAAAAATTTATATAAAACCTAATTTATATTGTTAAGACGGCATAACTATTGACCGGAAAAATAGTAAAAAAATTCTAGCTCAAATACTTTTTGAGATTTTAGGTAAAACAGAAATTTCACTTTTTTGCATTTTCCGCGGAAACTACCCAATAAAATTTAATTCAAAAAATCACAGTTGTGCATGGGCTCATTGCGCATCATTTGGCGGTAAGAAAATTTTTCTATCTCTAACAGATTTCCCTAGAAAAATTTTTGAAATTAAAAATTTTAAAATCTTCCATTTTTTTTCAAAAATTTTTTTAAAATCTTTCTAATTTAACGTTAGCGCTGAGAATTTTTTGTAAGATACACAATTACATACTGCAACAAACGTAATTTAAAGCAAGTTACTATATTAAATAGTTTTACGGCAAAAAATTCTCAAAGTTGAAATTTATAAACTCTTCCAATAGAAAATTATACACTTTCAAATGCATAAATTTCCCATTTCCATTAAAGATACGTAAAAATTAAAAGGCGCATTTGATAGAATGTTAATTCTAGTTTCTAATTCTGAAAACGAGATGTTTATATCTTATAGCGTCTATTTGTTATTAAGTTTTAAAGTAAACAAGTCGAAAAACAAGTCAAAATTTTCGTTTGCTTATAATTCAGTTGCTAATTAATATATCGTAACCAACTAAAAGCAGTTTTATAGACTGTCTAATTATGCACAATACTGGAAAGTTTGAATAATATTTCACTTATAGTTTAGAAACTATGGTTATTTAAAAATTGAAAGAGCACAATGTCGACGACGTGACCAGCTTGTCGCACCTTATGACAAGTCAACTTTAAACATTAGTAGCATCTAACGCAAAAGAGATATTCGAATACGGTTTTCACAGTTTTAAAGAAAATTAAACGCTTCATCTGAAAATATAACTTTTACTTACGTAGACTAAAGATAAGTATTAATAATTAACCTTTGAATGTGGGTAACATTTTAACATTTGTTACCTTAGATTTTCAAATTTCAAAAAAATAACTATTTTAGAGAACATTTAGAACGCAATGCTGGTTAAATAATTAAAATCGCTTGATAAATAAGGAAGTTATTAACAATTAAATTTTCATATTTTTTCCCGCCTTGGTCGCTCGAACGAGTGTGAGCTTAGAGCCTCTGTGCAGTATACGTATACCGCGGGGCATTGACCGGTGTTCTTGATATCTTGAAACGCAGGGCGCACGTCAAGTGGTGTTCCAATGTTTAAATAGTCATAGCTGCTAAACTATACGTACGATTTTATTTAAACTTACCAGAATTATACACAATTAGACATTCTATCAAATAGTTTTTAGACGGTTACGATATATTAATTAGTCTTGGAGTTATATGCCAACAAATATGCTGACTTGTTTTTCGACTTGTTTACTTTAAAAATTAATAACAAATAGACGCAATAAGCTATAAACATATTGTCTTCAGAATTAGAAACTAGAATTAACACCTTATCAACCGCGCTTATTTGCTTTTACGTGCGTTTAAAGGAAATGGGAAATTTATGCACTTGAAAATGTATGATTTTCTATTTGAAGAGTTTATAAATTTCAACTTTCAGAATTTTTTGCCGTAAAACTATTTAATACAGTAACTTGCTTTAAATTACATTTGTTGCAGCATCTAATTGTGTATTGTACAAAAAATTCTCTGCGTTATAGTTAAAGCAGAAACCTTTTAAAAAAATTTTTGAAAAAAAATGGAATATTTTAAAATTTTTAATTTCAAAAATTTTTCTAGGGAAATCTGTTAGAGATAGAAAAACTTTCTCATCGCCAAATGATGCGCAATGAGCCCATGCATGACTGTGATTTTTTGTATTAAATTTGATTGGGTAGTTTCCGCGGAAAATGCAAAAAAGTGAAATTTCTATTTTAGCTAAAATCTCAAAAAGTATTTGAGCTAGAATTTTTTTACTATTTTTCCGGTCAATAGTTATGCCGTCTTAACAATATAAATTAAGTTTTTTATAAATTTTTGAGAATTTCAAATTTTGAAAATTTTGAAATTTTTCCTTTTTTTAAATGTCCATAACTCTGCAACCCGACGATTTACAGAAATGTGTGATAGCTTATATTGATTGGTATATTATAAACTTTCCGCGTGCCAAATTTCAGGCCAATCGAGCTGTTAATTTCGGAGATATTAATTTTAAAAAAAATTTACAGATAATTCAGGCATAGAGTGACTACGCCTCGTTTTCTTTGGAAAAAACACGAATATCTCGGAAAGTAATCATCGTAGCGGTAAAATTTCAACGGATTCTGAATTAACATTAAATGATTTACCAGTATATCGATTTTGAGCCTAATCGGACAAGGTAAAACAATTAGGCAAAATTGAAAAAAATCGAAAGGGGTTAACCTTCCTCGATTTTTAACAAAAATCATCAAAATCACCCGATTGAGCTGAAATTTGGTACACGTATAGATATGAAGGCGAGAAATACGAATCCGTTGGAATTTTTGCGCTACGACAATTACTTTCCAAGTTATGAGCATTTGTTCATTCGATTTTTGCAAAAAATAAAATGTTAAAAATTTATTAATTTAATAGTTGATTACAATATGGGACATACGTTGTTCAACGGGAAAAATAATAAAAAAATTCTATTTCAAATACTTTTTGAGATTTTAGGTAAAACAGAAATTTGACTTTTTTGCACTTTTAGCGGGAACCGCTAAACGAAAATTAACAGAAAAAATCACAATAATGCCCCAACTAATTGCGCATCATTTGGTGTTAAAAGAATTGTTTAATCTGTGATAGCTTTCTTTAAAAAAATATTTAAATTTGAAAAGTTTATAATCTTCCATTTTTTTTCAAAAATTATTTTTAATGACTTCTAACTCCACAATAACGCTCATTATTTTTTACATGATAAACAATTAGATGCTGCATATGATGTACTTTATAAGAAGTTAATATATGCAGTAGTTTTCCAGCAAAAAATTGTCAAAGTTGAAATTTATAAACTCGTCCAATATAAAAACATACATTTTCAAATGCATAAATTTCCCATTTTCGTTAAAGGTACGTAAAAATTAAAGAGCGCGTTTGATAGAGTGTTAATTCTAGTTTCTAATTCTGAAAACAAGATGTTTATAGCTTATCGCGTCTATTTGTTATTAATCTTTAAAGTAAACAAGTCGAAAAACAGGTCAGCATATTTGTTGGCATATAACGGATAATCTATCAAATGAAATTTAATGATTGCACGGTATATGATCAGAAATTTAATTGGCTTTCTAAGAGTGAAAGAATTATGGCGATATCTCTTATAGTTCCTGAGATGTTAATTAAAATGTGGGACGCTAATTGTTGGCAATTACGCTACTGGTGCGGGCCGTGCATGCTCTACGAGCGTGCGGACACCACGAGGATTCGCGAAGTAGGCAGTTCGGCTGCCACCTCAATTCTGCTGCCTGGAGTCTACGTGCAGACTGCGGTTTTTTCGCCGCGGCGCACGGGAATTTTTCAAATCGCTATAACTTCTAAACCACCCTATCGATTTTAATGATTTAAAAAATATTATCACCACCATTAAATGCCCTATCACACTATGACTTCATACTTATCAAAATATCATTATTACTTGGTGAAATTGTTACTTTTTCACTGAAAACCTCCTAAAACTCCTTCAGATATTAATAAATCGTCAATTTCTATTAATAGTTTATTATAAAAACTTTAAATCTTTATTATCAAACATTATTATTTTAATTTCACATTAATTCTTGTGCGCTATTTAATTATTTATCATTTAAAAACGGAAAATGTTTTATATAGTAATCAACTATTAAATTATTAAATTTTGAACATTTTATTTTTTGCAAAAATCTAATAAACCAATGCCATAACTTGGAAAGTAATTGTCGCAGCGCAAAAATTTTAACGGATTCGTATTTCTCGCCTTCATATCTATACGTGTACCAAGCTTCAGCTCAATGGGGCGATTTTGATGATTTTTTGTCAAAAATCGAGGAAGGGTACCCCCTATCAATTTTTTCAATTTTGCATCTTTGTTTCTACTTGTCCGATTAGGCTCAAAATCAGTATACGGGTAAATATTTCAATACTGATTCAGAATCCTTTGAAATTTTACCGCTACGATAATTACTTTCCGAGATATTCGTGTTTTTTCCGAAGAAAAAAACACGAAGCCTGAATTGTGCATGTGCCAATTATTGAAACATTAATATCTCCGAAACTAACAGTTGGATTGGCCTGAAATTTGGCACCCAAAAAGCACAAAGTAAAACAATTAAAATAAGCTATCAAATATTGGTGCAGGTCATCGGGTTGCAGAGTTATAGACAAAAGAAAATTTTCAAAATTCAAAAATTTAAAATTCTCAAAAATTTATATAAAACCTAATTTATATTGTTAAGACGGCATAACTATTGACCGGAAAAATAGTAAAAAAATTCTAGCTCAAATACTTTTTGAGATTTTAGGTAAAACAGAAATTTCACTTTTTTGCATTTTCCGCGGAAACTACCCAAAAAAATTTAATTCAAAAAATCACAGTTGTGCACGGGCTCATTGCGCATCATTTGGCGGTAAGAAAATTTTTCTATCTCTAACAGATTTCCCTAGAAAAATTTTTGAAATTAAAAATTTTAAAATCTTCCATTTTTTTTCAAAAATTTTTTTAAAATCTTTCTAATTTAACGTTAGCGCTGAGAATTTTTTGTAAGATACACAATTACATACTGCAACAAACGTAATTTAAAGCAAGTTAATATATTAAATAGTTTTACGGCAAAAAATTCTCAAAGTTGAAATTTATAAACTCTTCCAATAGAAAATTATACACTTTCAAATGCATAAATTTCCCATTTCCATTAAAGATACGTAAAAATTAAAAGGCGCATTTGATAGAATGTTAATTCTAGTTTCTAATTCTGAAAACGAGATGTTTATATCTTATAGCGTCTATTTGTTATTAATTTTTAAAGTAAACAAGTCGAAAAACAAGTCAAAATTTTCGTTTGCTTATAATTCAGTTGCTAATTAATATATCGTAACCAACTAAAAGCAGTTTTATAGACTGTCTAATTATGCACAATACTGGAAAGTTTGAATAATATTTCACTTATAGTTTAGAAGCTATGGTTATTTAAAAATTGAAAGAGCACAATGTCGACGACGTGACCAGCTTGTCGCACCTTATGACAAGTCAACTTTAAACATTAGTAGCATCTAACGCAAAAGAGATATTCGAATACGGTTTTCACAGTTTTAAAGAAAATTAAACGCTTCATCTGAAAATATAACTTTTACTTACGTAGACTAAAGATAAGTATTAATAATTAACCTTTGAATGTGGGTAACATTTTAACATTTGTTACCTTCGATTTTCAAATTTCAAAAAAATAACTATTCTAGAGAACATTTAGAACGCAATGCTGGTTAAATAATTAAAATCGCTTGATAAATAAGGAAGTTATTAACAATTAAATTTTCATATTTTTTCCCGCCTTGGTCGCTCGAACGAGTGTGAGCTTAGAGCCTCTGTGCAGTATACGTATACCGCGGGGCATTGACCGGTGTTCTTGATATCTTGAAACGCAGGGCGCACGTCAAGTGGTGTTCCAATGTTTAAATAGTCATAGCTGCTAAACTATACGTACGATTTTATTTAAACTTACCAGAATTATACACAATTAGACATTCTATCAAATAGTTTTTAGACGGTTACGATATATTAATTAGTCTTGGAGTTATATGCCAACAAATATGCTGACTTGTTTTTCGACTTGTTTACTTTAAAAATTAATAACAAATAGACGCAATAAGCTATAAACATATTGTCTTCAGAATTAGAAACTAGAATTAACACCTTATCAACCGCGCTTATTTGCTTTTACGTGCGTTTAAAGGAAATGGGAAATTTATGCACTTGAAAATGTATGATTTTCTATTAGAAGAGTTTATAAATTTCAACTTTCAGAATTTTTTGCCGTAAAACTATTTAATACAGTAACTTGCTTTAAATTACATTTGTTGCAGCATCTAATTGTGTATTGTACAAAAAATTCTCTGCGCTATAGTTAAAGCAGAAACCTTTTAAAAAATTTTTTGAAAAAAAATGGAATATTTTAAAATTTTTAATTTCAAAAATTTTTCTAGGGAAATCTGTTAGAGATAGAAAAACTTTCTCATCGCCAAATGCTGCGCAATGAGCCCATGCATGACTGTGATTTTTTGCATTAAATTTGATTGGGTAGTTTCCGCGGAAAATGCAAAAAAGTGAAATTTCTATTTTAGCTAAAATCTCAAAAAGTATTTGAGCTAGAATTTTTTTACTATTTTTCCGGTTAATAGTTATGCCGTCTTAACAATATAAATTAAGTTTTTTATAAATTTTTGAGAATTTCAAATTTTGAAAATTTTGAAATTTTTCCTTTTTTTAAATGTCCATAACTCTGCAACCCGACGATTTACAGAAATGTGTGATAGCTTATATTGATTGGTATATTATAAACTTTCCGCGTGCCAAATTTCAGGCCAATCGAGCTGTTAATTTCGGAGATATTAATTTTTAAAAAAATTTACAGATAATTCAGGCATAGAGTGACTACGCCTCGTTTTCTTTGGAAAAAACACGAATATCTCGGAAAGTAATCATCGTAGCGGTAAAATTTCAACGGATTCTGAATTAACATTAAATGATTTACCAGTATATCGATTTTGAGCCTAATCGGACAAGGTAAAACAATTAGGCAAAATTGAAAAAAATCGAAAGGGGTTAACCTTCCTCGATTTTTAACAAAAATCATCAAAATCACCCGATTGAGCTGAAATTTGGTACACGTATAGATATGAAGGCGAGAAATACGAATCCGTTGGAATTTTTGCGCTACGACAATTACTTTCCAAGTTATGAGCATTTGTTTATTCGATTTTTGCAAAAAATAAAATGTTAAAAATTTATTAATTTAATAGTTGATTACTATATGGGACATACGTTATTCAACGGGAAAAATAATAAAAAAATTCTATCTCAAATACTTTTTGAGATTTTAGGTAAAACAGAAATTTGACTTTTTTGCACTTTTAGCGGGAACCGCTAAACGAAAATTAACAGAAAAAATCACAATAATGCCCCAACTAATTGCGCATCATTTGGTGTTAAAAGAATTGTTTAATCTGTGATAGATTTCTTTAAAAAAATATTTAAATTTGAAAAGTTTATAATCTTCCATTTTTTTTCAAAAATTATTTTTAATGACTTCTAACTCCACAATAACGCTCATTATTTTTTACATGATAAACAATTAGATGCTGCATATGATGTACTTTATAAGAAGTTAATATATGCAGTAGTTTTCCAGCAAAAAATTGTCAAAGTTGAAATTTATAAACTCGTCCAATATAAAAACATACATTTTCAAATGCATAAATTTCCCATTTTCATTAAAGGTACGTAAAAATTGAAGGGCGCGTTTGATAGAGTATTAATTCTAGTTTCTAATTCTGAAAACAAGATGTTTATAGCTTATAGCGTCTATTTGTTATTAATTTTTAAAGTAAACAAGTCGAAAAACAAGTCAAAATTTTCGTTTGCTTATAATTCAGTTGCTAATTAATATATCGTAACCAACTAAAAGCAGTTTTATAGACGGTCTAATTATGCACAATACTGGAAAGTTTGAATAATATTTCACTTATAGTTTAGAAGCTATGGTTATTTAAAAATTGAAAGAGCACAATGTCGACGACGTGACCAGCTTGTCGCACCTTATGACAAGTCAACTTTAAACATTAGTAGCATCTAACGCAAAAGAGATATTCGAATACGGTTTTCACAGTTTTAAAGAAAATTAAACGCTTCATCTGAAAATATAACTTTTACTTACGTAGACTAAAGATAAGTATTAATAATTAACCTTTGAATGTGGGTAACATTTTAACATTTGTTACCTTCGATTTTCAAATTTCAAAAAAATAACTATTCTAGAGAACATTTAGAACGCAATGCTGGTTAAATAATTAAAATCGCTTGATAAATAAGGAAGTTATTAACAATTAAATTTTCATATTTTTTCCCGCCTTGGTCGCTCGAACGAGTGTGAGCTTAGAGCCTCTGTGCAGTATACGTATACCGCGGGGCATTGACCGGTGTTCTTGATATCTTGAAACGCAGGGCGCACGTCAAGTGGTGTTCCAATGTTTAAATAGTCATAGCTGCTAAACTATACGTACGATTTTATTTAAACTTACCAGAATTATACACAATTAGACATTCTATCAAATAGTTTTTAGACGGTTACGATATATTAATTAGTCTTGGAGTTATATGCCAACAAATATGCTGACTTGTTTTTCGACTTGTTTACTTTAAAAATTAATAACAAATAGACGCAATAAGCTATAAACATATTGTCTTCAGAATTAGAAACTAGAATTAACACCTTATCAACCGCGCTTATTTGCTTTTACGTGCGTTTAAAGGAAATGGGAAATTTATGCACTTGAAAATGTATGATTTTCTATTAGAAGAGTTTATAAATTTCAACTTTCAGAATTTTTTGCCGTAAAACTATTTAATACAGTAACTTGCTTTAAATTACATTTGTTGCAGCATCTAATTGTGTATTGTACAAAAAATTCTCTGCGCTATAGTTAAAGCAGAAACCTTTTAAAAAAATTTTTGAAAAAAAATGGAATATTTTAAAATTTTTAATTTCAAAAATTTTTCTAGGGAAATCTGTTAGAGATAGAAAAACTTTCTCATCGCCAAATGATGCGCAATGAGCCCATGCATGACTGTGATTTTTTGCATTAAATTTGATTGGGTAGTTTCCGCGGAAAATGCAAAAAAGTGAAATTTCTATTTTAGCTAAAATCTCAAAAAGTATTTGAGCTAGAATTTTTTTACTATTTTTCCGGTCAATAGTTATGCCGTCTTAACAATATAAATTAAGTTTTTTATAAATTTTTGAGAATTTCAAATTTTGAAAATTTTGAAATTTTTCCTTTTTTTAAATGTCCATAACTCTGCAACCCGACGATTTACAGAAATGTGTGATAGCTTATATTGATTGGTATATTATAAACTTTCCGCGTGCCAAATTTCAGGCCAATCGAGCTGTTAATTTCGGAGATATTAATTTTTAAAAAAATTTACAGATAATTCAGGCATAGAGTGACTACGCCTCGTTTTCTTTGGAAAAAACACGAATATCTCGGAAAGTAATCATCGTAGCGGTAAAATTTCAACGGATTCTGAATTAACATTAAATGGTTTACCAGTATATCGATTTTGAGCCTAATCGGACAAGGTAAAACAATTAGGCAAAATTGAAAAAAATCGAAAGGGGTTAACCTTCCTCGATTTTTAACAAAAATCATCAAAATCACCCGATTGAGCTGAAATTTGGTACACGTATAGATATGAAGGCGAGAAATACGAATCCGTTGGAATTTTTGCGCTACGACAATTACTTTCCAAGTTATGAGCATTTGTTTATTCGATTTTTGCAAAAAATAAAATGTTAAAAATTTATTAATTTAATAGTTGATTACAATATGGGACATACGTTATTCAACGGGAAAAATAATAAAAAAATTCTATCTCAAATACTTTTTGAGATTTTAGGTAAAACAGAAATTTGACTTTTTTGCACTTTTAGCGGGAACCGCTAAACGAAAATTAACAGAAAAAATCACAATAATGCCCCAACTAATTGCGCATCATTTGGTGTTAAAAGAATTGTTTAATCTGTGATAGCTTTCTTTAAAAAAATATTTAAATTTGAAAAGTTTATAATCTTCCATTTTTTTTCAAAAATTATTTTTAATGACTTCTAACTCCACAATAACGCTCATTATTTTTTACATGATAAACAATTAGATGCTGCATATGATGTACTTTATAAGAAGTTAATATATGCAGTAGTTTTCCAGCAAAAAATTGTCAAAGTTGAAATTTATAAACTCGTCCAATATAAAAACATACATTTTCAAATGCATAAATTTCCCATTTTCATTAAAGGTACGTAAGAATTAAAGGGCGCGTTTGATAGAGTGTTAATTCTAGTTTCTAATTCTGAAAACAAGATGTTTATAGCTTATCGCGTCTATTTGTTATTAATTTTTAAAGTAAACAAGTCGAAAAACAGGTCAGCATATTTGTTGGCATATAACGGATAATCTATCGAATGAAATTTAATGATTGCACGGTATATGATCAGAAATTTAATTGGCTTTCTAAGAGTGAAAGAATTATGGCGATATCTCTTATAGTTCCTGAGATGTTAATTAAAATGTGGGACGCTAATTGTTGGCAATTACGCTACTGGTGCGGGCCGTGCATGCTCTACGAGCGTGCGGACACCACGAGGATTCGCGAAGTAGGCAGTTCGGCTGCCACCTCAATTCTGCTGCCTGGAGTCTACGTGCAGACTGCGGTTTTTTCGCCGCGGCGCACGGGAATTTTTCAAATCGCTATAACTTCTAAACCACCCTATCGATTTTAATGATTTAAAAAATATTATCACCACCATTAAATGCCCTATCACACTATGACTTCATACTTATCAAAATATCATTATTACTTGGTGAAATTGTTACTTTTTCACTGAAAACCTCCTAAAACTCCTTCAGATATTAATAAATCGTCAATTTCTATTAATAGTTTATTATAAAAACTTTAAATCTTTATTATCAAACATTATTATTTTAATTTCACATTAATTCTTGTGCGCTATTTAATTATTTATCATTTAAAAACGGAAAATGTTTTATATAGTAATCAACTATTAAATTATTAAATTTTGAACATTTTATTTTTTGCAAAAATCTAATAAACCAATGCCATAACTTGGAAAGTAATTGTCGCAGCGCAAAAATTTTAACGGATTCGTATTTCTCGCCTTCATATCTATACGTGTACCAAGCTTCAGCTCAATGGGGCGATTTTGATGATTTTTTGTCAAAAATCGAGGAAGGGTACCCCCTTTCAATTTTTTCAATTTTGCATCTTTGTTTCTACTTGTCCGATTAGGCTCAAAATCAGTATACGGGTAAATATTTCAATACTGATTCAGAATCCTTTGAAATTTTACCGCTACGATAATTACTTTCCGAGATATTCGTGTTTTTTCCGAAGAAAAAAACACGAAGCCTGAATTGTGCATGTGCCAATTATTGAAACATTAATATCTCCGAAACTAACAGTTGGATTGGCCTGAAATTTGGCACCCAAAAAGCACAAAGTAAAACAATTAAAATAAGCTATCAAATATTGGTGCAGGTCATCGGGTTGCAGAGTTATAGACAAAAGAAAATTTTCAAAATTCAAAAATTTAAAATTCTCAAAAATTTATATAAAACCTAATTTATATTGTTAAGACGGCATAACTATTGACCGGAAAAATAGTAAAAAAATTCTAGCTCAAATACTTTTTGAGATTTTAGGTAAAACAGAAATTTCACTTTTTTGCATTTTCCGCGGAAACTACCCAATAAAATTTAATTCAAAAAATCACAGTTGTGCATGGGCTCATTGCGCATCATTTGGCGGTAAGAAAATTTTTCTATCTCTAACAGATTTCCCTAGAAAAATTTTTGAAATTAAAAATTTTAAAATCTTCCATTTTTTTTCAAAAATTTTTTTAAAATCTTTCTAATTTAACGTTAGCGCTGAGAATTTTTTGTAAGATACACAATTACATACTGCAACAAACGTAATTTAAAGCAAGTTAATATATTAAATAGTTTTACGGCAAAAAATTCTCAAAGTTGAAATTTATAAACTCTTCCAATAGAAAATTATACACTTTCAAATGCATAAATTTCCCATTTCCATTAAAGATACGTAAAAATTAAAAGGCGCATTTGATAGAATGTTAATTCTAGTTTCTAATTCTGAAAACGAGATGTTTATATCTTATAGCGTCTATTTGTTATTAATTTTTAAAGTAAACAAGTCGAAAAACAAGTCAAAATTTTCGTTTGCTTATAATTCAGTTGCTAATTAATATATCGTAACCAACTAAAAGCAGTTTTATAGACTGTCTAATTATGCACAATACTGGAAAGTTTGAATAATATTTCACTTATAGTTTAGAAACTATGGTTATTTAAAAATTGAAAGAGCACAATGTCGACGACGTGACCAGCTTGTCGCACCTTATGACAAGTCAACTTTAAACATTAGTAGCATCTAACGCAAAAGAGATATTCGAATACGGTTTTCACAGTTTTAAAGAAAATTAAACGCTTCATCTGAAAATATAACTTTTACTTACGTAGACTAAAGATAAGTATTAATAATTAACCTTTGAATGTGGGTAACATTTTAACATTTGTTACCTTCGATTTTCAAATTTCAAAAAAATAACTATTCTAGAGAACATTTAGAACGCAATGCTGGTTAAATAATTAAAATCGCTTGATAAATAAGGAAGTTATCAACAATTAAATTTTCATATTTTTTCCCGCCTTGGTCGCTCGAACGAGTGTGAGCTTAGAGCCTCTGTGCAGTATACGTATACCGCGGGGCATTGACCGGTGTTCTTGATATCTTGAAACGCAGGGCGCACGTCAAGTGGTGTTCCAATGTTTAAATAGTCATAGCTGCTAAACTATACGTACGATTTTATTTAAACTTACCAGAATTATACACAATTAGACATTCTATCAAATAGTTTTTAGACGGTTACGATATATTAATTAGTCTTGGAGTTATATGCCAACAAATATGCTGACTTGTTTTTCGACTTGTTTACTTTAAAAATTAATAACAAATAGACGCAATAAGCTATAAACATATTGTCTTCAGAATTAGAAACTAGAATTAACACCTTATCAACCGCGCTTATTTGCTTTTACGTGCGTTTAAAGGAAATGGGAAATTTATGCACTTGAAAATGTATGATTTTCTATTAGAAGAGTTTATAAATTTCAACTTTCAGAATTTTTTGCCGTAAAACTATTTAATACAGTAACTTGCTTTAAATTACATTTGTTGCAGCATCTAATTGTGTATTGTACAAAAAATTCTCTGCGCTATAGTTAAAGCAGAAACCTTTTAAAAAAATTTTTGAAAAAAAATGGAATATTTTAAAATTTTTAATTTCAAAAATTTTTCTAGGGAAATCTGTTAGAGATAGAAAAACTTTCTCATCGCCAAATGATGCGCAATGAGCCCATGCATGACTGTGATTTTTTGCATTAAATTTGATTGGGTAGTTTCCGCGGAAAATGCAAAAAAGTGAAATTTCTATTTTAGCTAAAATCTCAAAAAGTATTTGAGCTAGAATTTTTTTACTATTTTTCCGGTCAATAGTTATGCCGTCTTAACAATATAAATTAAGTTTTTTATAAATTTTTGAGAATTTCAAATTTTGAAAATTTTGAAATTTTTCCTTTTTTTAAATGTCCATAACTCTGCAACCCGACGATTTACAGAAATGTGTGATAGCTTATATTGATTGGTATATTATAAACTTTCCGCGTGCCAAATTTCAGGCCAATCGAGCTGTTAATTTCGGAGATATTAATTTTTAAAAAAATTTACAGATAATTCAGGCATAGAGTGACTACGCCTCGTTTTCTTTGGAAAAAACACGAATATCTCGGAAAGTAATCATCGTAGCGGTAAAATTTCAACGGATTCTGAATTAACATTAAATGGTTTACCAGTATATCGATTTTGAGCCTAATCGGACAAGGTAAAACAATTAGGCAAAATTGAAAAAAATCGAAAGGGGTTAACCTTCCTCGATTTTTAACAAAAATCATCAAAATCACCCGATTGAGCTGAAATTTGGTACACGTATAGATATGAAGGCGAGAAATACGAATCCGTTGGAATTTTTGCGCTACGACAATTACTTTCCAAGTTATGAGCATTTGTTTATTCGATTTTTGCAAAAAATAAAATGTTAAAAATTTATTAATTTAATAGTTGATTACAATATGGGACATACGTTATTCAACGGGAAAAATAATAAAAAAATTCTATCTCAAATACTTTTTGAGATTTTAGGTAAAACAGAAATTTGACTTTTTTGCACTTTTAGCGGGAACCGCTAAACGAAAATTAACAGAAAAAATCACAATAATGCCCCAACTAATTGCGCATCATTTGGTGTTAAAAGAATTGTTTAATCTGTGATAGCTTTCTTTAAAAAAATATTTAAATTTGAAAAGTTTATAATCTTCCATTTTTTTTCAAAAATTATTTTTAATGACTTCTAACTCCACAATAACGCTCATTATTTTTTACATGATAAACAATTAGATGCTGCATATGATGTACTTTATAAGAAGTTAATATATGCAGTAGTTTTCCAGCAAAAAATTGTCAAAGTTGAAATTTATAAACTCGTCCAATATAAAAACATACATTTTCAAATGCATAAATTTCCCATTTTCATTAAAGGTACGTAAGAATTAAAGGGCGCGTTTGATAGAGTGTTAATTCTAGTTTCTAATTCTGAAAACAAGATGTTTATAGCTTATCGCGTCTATTTGTTATTAATTTTTAAAGTAAACAAGTCGAAAAACAGGTCAGCATATTTGTTGGCATATAACGGATAATCTATCGAATGAAATTTAATGATTGCACGGTATATGATCAGAAATTTAATTGGCTTTCTAAGAGTGAAAGAATTATGGCGATATCTCTTATAGTTCCTGAGATGTTAATTAAAATGTGGGACGCTAATTGTTGGCAATTACGCTACTGGTGCGGGCCGTGCATGCTCTACGAGCGTGCGGACACCACGAGGATTCGCGAAGTAGGCAGTTCGGCTGCCACCTCAATTCTGCTGCCTGGAGTCTACGTGCAGACTGCGGTTTTTTCGCCGCGGCGCACGGGAATTTTTCAAATCGCTATAACTTCTAAACCACCCTATCGATTTTAATGATTTAAAAAATATTATCACCACCATTAAATGCCCTATCACACTATGACTTCATACTTATCAAAATATCATTATTACTTGGTGAAATTGTTACTTTTTCACTGAAAACCTCCTAAAACTCCTTCAGATATTAATAAATCGTCAATTTCTATTAATAGTTTATTATAAAAACTTTAAATCTTTATTATCAAACATTATTATTTTAATTTCACATTAATTCTTGTGCGCTATTTAATTATTTATCATTTAAAAACGGAAAATGTTTTATATAGTAATCAACTATTAAATTATTAAATTTTGAACATTTTATTTTTTGCAAAAATCTAATAAACCAATGCCATAACTTGGAAAGTAATTGTCGCAGCGCAAAAATTTTAACGGATTCGTATTTCTCGCCTTCATATCTATACGTGTACCAAGCTTCAGCTCAATGGGGCGATTTTGATGATTTTTTGTCAAAAATCGAGGAAGGGTACCCCCTTTCAATTTTTTCAATTTTGCATCTTTGTTTCTACTTGTCCGATTAGGCTCAAAATCAGTATACGGGTAAATATTTCAATACTGATTCAGAATCCTTTGAAATTTTACCGCTACGATAATTACTTTCCGAGATATTCGTGTTTTTTCCGAAGAAAAAAACACGAAGCCTGAATTGTGCATGTGCCAATTATTGAAACATTAATATCTCCGAAACTAACAGTTGGATTGGCCTGAAATTTGGCACCCAAAAAGCACAAAGTAAAACAATTAAAATAAGCTATCAAATATTGGTGCAGGTCATCGGGTTGCAGAGTTATAGACAAAAGAAAATTTTCAAAATTCAAAAATTTAAAATTCTCAAAAATTTATATAAAACCTAATTTATATTGTTAAGACGGCATAACTATTGACCGGAAAAATAGTAAAAAAATTCTAGCTCAAATACTTTTTGAGATTTTAGGTAAAACAGAAATTTCACTTTTTTGCATTTTCCGCGGAAACTACCCAATAAAATTTAATTCAAAAAATCACAGTTGTGCATGGGCTCATTGCGCATCATTTGGCGGTAAGAAAATTTTTCTATCTCTAACAGATTTCCCTAGAAAAATTTTTGAAATTAAAAATTTTAAAATCTTCCATTTTTTTTCAAAAATTTTTTTAAAATCTTTCTAATTTAACGTTAGCGCTGAGAATTTTTTGTAAGATACACAATTACATACTGCAACAAACGTAATTTAAAGCAAGTTAATATATTAAATAG
Source organism: Aleochara curtula (assembly GCA_963978815.1). NCBI lineage: Eukaryota > Metazoa > Arthropoda > Insecta > Coleoptera > Staphylinidae > Aleochara > Aleochara curtula. Next base: position 8,549,449 of record OZ022222.1, on the reverse strand, counting down.
TTTTACGGCAAAAAATTCTCAAAGTTGAAATTTATAAACTCTTCCAATAGAAAATTATACACTTTCAAATGCATAAATTTCCCATTTCCATTAAAGATACGTAAAAATTAAAAGGCGCATTTGATAGAATGTTAATTCTAGTTTCTAATTCTGAAAACGAGATGTTTATATCTTATAGCGTCTATTTGTTATTAATTTTTAAAGTAAACAAGTCGAAAAACAAGTCAAAATTTTCGTTTGCTTATAATTCAGTTGCTAATTAATATATCGTAACCAACTAAAAGCAGTTTTATAGACTGTCTAATTATGCACAATACTGGAAAGTTTGAATAATATTTCACTTATAGTTTAGAAACTATGGTTATTTAAAAATTGAAAGAGCACAATGTCGACGACGTGACCAGCTTGTCGCACCTTATGACAAGTCAACTTTAAACATTAGTAGCATCTAACGCAAAAGAGATATTCGAATACGGTTTTCACAGTTTTAAAGAAAATTAAACGCTTCATCTGAAAATATAACTTTTACTTACGTAGACTAAAGATAAGTATTAATAATTAACCTTTGAATGTGGGTAACATTTTAACATTTGTTACCTTAGATTTTCAAATTTCAAAAAAATAACTATTCTAGAGAACATTTAGAACGCAATGCTGGTTAAATAATTAAAATCGCTTGATAAATAAGGAAGTTATTAACAATTAAATTTTCATATTTTTTCCCGCCTTGGTCGCTCGAACGAGTGTGAGCTTAGAGCCTCTGTGCAGTATACGTATACCGCGGGGCATTGACCGGTGTTCTTGATATCTTGAAACGCAGGGCGCACGTCAAGTGGTGTTCCAATGTTTAAATAGTCATAGCTGCTAAACTATACGTACGATTTTATTTAAACTTACCAGAATTATACACAATTAGACATTCTATCAAATAGTTTTTAGACGGTTACGATATATTAATTAGTCTTGGAGTTATATGCCAACAAATATGCTGACTTGTTTTTCGACTTGTTTACTTTAAAAATTAATAACAAATAGACGCAATAAGCTATAAACATATTGTCTTCAGAATTAGAAACTAGAATTAACACCTTATCAACCGCGCTTATTTGCTTTTACGTGCGTTTAAAGGAAATGGGAAATTTATGCACTTGAAAATGTATGATTTTCTATTAGAAGAGTTTATAAATTTCAACTTTCAGAATTTTTTGCCGTATTGTACAAAAAATTCTCTGCGCTATAGTTAAAGCAGAAACCTTTTAAAAAATTTTTTGAAAAAAAATGGAATATTTTAAAATTTTTAATTTCAAAAATTTTTCTAGGGAAATCTGTTAGAGATAGAAAAACTTTCTCATCGCCAAATGCTGCGCAATGAGCCCATGCATGACTGTGATTTTTTGCATTAAATTTGATTGGGTAGTTTCCGCGGAAAATGCAAAAAAGTGAAATTTCTATTTTAGCTAAAATCTCAAAAAGTATTTGAGCTAGAATTTTTTTACTATTTTTCCGGTCAATAGTTATGCCGTCTTAACAATATAAATTAAGTTTTTTATAAATTTTTGAGAATTTCAAATTTTGAAAATTTTGAAATTTTTCCTTTTTTTAAATGTCCATAACTCTGCAACCCGACGATTTACAGAAATGTGTGATAGCTTATATTGATTGGTATATTATAAACTTTCCGCGTGCCAAATTTCAGGCCAATCGAGCTGTTAATTTCGGAGATATTAATTTTTAAAAAAATTTACAGATAATTCAGGCATAGAGTGACTACGCCTCGTTTTCTTTGGAAAAAACACGAATATCTCGGAAAGTAATCATCGTAGCGGTAAAATTTCAACGGATTCTGAATTAACATTAAATGGTTTACCAGTATATCGATTTTGAGCCTAATCGGACAAGGTAAAACAATTAGGCAAAATTGAAAAAAATCGAAAGGGGTTAACCTTCCTCGATTTTTAACAAAAATCATCAAAATCACCCGATTGAGCTGAAATTTGGTACACGTATAGATATGAAGGCGAGAAATACGAATCCGTTGGAATTTTTGCGCTACGACAATTACTTTCCAAGTTATGAGCATTTGTTTATTCGATTTTTGCAAAAAATAAAATGTTAAAAATTTATTAATTTAATAGTTGATTACTATATGGGACATACGTTATTCAACGGGAAAAATAATAAAAAAAATTCTATCTCAAATACTTTTTGAGATTTTAGGTAAAACAGAAATTTGACTTTTTTGCACTTTTAGCGGGAACCGCTAAACGAAAATTAACAGAAAAAATCACAATAATGCCCCAACTAATTGCGCATCATTTGGTGTTAAAAGAATTGTTTAATCTGTGATAGATTTCTTTAAAAAAATATTTAAATTTGAAAAGTTTATAATCTTCCATTTTTTTTCAAAAATTATTTTTAATGACTTCTAACTCCACAATAACGCTCATTATTTTTTACATGATAAACAATTAGATGCTGCATATGATGTACTTTATAAGAAGTTAATATATGCAGTAGTTTTCCAGCAAAAAATTGTCAAAGTTGAAATTTATAAACTCGTCCAATATAAAAACATACATTTTCAAATGCATAAATTTCCCATTTCCATTAAAGATACGTAAAAATTAAAAGGCGCATTTGATAGAATGTTAATTCTAGTTTCTAATTCTGAAAACGAGATGTTTATATCTTATAGCGTCTATTTGTTATTAATTTTTAAAGTAAACAAGTCGAAAAACAAGTCAAAATTTTCGTTTGCTTATAATTCAGTTGCTAATTAATATATCGTAACCAACTAAAAGCAGTTTTATAGACTGTCTAATTATGCACAATACTGGAAAGTTTGAATAATATTTCACTTATAGTTTAGAAACTATGGTTATTTAAAATTGAAAGAGCACAATGTCGACGACGTGACCAGCTTGTCGCACCTTATGACAAGTCAACTTTAAACATTAGTAGCATCTAACGCAAAAGAGATATTCGAATACGGTTTTCACAGTTTTAAAGAAAATTAAACGCTTCATCTGAAAATATAACTTTTACTTACGTAGACTAAAGATAAGTATTAATAATTAACCTTTGAATGTGGGTAACATTTTAACATTTGTTACCTTAGATTTTCAAATTTCAAAAAAATAACTATTTTAGAGAACATTTAGAACGCAATGCTGGTTAAATAATTAAAATCGCTTGATAAATAAGGAAGTTATTAACAATTAAATTTTCATATTTTTTCCCGCCTTGGTCGCTCGAACGAGTGTGAGCTTAGAGCCTCTGTGCAGTATACGTATACCGCGGGGCATTGACCGGTGTTCTTGATATCTTGAAACGCAGGGCGCACGTCAAGTGGTGTTCCAATGTTTAAATAGTCATAGCTGCTAAACTATACGTACGATTTTATTTAAACTTACCAGAATTATACACAATTAGACATTCTATCAAATAGTTTTTAGACGGTTACGATATATTAATTAGTCTTGGAGTTATATGCCAACAAATATGCTGACTTGTTTTTCGACTTGTTTACTTTAAAAATTAATAACAAATAGACGCAATAAGCTATAAACATATTGTCTTCAGAATTAGAAACTAGAATTAACACCTTATCAACCGCGCTTATTTGCTTTTACGTGCGTTTAAAGGAAATGGGAAATTTATGCACTTGAAAATGTATGATTTTCTATTAGAAGAGTTTATAAATTTCAACTTTCAGAATTTTTTGCCGTAAAACTATTTAATACAGTAACTTGCTTTAAATTACATTTGTTGCAGCATCTAATTGTGTATTGTACAAAAAATTCTCTGCGCTATAGTTAAAGCAGAAACCTTTTAAAAAATTTTTTGAAAAAAAATGGAATATTTTAAAATTTTTAATTTCAAAAATTTTTCTAGGGAAATCTGTTAGAGATAGAAAAACTTTCTCATCGCCAAATGCTGCGCAATGAGCCCATGCATGACTGTGATTTTTTGCATTAAATTTGATTGGGTAGTTTCCGCGGAAAATGCAAAAAAGTGAAATTTCTATTTTAGCTAAAATCTCAAAAAGTATTTGAGCTAGAATTTTTTTACTATTTTTCCGGTCAATAGTTATGCCGTCTTAACAATATAAATTAAGTTTTTTATAAATTTTTGAGAATTTCAAATTTTGAAAATTTTGAAATTTTTCCTTTTTTTAAATGTCCATAACTCTGCAACCCGACGATTTACAGAAATGTGTGATAGCTTATATTGATTGGTATATTATAAACTTTCCGCGTGCCAAATTTCAGGCCAATCGAGCTGTTAATTTCGGAGATATAATTATTTTAAAAAAAATTTACAGATAATTCAGGCATAGAGTGACTACGCCTCGTTTTCTTTGGAAAAAACACGAATATCTCGGAAAGTAATCATCGTAGCGGTAAAATTTCAACGGATTCTGAATTAACATTAAATGGTTTACCAGTATATCGATTTTGAGCCTAATCGGACAAGGTAAAACAATTAGGCAAAATTGAAAAAAATCGAAAGGGGTTAACCTTCCTCGATTTTTAACAAAAATCATCAAAATCACCCGATTGAGCTGAAATTTGGTACACGTATAGATATGAAGGCGAGAAATACGAATCCGTTGGAATTTTTGCGCTACGACAATTACTTTCCAAGTTATGAGCATTTGTTTATTCGATTTTTGCAAAAAATAAAATGTTAAAAATTTATTAATTTAATAGTTGATTACTATATGGGACATACGTTATTCAACGGGAAAAATAATAAAAAAAATTCTATCTCAAATACTTTTTGAGATTTTAGGTAAAACAGAAATTTGACTTTTTTGCACTTTTAGCGGGAACCGCTAAACGAAAATTAACAGAAAAAATCACAATAATGCCCCAACTAATTGCGCATCATTTGGTGTTAAAAGAATTGTTTAATCTGTGATAGATTTCTTTAAAAAAATATTTAAATTTGAAAAGTTTATAATCTTCCATTTTTTTTCAAAAATTATTTTTAATGACTTCTAACTCCACAATAACGCTCATTATTTTTTACATGATAAACAATTAGATGCTGCATATGATGTACTTTATAAGAAGTTAATATATGCAGTAGTTTTCCAGCAAAAAATTGTCAAAGTTGAAATTTATAAACTCGTCCAATATAAAAACATACATTTTCAAATGCATAAATTTCCCATTTCCATTAAAGATACGTAAAAATTAAAAGGCGCATTTGATAGAATGTTAATTCTAGTTTCTAATTCTGAAAACGAGATGTTTATATCTTATAGCGTCTATTTGTTATTAATTTTTAAAGTAAACAAGTCGAAAAACAAGTCAAAATTTTCGTTTGCTTATAATTCAGTTGCTAATTAATATATCGTAACCAACTAAAAGCAGTTTTATAGACTGTCTAATTATGCACAATACTGGAAAGTTTGAATAATATTTCACTTATAGTTTAGAAACTATGGTTATTTAAAATTGAAAGAGCACAATGTCGACGACGTGACCAGCTTGTCGCACCTTATGACAAGTCAACTTTAAACATTAGTAGCATCTAACGCAAAAGAGATATTCGAATACGGTTTTCACAGTTTTAAAGAAAATTAAACGCTTCATCTGAAAATATAACTTTTACTTACGTAGACTAAAGATAAGTATTAATAATTAACCTTTGAATGTGGGTAACATTTTAACATTTGTTACCTTAGATTTTCAAATTTCAAAAAAATAACTATTTTAGAGAACATTTAGAACGCAATGCTGGTTAAATAATTAAAATCGCTTGATAAATAAGGAAGTTATTAACAATTAAATTTTCATATTTTTTCCCGCCTTGGTCGCTCGAACGAGTGTGAGCTTAGAGCCTCTGTGCAGTATACGTATACCGCGGGGCATTGACCGGTGTTCTTGATATCTTGAAACGCAGGGCGCACGTCAAGTGGTGTTCCAATGTTTAAATAGTCATAGCTGCTAAACTATACGTACGATTTTATTTAAACTTACCAGAATTATACACAATTAGACATTCTATCAAATAGTTTTTAGACGGTTACGATATATTAATTAGTCTTGGAGTTATATGCCAACAAATATGCTGACTTGTTTTTCGACTTGTTTACTTTAAAAATTAATAACAAATAGACGCAATAAGCTATAAACATATTGTCTTCAGAATTAGAAACTAGAATTAACACCTTATCAACCGCGCTTATTTGCTTTTACGTGCGTTTAAAGGAAATGGGAAATTTATGCACTTGAAAATGTATGATTTTCTATTAGAAGAGTTTATAAATTTCAACTTTCAGAATTTTTTGCCGTAAAACTATTTAATACAGTAACTTGCTTTAAATTACATTTGTTGCAGCATCTAATTGTGTATTGTACAAAAAATTCTCTGCGCTATAGTTAAAGCAGAAACCTTTTAAAAAATTTTTTGAAAAAAAATGGAATATTTTAAAATTTTTAATTTCAAAAATTTTTCTAGGGAAATCTGTTAGAGATAGAAAAACTTTCTCATCGCCAAATGCTGCGCAATGAGCCCATGCATGACTGTGATTTTTTGCATTAAATTTGATTGGGTAGTTTCCGCGGAAAATGCAAAAAAGTGAAATTTCTATTTTAGCTAAAATCTCAAAAAGTATTTGAGCTAGAATTTTTTTACTATTTTTCCGGTCAATAGTTATGCCGTCTTAACAATATAAATTAAGTTTTTTATAAATTTTTGAGAATTTCAAATTTTGAAAATTTTGAAATTTTTCCTTTTTTTAAATGTCCATAACTCTGCAACCCGACGATTTACAGAAATGTGTGATAGCTTATATTGATTGGTATATTATAAACTTTCCGCGTGCCAAATTTCAGGCCAATCGAGCTGTTAATTTCGGAGATATAATTATTTTAAAAAAAATTTACAGATAATTCAGGCATAGAGTGACTACGCCTCGTTTTCTTTGGAAAAAACACGAATATCTCGGAAAGTAATCATCGTAGCGGTAAAATTTCAACGGATTCTGAATTAACATTAAATGATTTACCAGTATATCGATTTTGAGCCTAATCGGACAAGGTAAAACAATTAGGCAAAATTGAAAAAAATCGAAAGGGGTTAACCTTCCTCGATTTTTAACAAAAATCATCAAAATCACCCGATTGAGCTGAAATTTGGTACACGTATAGATATGAAGGCGAGAAATACGAATCCGTTGGAATTTTTGCGCTACGACAATTACTTTCCAAGTTATGAGCATTTGTTTATTCGATTTTTGCAAAAAATAAAATGTTAAAAATTTATTAATTTAATAGTTGATTACAATATGGGACATACGTTATTCAACGGGAAAAATAATAAAAAAATTCTATCTCAAATACTTTTTGAGATTTTAGGTAAAACAGAAATTTGACTTTTTTGCACTTTTAGCGGGAACCGCTAAACGAAAATTAACAGAAAAAATCACAATAATGCCCCAACTAATTGCGCATCATTTGGTGTTAAAAGAATTGTTTAATCTGTGATAGCTTTCTTTAAAAAAATATTTAAATTTGAAAAGTTTATAATCTTCCATTTTTTTTCAAAAATTATTTTTAATGACTTCTAACTCCACAATAACGCTCATTATTTTTTACATGATAAACAATTAGATGCTGCATATGATGTACTTTATAAGAAGTTAATATATGCAGTAGTTTTCCAGCAAAAAATTGTCAAAGTTGAAATTTATAAACTCGTCCAATATAAAAACATACATTTTCAAATGCATAAATTTCCCATTTTCATTAAAGGTACGTAAAAATTAAAGGGCGCGTTTGATAGAGTGTTAATTCTAGTTTCTAATTCTGAAAACAAGATGTTTATAGCTTATCGCGTCTATTTGTTATTAATTTTTAAAGTAAACAAGTCGAAAAACAGGTCAGCATATTTGTTGGCATATAACGGATAATCTATCGAATGAAATTTAATGATTGCACGGTATATGATCAGAAATTTAATTGGCTTTCTAAGAGTGAAAGAATTATGGCGATATCTCTTATAGTTCCTGAGATGTTAATTAAAATGTGGGACGCTAATTGTTGGCAATTACGCTACTGGTGCGGGCCGTGCATGCTCTACGAGCGTGCGGACACCACGAGGATTCGCGAAGTAGGCAGTTCGGCTGCCACCTCAATTCTGCTGCCTGGAGTCTACGTGCAGACTGCGGTTTTTTCGCCGCGGCGCACGGGAATTTTTCAAATCGCTATAACTTCTAAACCACCCTATCGATTTTAATGATTTAAAAAATATTATCACCACCATTAAATGCCCTATCACACTATGACTTCATACTTATCAAAATATCATTATTACTTGGTGAAATTGTTACTTTTTCACTGAAAACCTCCTAAAACTCCTTCAGATATTAATAAATCGTCAATTTCTATTAATAGTTTATTATAAAAACTTTAAATCTTTATTATCAAACATTATTATTTTAATTTCACATTAATTCTTGTGCGCTATTTAATTATTTATCATTTAAAAACGGAAAATGTTTTATATAGTAATCAACTATTAAATTATTAAATTTTGAACATTTTATTTTTTGCAAAAATCTAATAAACCAATGCCATAACTTGGAAAGTAATTGTCGCAGCGCAAAAATTTTAACGGATTCGTATTTCTCGCCTTCATATCTATACGTGTACCAAGCTTCAGCTCAATGGGGCGATTTTGATGATTTTTTGTCAAAAATCGAGGAAGGGTACCCCCTTTCAATTTTTTCAATTTTGCATCTTTGTTTCTACTTGTCCGATTAGGCTCAAAATCAGTATACGGGTAAATATTTCAATACTGATTCAGAATCCTTTGAAATTTTACCGCTACGATAATTACTTTCCGAGATATTCGTGTTTTTTCCGAAGAAAAAAACACGAAGCCTGAATTGTGCATGTGCCAATTATTGAAACATTAATATCTCCGAAACTAACAGTTGGATTGGCCTGAAATTTGGCACCCAAAAAGCACAAAGTAAAACAATTAAAATAAGCTATCAAATATTGGTGCAGGTCATCGGGTTGCAGAGTTATAGACAAAAGAAAATTTTCAAAATTCAAAAATTTAAAATTCTCAAAAATTTATATAAAACCTAATTTATATTGTTAAGACGGCATAACTATTGACCGGAAAAATAGTAAAAAAATTCTAGCTCAAATACTTTTTGAGATTTTAGGTAAAACAGAAATTTCACTTTTTTGCATTTTCCGCGGAAATTACCCAATAAAATTTAATTCAAAAACTCACAGTTGTGCATGGGCTCATTGCGCATCATTTGGCGGTAAGAAAATTTTTCTATCTCTAACAGATTTCCCTAGAAAAATTTTTGAAATTAAAAATTTTAAAATCTTCCATTTTTTTTCAAAAATTTTTTTAAAATCTTTCTAATTTAACGTTAGCGCTGAGAATTTTTTGTAAGATACACAATTACATACTGCAACAAACGTAATTTAAAGCAAGTTAATATATTAAATAGTTTTACGGCAAAAAATTCTCAAAGTTGAAATTTATAAACTCTTCCAATAGAAAATTATACACTTTCAAATGCATAAATTTCCCATTTCCATTAAAGATACGTAAAAATTAAAAGGCGCATTTGATAGAATGTTAATTCTAGTTTCTAATTCTGAAAACGAGATGTTTATATCTTATAGCGTCTATTTGTTATTAATTTTTAAAATAAACAAGTCGAAAAACAAGTCAAAATTTTCGTTTGCTTATAATTCAGTTGCTAATTAATATATCGTAACCAACTAAAAGCAGTTTTATAGACTGTCTAATTATGCACAATACTGGAAAGTTTGAATAATATTTCACTTATAGTTTAGAAGCTATGGTTATTTAAAAATTGAAAGAGCACAATGTCGACGACGTGACCAGCTTGTCGCACCTTATGACAAGTCAACTTTAAACATTAGTAGCATCTAACGCAAAAGAGATATTCGAATACGGTTTTCACAGTTTTAAAGAAAATTAAACGCTTCATCTGAAAATATAACTTTTACTTACGTAGACTAAAGATAAGTATTAATAATTAACCTTTGAATGTGGGTAACATTTTAACATTTGTTACCTTCGATTTTCAAATTTCAAAAAAATAACTATTCTAGAGAACATTTAGAACGCAATGCTGGTTAAATAATTAAAATCGCTTGATAAATAAGGAAGTTATTAACAATTAAATTTTCATATTTTTTCCCGCCTTGGTCGCTCGAACGAGTGTGAGCTTAGAGCCTCTGTGCAGTATACGTATACCGCGGGGCACTGACCGGTGTTCTTGATATCTTGAAACGCAGGGCGCACGTCAAGTGGTGTTCCAATGTTTAAATAGTCATAGCTGCTAAACTATACGTACGATTTTATTTAAACTTACCAGAATTATACACAATTAGACATTCTATCAAATAGTTTTTAGACGGTTACGATATATTAATTAGTCTTGGAGTTATATGCCAACAAATATGCTGACCTGTTTTTCGACTTGTTTACTTTAAAAATTAATAACAAATAGACGCGATAAGCTATAAACATCTTGTTTTCAGAATTAGAGACTAGAATTAACACTCTATCAAACGCGCCCTTTAATTTTTACGTACCTTTAATGAAAATGGGAAATTTATGCATTTGAAAATGTATGTTTTTATATTGGACGAGTTTATAAATTTCAACTTTGACAATTTCTTGCTGGAAAACTACTGCATATATTAACTTCTTATAAAGTACATCATATGCAGCATCTAATTGTTTATTATGTAATAAATAATGAGCGTTATTGTGGAGTTAGAAGTCATTAAAAATAATTTTTGAAAAAAAATGGAAGATTATAAACTTTTCAACTTTAAATATTTTTTTAAAGAAAGCTATCACAGATTAAACAATTCTTTTAACACCAAATGATGTGCAATTAGTTCGGGCATTATTGTGATTTTTTCTGTTAATTTTTGTTGAGCGGTTTCCGCTAAAAGTGCAAAAAAGTCAAATTTCTGTTTTACCTAAAATCTCAAAAAGTATTTGAGATAGAATTTTTTTATTATTTTTCCCGTTGAATAACGTATGTCCCATATTGTAATCAACTATTAAATTAATAAATTTTTAACATTTTATTTTTTGCAAAAATCGAATAAACAAATGCTCATAACTTGGAAAGTAATTGTCGTAGCGCAAAAATTCCAACGGATTCGTATTTCTCGCCTTCATATCTATACGTGTACCAAATTTCAGCTCAATCGGGTGATTTTGATGATTATTGTTAAAAATCGAGGAAGGTTAACCTTTCGATTTTTTTTAAATTTTGCCTAATTGTTTCACCTTGTCCGATTAGGCTCAAAATCGACATACTGGTAAATCATTTAATGTTAATTCAGAATCCGTTGAAATTTTACCGCTACGATGATTACTTTCCGAGATATTCGTGTTTTTTCCAAAGAAAACGAGGCGTAGTCACTCTATGCCTGAATTATCAGTAAATTTTTTTAAAAATTAATATCTCCGAAATTAACAACTCGATTGGCCTGAAATTTGGCACTCGGAAAGTTCATAATATACCAATCAATATAAGCTATCACACATTTCTGTAAGTCGTCGGGTTGCAGAGTTATGGACATTTAAAAAAAGGAAAAATTTCAAAATTTTCAAAATTTGAAATTATCAAAAATTTAAAAAAAAACTTAATTTATATTGTTAAGACGGCACAACTATTGACGGGAAAAATAGTAAAAAAATTCTAGCTCAAATACTTTTTGAGATTTTAGCTAAAATAGAAATTTCACTTTTTTGCATTTTCCGCGGAAACTACCCAATCATATTTAATGCAAAAAATCACAGTCATGCATGGGCTCATTGCGCATCATTTGGCGATAAGAAAGTTTTTCTATCTCTAACAGATTTCCCTAGAAAGATTTTTGAAATTAAAAATTTTAAAATCTTCCATTTTTTTTCAAAAATTTTTTTAGAAGGTTTCTGCTTTAACTATAGCGCCGAGAATTTTTTGTACGATACACAATTAGATGCTGCAACAAATGTAATTTAAAGCAAGTTACTGTATTAAATAGTTTTACGGCAAAAAATTCTGAAAGTTGAAATTTATAAACTCTTTCAATAGAAAATCATACATTTTCAAGTGCATAAATTTCCCATTTGCATTAAAGGTACGTAAAAATTAAAGGGCGCGTTTAATAGAGTATTAATTCTAGTTTCTAATTCTGAAAATGAGATGATTATAGCTTATTGCGTCCATTTGTTATTAATTTTTAAAGTAAACAGGTCGACTAACAAGTCAAAATCTTCGTTTGATTTAATTCTGTTGCTAATTAATATATCGTAACTAACTAAAACTGCAACCCGATGACCTACAGAAATGTGTGATAGCTTCTAATAGAGCTAGAACATTCATTTTTGTTTTAAATAATTTTAGATTAGTTTATTTATCTTCGTAGTAAGTTTGAAGTCTGTCGCTTGATCGGATCTATTTCAAAATGATTAATTTATTCGGGAATTCACCTTCAACGTGCGATATTTTTGTAGTTTCAACTTTGAACATTATTTTTACAGAATTTGTCGCATCAATCATTTTTAAAAAAAATACTGTATTATTGCACGTCTAATGGTTGATAATTTTGCATATTTTAGATTGTCAAAAGCTATTGCAAATATTAGAAATAAATTCTTGAAAATGTGCTCAAATTTGAGGGTCATTTCCTAAATTTTGACTTTCATAATTAATTGCGGCTAAACTACTTTCTATATTGCACTAAATTAATTTTTTTTGATTTGATAATCTATCTGACAATAATAATTAGGAATTTCAAGTCTCTATATATACACGAAGTGGCAGAAAATAATTTTTTTAAAAAATTGGAATTTTTTCACTTATTTCAATTTTTACGAGAAACTATTAAAAATATCAAAATGCTGTTTACTCTGTACGATGCACCTTAAAAATGTCTATTATTAGTGAAAAGCGCATTGAAATTGCACTGCTAGAAACCGAGAAAAACGCAAAAAACTAAATTTAAACAAATGCAATATGCTCTGCAACCATAAGAGATAGATTTTTTTTAGTATTTTTTCCGTAATCAGTGGCTTAAATAACATTAGAATCAAAACGAATTTTAGCCGAATTATGAAAAAATCCAAATTTTTAAAATTTCCAAAAGTCCGCATATTTGCCCTGTCTTTTCTATATGATGCGTGGGCATAGGCGCAAGCAGTAGCAACAGGAGCTTCACGCACGTAGGTAACATGGTAGTAGTAGTGATTTAGGCACTGATCGATATCCCCGCTACTGTGTACTGCCGCAGAGTGTACACTCAGTAACCTCAGTCGTTTCGCGCGTTTAATCGCTGTGTTAATCGCGTTAATCGCTGTTTTAATTATTAATAATAAGTTATTAGCAAACGTACTAATACAGATTAATAAATAATATAATTTCGCTTCTCTGGAATAGAAAATTACATAAATTCTTTGGCCTGCTAAAAGGGTGCTTCGGAATTTTTAAACATGAATAATTACTAAACTAATTATGCAAAATTAATGAATTTTGGTACAGTGATAAAGAACTTAATGCACTTTCAAAAGATAGTTATCGCGTTTCCGTGGTTTTATTACTTTCATAGTTATTGACCGGAACATAAAATAACCTCATTTTGGACAGTTTTGCTTTAAACATTAATAATTAATTAATAATTAGTGCGATTTGAATACGGTTTTTACTCAAACAAAGTATATTTAATGCCTCATCATGTGACATAAAAATAATTTGGGATATCTGCCAGGAAATAGTATATTTTCGACTCGGAAAGTAAGTCAAATTTTTACCAATTTTTTTGCAGGTTTGACTTTGATAATTTTTTCCGAGTAAACGGTTATAGATAATTGTTTTGGGTTAAGAGCAACTGTTAGAGTGTCTAATTGACCATGTTCTGCCAAAAAATAAATCTTAAATAATAATTAGAAGTGGGTCAAATGAATTTATGAAAATTTTTTATCAAATCCGGTGTTTTCAATTTCAAAATTTTTTTTCTGGAAACCATGAAAGATATTTAAATAATTCAAAGTGTGTATGATGAAGGATTAATTGATGTTTATCCAAAAAAATAATCAAGATGATATCTATAAGGAGTTCGAAGATTTTCACAAAAAAACAAAATTGATAAAACGTCAGATTGCGCATAAACCATAAATGATAGAATTTTTTTATTATTTTTCCGATAATTGTTTCGTCGTACGTATACGAATCAATAATTTTTTTATGCGAATTTTGAATATTTTAAAATTTTAAAAAATTGCTCCTCACTACTACTACTACAATTTAAACGTCGAGCATGTGTGAACATTTAAATGGCCGGCACGTCATTTAAAGGTAGCCGCATTCCATTGAGTATTACTCACCGCTACTCGTCTGCCGTTCGTCTGCCGATAACTGAACGCGCCCGATGATGCACGATGCACGTTTGAACTTTAAAATATGACATTTTAATGTTTACGTTTGAATTCCATAACCTGCTTAAATTACATGTGTTTTATTGTTAGTGTTAATTGTAAATTTAATACTTTAGTTAATAATTTTCTCATTTGTTCAGTCGTTCGTGAATGCATTGAAGTCAATGGGCTTGGCGGGAGTCAGACAGTGCTCCACCTAACCAAACGAACGAAACAGGTGGTCAGCATTTTCAATGTTATTGTTCAACGTGGTGTTACTTTCAGTGGTTTAATAAGGAAAGTGAGTATTATTAAAGCTTGAAAATTGTGTTATTGGGCTGGCTTATAGTGCATTAGTGTTTCATGGGTGTTTTGTGCTTAGAAAAGTGTCAAATATGGAAGAACGCAGCACTGATGAGGTACACAACTCACTTGAGGATCAAACGCTGATTGCAAAGCAAGATTGTGTTATTAATGAAGAAGAAATTGAAGGCGAGATCTCCTTTACCAGGAAGAAAAGACCAGTACTTATTACTTCCAATGATAGTGATGAAGAAATTGAGTGGAACTCTGTGATTACTTCTCAGGAAGATGATCAAGCAATTACACCCAATGAGACCGCTGATCATGAAGATACTTCTTCTACAAATCCTCCAGAAGTAAGTGAACACACCCATGTTGACTTGTTTGTAACCCATTGTCTTATAGGCCAATAGTGATGCAGAAGAATCACAAGTAGCACCTTTACAATACAAGAAGAAATCTCGCAAGAAAAACAACAACTCTGAAGTTGACAATGACACAAGGAGGATGTCAGCTAAGGAAGCACAAGTTCAAAGGAAGGAAATTGACTCTGAATCACAACGTATGCTTCGTGAGTCCAACATCTCTCTGCCATACCACAGGCCCAAACAACAAACACTTTGTGACTTTCTAAGGATGCGTTCCCGATTTGCTGAAGTGGTGCCAGAAAATATCCATTGATTGCCCACAGCATCTGCAATCAAGATGAGCAAAGAACACCTTGAGCTTGTCAGGTGAGTGAATTTTAATTGCCCTGTCAAGTTGTTATCAAAACTTTGTGATTTCCCAGCTTAAAACTCAAGGAGAAACAAAGGCATGTTGAAAGCTTTTACAAAAGTGACTCAGACAGTGATTTGGACAAAGAGGACAATGAAAATGAGAATTAGACGCCATTAATGTTTCACAATCTGGCCATATTCATAAGGAACGGGTAGCTCTCCAGACGAATAATCAGGAGGAACCGAAAATTGTTGAAACACCTGGTGTGAAATTCAAACAACTCCGGGAAAATCTACGAGAGCAAATCGCAAGGAAACGTAACGAGCAGTGGTTGGAAAAGCAGAGATTTCAAATCAAGAAACAAGATGAGGAGCAGGAAGAAGATAATGAGGAAGAGGAGAAAGAGTGTTGTGCTGATGATGAGGCAGAATTCACTGATAACGAAGAGGAATTTTCATCAAGTGATGAGGAGGGAGAGGAAAATGAGGTAGTTCAACAGGTTGAGAAGAAAACAAAGAAATTAAAGAGGATTATCAATCAATTGGATGATTCCAATGAGGAAGAACAGGAGAAGCCAGTGGAACAAAAGAATGTCAATACAGATTCAACAATTTCTTGTAAGTTTTCAACATTTTATATGTTCTGATTGTAATACAACTTTTGTGTTTAGGTTCTGATGATGATTTACCAGCTGGCGGGCAAACAAACACTTGTAATACACCCATAAAAACGATGGAATCTCGCTCGGAATTGGAATTTCTCTCTCCAGTGTTGCGATTGACTGGATTGCAAAGCTTTGACTGCACTTCCAAGTTCCTCCCGGGTTCTCCAGGTTCACCAGCAGTTAAGCTAAAACCCGTGGAGAAATCCTGGTCAAAGTCACTTTTCCAAAGTGCAGCAAGTGAACTCGGCACGCAGGAGATGTACGGGAACACTCAGGATTTGCTGGAATTGTGCTCTGGTGAATTCACCAACGCAACAACACAAGAAGCATGCGAAGACTCACAGGACTCACAGGAAGAACAAGAGAAAGAAGTTGCAATTGATGCAGTTGATGAGGATCTCATTACTCAACTTATTGATAAAGATGAGGCGGAGGAGGAAATTAGGCCAATGAAACGTAATAGAAATCAACAAATTATTGACTCTGATGATGAAGATGATGGGGAGGAGGAGGAAGAGGAAGAGGGAGAAATTGAATTGAACTGAATGAAGATGTTGATGAAGTTGGTTACGACTCTGAAGAAAATGAAGTGCCTTTACACATTCTGGAGGCCAAAAAGAAAAAGCAGCAGGGCAAATTCCGGGTGGGAAATTTCGTGGAAAACGAAGCTGAATTAAGTGGCTCTGAATGGGGCAGTGAGGATGAAGATGAGCGAAATCTGGATGATTTGGAATTTGAACTTGGAGATGAGGAGAAATTCAATGAGAAGCAATTACGTAGAGATCTTGAACAAATTCATGTACGCCGGTTAATCGATGAGGATAAACGGGATATTAAGAAATTGCAGGAGCTGCTGTTGAATGAGGATGAAGAATTGCAAGGAGCTGGACGCCAAAGGCAATTCAAATGGAGAAATATCGGTTGGTTTATTACTCCCACTTTGGATCTTCTTTCTTAATAACTGAAATTCCTCAAATTTCAGATTCGGAAAATGTCAATGCTAATGGAGAACTGGCAGCTGAAGATGAACATAATCAATCAATCAATGATGAGGAATGGCGCAGAAAACGATACGAACGTGAAGCTTTCCTGGAATCGGTGGGTGTAACTTAATTACGATGTGAATAATCATTAATTAATTGACGCAATTTTAGCAAAAAGAAAAGAATACATTGCCGCCTAGTCTTGAAACTAAAAGTCAGGTATTTCAATTAGGTCAACGTGCAATTATTCAAAGCAATAAGACATTGGTTAATCCGGAAGTAAAGCCAGTCTCAAAGCAAGCGTATGCAATTCAAGTAAGTCATTGGCTTATGAATCGGTTAATGAGCTAATTAACTCATGTTTTAGTCACTGCGTGGGTCATTTTTGTCCAGGAATGATCAAGAACTGGCCCGGGTTGCTGAATATACAAAAGTAAGCAACATTAAGATTGGAGGTGCTAAAAACTCCAAGAATTTCGTCTTTCAAAGTGTCACAAATCGCAATTATAATGAATTAGATGCAATTAATGCGGTAACACTTTATATTAATTCAACTGTAAACTTTATTAATACATTTCATCTTACAGAAGGAGAATAAAAAGCGAAAAGCCCATTAGCATTGAAGAAGTTAAGACTGAATGGCTTAAGTCCAGCTGGTAAGCCACATGTCAAATCAAAAGCTAGATTATTTTGATACAATTAAGGACTGATTGATTTTTAATATAAACAATGCTGAATGGTAATGATGTGATTTTTTTATTGCTCAGTTGGTTTGCGAAGGAGGTGATAACTTGGAAGGATCTTCTTCAATGTTTCAATTTGTCCTAAAAGGCCCTGTAAAATGGGATAATTTAAGCAGCTGATGATTTAGCTTTAAGTAAAGCTTACTGTTGGTTTATGTAGTGCTTCCCTTCGCATATTATTTGGCCCATATATCACATTGTTTATGTCGCCCATAATCGAGACTATGCCATACGGATATCCTAATGGTAATAGCTAAAATTAATGAAATGATTATTGATTTCGGTGCAACTTTTGACAAATACTTACTGGTAGGGTAATTATATTAATTAGAAAAATCATTAAAAAATGCTATCTTCAATAGTTTAGGAGTGAATCGAAAATTTAAAAAAATTATCAAGTTCTTTTAAAAAATTTAATTGGAGGACTTCTAATTGTTTTATAGCTTTGAAATTTTTCGTGGTTAAATGCTATATTTTATTCTGATTAAGGTAAATAAATTAATGCACATAAGTGTTTTCTTGGAAAAAATTCTCAAAATCAATATTTTATTATTTTGCATGTATAATAAAAAAATATAATATAATATATTTAATATATAAATATAATACTGCTATGATTCCCTAGGGATGTTATATCATATCTGCACAAGCAGAAGGTTGTAGAGTTCTTCATCAGCTAGGGTATTGTTTTCGTCAGTTCTGAGTATGCATGGCTCATTCTTGTTCCCTCCTAAAAAGCAAATTATGTGATTATTAAATTTAATTGTGTTAAGGTAATAAATACTCACATGATTCCCTAGGGATGTTTTTTCATATTTGCGCAAGCAGAAGGCCGTACAGTTGTACATGATCTAGGATACTGTTTTCATCAGTGTCAAGTAAGCATGGTTAATTCTTAGGCAGTACTAAACTGCAAATGATATGATTATTGAATATAAATTTGTCAATATAATACTTACATGATTCCCTAGGGATAATAATTCATAATTGCAGTTATATAGTGTACAGTTGTTCATTACTTTCAACTTCATGTTTGGTTAGTGCAGACCCCATAAGCACTAAGTATGTTAATATAATATCCTAGCCATCAATTTGTTCCTTAGATTTCTCGGGCGGATCAGACGGAACTTCCACAAGTTCACTGTCTTTGTCTGATATAGTAATAATACTGCCAATATCAGTAGTTTGAGATTCGTGGTAATCCTGCAATGCATTAGATCCATTTCCCAACCCTGAAGATAAGTCAATAAAATCAGTAATGTTTAATTCATTTGTAGCACTCTGTTTTTACCTGGGATGATTCATTTACATGCTTGTGTTATTGCTGATCCAATTGAGTCTTTTACTGAAGGCTGGAGAGGCAGGCATTCTATAAAGAGCCTTCAATGATAAATGCTGGCTCTTTTTCATAAATGTATAGAAGATGATCAATCAAACGATAAAGATCGTCGCAGATCAAATTACGCGGTTTCTTATATGTTTTGTTCAGTGTAGTGATTGTCAAAATACTCATGATCAGGCTAAAAACATAATTGCAAATAGAGTAATTATATGAATTGCAATACAAATTTTGATACTTACTTAAGTTGCAGGACTAGTTGTGCTGTACTTTCACCAGTTTTTGACACTGCTACTAGTATTTGATGATTCTTCATAAGAAACATGAATTTTGTATTGCCTGCATCTACTGATTGGATGGTGTCACTCTGATCCTGGATGAAGCTTACTATTGCTTGCATTACTCCAAATAACATTGCCAATTTGTTCTCATTGCCATATCTAAAATACCAATATGTTTAAGTATGCTTGAAGCACAAATAGAAAGAGGAAAGCTATGTACCTGGAGTAGATTGATTTCCCAGCTAAGCTCTTTGTAAATATGTGTTTTTTGTAAATAATTCTCTGCTCATAAGTTCACACAGTCGGTATCCTCCATTGGTACTTATCGTCGATTGTGACATTCCTAATTAATACAAATCACTATTAATTTATTTATTAATAGAGAAAAACAAACGCAAACCACATACTTGAAATTTGTGGTTAAGTAGGAGGAGCTTATTGGTAAGGTTCCACACTTACCATCGGGGGCATGATGATCAATTGTTGTCAGACTTGAGGGTTGAATTAAATCAATTAAAATGAATTAATCAACATATTATAAACATTTAACAAGACTTATTTAGTAATAATAAAACATTTTACATGTATATTTTTTGAATTTATTCTGTTATACAGACTGCATTCCATCAGCTTACACTTGCACTAGTGACTCACGCACTCATGCATGTTTGACCTACTTATAAACAGCTGATCACCTGACTGCCGCATTCCAATGTAGACAGTAGCATTTAAACGGAATCCCCTGGAATTGCGCTTTAGTACATGTTTAATTATTTTTCAAATCGCTATAACTTTTAAAATTACCAACCGATTTATGTGATTTAAAAACGATGTTCATCGTTATTAGAATCGCTTCAATACTGCGTAATCAGTTTTCCGATTATAACTCTATCTACCATTCAGGTAATGCGACAAAATAATTAAATGTTCAATTGCGACAGTTTTTATACCAATGTTCCACTAATGCTAAACATTTATACTTTGAACCATAAATTGGCAATAAATATTATATCAATGCACAATACGCATAAGACGTTAATTGAAATGTGCGCACTTTTCGCGCTCAAAGTCAGCTGGAATCAGCGGTGGCCAATGGCACAGGTGTTAAAGTTTTATCATGTGGAGCCAATCACGACTGACCGGCTAATCACTTGACGAATTTATTCACTTTACTTTAGCAGGTTATTTGGAGTTAGACACATTGCATTGTGTTTAACTTTGACTAACATTTTAATTAATAATTAGTTCATTTCAGTGCTACTTCAGCTTCCGTCGATCGAGGATTCGTGCCATGGACATCAACGGAACCTACCTATATCCTTTTTGTGGCATTGCTTTGAAGACACAATTTGTTTATTTCGAGAAGTGGACAGCGCGTACTCAGGTATTTGGTTAGATGGGAAATTATTGTATGGGGTAAAATAAACGATTTAAAGAGGGTTGTAGCATTTTTGAGCATGAATTACAGGTAGTGAAATAAACAATTGTTTTTCAAAGCAATGCCACGTGAGTGAAGCAACCAAACTAGTTAACTATTCATTCTCAATATTAAAATGTTTGTTTGTTTTAGCTAATGCCATCATCAACCAGGAAGGATGTCAATTTGAGGAATTGCAATTCGCTCGCTGTGCCACCCGGAATGAGGATCGATTGGAGAGCATCTTCGCTTCGGATGTGGTCATTTGCCCCGTTTTGCTGGCCAGGAGCTACACTGTGGTGAGTCGCATGCTTGTCCTGGTTGTTGATGCATGAATCGGTGGAGTGTTGGTGGAGGGCGAGTTGGGTTGGGTGAATTGCACGTTGAGAGAGAGAAGAATCCCTTGCACCATGGCATAGCACGGTGTCCATGGTGCTCTGCGTAGGGGTTGTCTATGATTTTAATATATCGCTCGGACGGCCTGGCTACTTCGGTAATTTGCAAAGCTGGGCTGTTCGGGCATTCACCGGTAAATTTCATTAAAACTGGTAAATGTCAATCAAAAATTGAATAACTGTAAAATTGCTTATGCAACTGCATCCCTGTGTTAATGGCAAGAGTGTCACTAGCGTCAGCTTAAAATAGTCTGAGCCAGACACTACAACCCTTTGGCAACAGTAAACTGTCAAGGTACGATCTTGGCTTATGGCTGGACCACCGCTAATTGAGGTTGATTTGCCAATTGCTGTGTCTACAAATTTAGCTTTGCGAAGTCTAAATAAGGCACGCAGCCCTTTAGCGACAGACTTATCAAGCTACGATCTTGGTTTAAGGCTGGACCACTGCTAATTGAGGTTTCAATTAATTATTACAGCAACTAAAAGCACAAGCAACAAATAGATATTCAATTCAATTCAATAATTAATCAATTATAATAAATCGCAAACAAATGAATTCTAAAGCGATAACTTCTCAAAATACTTCAAGTTTTAAAGCGGACAACCCCTTGCAGTATGTGAGAAGGGAGGCTTCTTTCTTTCGTTCTTGGCAATTCGGTCAGCTGGCCCTCCACCAATTATCTTCACCGTATTCATGCTCAACGATCAGGACTTGCTATGCGACTCGCCCGGTGGGTTTCCTGGTCACCAAAACCGTGGTGCAAATGTGCCGCATCCCGAGCTAAGTGCTCCCCAGTTGATTTTCATCCTGCTGGTTCACCGAAACTCTTGCAATTGCTCATTTGGTATTTATCCTAGCTGTTGATACATTAATTAAAATAAATATACATTCGCGTTTCATTTTCATTTAAATTGAGTCTTGATCAAGTTTGGTTGCTGTTTGAGTGCTGCTGAGAGAATAAGTGAAGGTGCCATTGCATGGGTGCTACTCACTCACTCTCTCAGCATGAATGCGCGTGTGTGAGTGCAGAAAAAACGGGTTTCGTCCTGCGTCCACGCCCGATTTTTCCAGGATTTCCGCCAGGGGGCGCCTCAAAATATAAATAAATAATTTAATAATAGTGGGGGATCTAACCCAAGATGCAGATGGCCTGAGAGTAATCAGCTTCGACTTGTCGAGTTATTTAATGATAAATTCAATGATGCAAGCGTTATTATAATTTTTTGCCTTTATAAGTATAATCCTTAATATGATTAACAAATATTTCTGTAAAATTACACAGCATTTACTTAATAGATAATAACCCGCAACTAAACTAGAAGTTGCGCTTCAGTGAACCTCTGATTTTGATCTATTATATCTAGTAAACTAATTATGATATCTGGAAATCACTTTTTTATATGAAAATACCGTATCTTTATTAATGTTTATGCCAGTTTTCAACGCGATCACTTCTGATTATTCCGCACAACCCTTTGCGAACTTTGAATAAATTTTGGAGCATAGTCAATAAGGTGCCCGCGTTTCTGCGCCAATGGCACTTTTCGGGTGCTATAAACCACTTTCCGGGTGCTATATAATATTCATTTACAACCCAAAACTGCGCAGCGTACCGATGATTTATGGTACTTTATGATTTTGAAACTCACTACGTACTGGTTCGAGAAATGTATTCAGTTTTTCCGCCCAGCCAATTGCAAGAGTTTGATGTCTAGAATGGAATCTTCTATATTCTATTGGTTGACAACACCAAACACGTACCATATTGGCATGCTTACGTTGATTTTGAACGCACAATGTTCACCACACTATGTGTTCGGATATACCGTAATTTCATTTATTTTAATTACAGTTGTTTAGCCACCAGATTGTTATAAACAATTTTGATATATAATTTCGATAATATTTCTTCGAATTTAAAAATCAACATAGGTACAATCATTGGATTCTTACTAATATTTTCAACAACATGTAGTTTGTTTAATTTTTTAAACAAACTGTGTTCAAACACGAATTTACTAAGTTTCAGATTGATTGTGCAGAAATATTGAACGTAAACTCGCTTTTAAGAGTCGTTTTACTAGCTGTACGTCGTATTTCTCCTACCTGCCTTCATTGTTTGGGCATTTGGGTAGAGAAGTTTTTATTGCTTTCACCATGCACGTGGTGAATACGCCAGATGCAATTATTAAAGCGTTTAACATTATTACAACAATTTCGTGAATAATGTTTATATTTTTTTAAATAACAAGAGCTGGTTAGGTGTTAATTAATATGCATTTTGAATTTTCAAAATTCACCAATTATTTTTTAAGATAAATGCAGCTCATGTTGCATTTGTAATTAATAATTAACCGATTTTCAAAATCCAAAAAGGTTTATTTATATTAAAAGACATTATATCGGAAATTTGCAAAAAGTTATCACATTTTCCAAAAAATTACAAAAATTTGTAAACATTTTTGTATAGAACCATGTGGCTACTCCGCGTTCACATTTTACGACTCTGTCGTATTTGGCTGCGCATACATTAAAATTTCAGCTTTCCTTACTGCTTCTCAATTCGCTTAACACGAATTTTAATTGGTCGAAACAGAATTTTCAAGACACCACCCTCGGAATACGACAGTAAAAGTGTCAACTCTAAGCAGTTGTCGTAAACACTTTTCGGCTACAAAAGAAATATTGGCCTCAACCGCAGGGTGTACTAGGGTCTATTGTGAGTCGTTCAAGTGGCTTTGGCGCACTATCGCACCAACCAGTCAATAATATACCATTAAAAATGATAATGCATTCTGATAGTATAAGAAACGGACATTACATCAGTTTTTATATCATTAAAATCGGTTCAGAACTTTAATAGTTATAGCGAGTTAAAAACTTTCCGTGGGGCTGATTTAGTTGCGCATGAAGCGCGCACCTGATGTGTTAAATGGAAGCGCAACAGGTGGTTTCACCGCACTAGGGCAGTGCACTGCAGTGGTGCATTCGTTCTAGGAAGGCGGTGCTTTGCGCAATACCCCTGTTGACAGCGGCCATTCCCTATTGCCAGGCCTGAATCACAAACAAGCAGCGCAACTGCTAGTGCGCCTGGTGTTGCCTGGTGCGGTAACAGTAGCTTAACTACGCGTGATTAGTAGGGGAGACCGAGGAGAGTTGGAACAATTTTTACTTAAATGAACATATCTCTGTCCAGAAACATACTACGTCTACGAATTATATGGCAAAGGGTAGTTCAATTTATACTCTTTATGATACAATTATTTCCATTAACGAAAATATTATGATTTCGGAGAAAATCAAGAAAATGTGAATTTGCGTTTAGTGTACCAACTCTCCTAGTATCGAGGAGAGTTGGAACAGCTATGTTTTTGGATTATTTCGTCACTAACAAATTCCATTATACAGAATATCACATTAAGAAGTAAAGACGAACTCTAATAATTATTTGTTATACTTGTATGTATTGAAATAACATATAATATTCAGTCAAGAATCAATAATCAATTTTGATGAAAAATAAGAATATTGTGTAAGTAAAAATGATTAAATAACAAGTAACAAATAATGATTAGATTAACTACAATTTTAAATTATTAATTAATAAAACAATGTTAGGAGAGTTGGTACAAGCTGTTCCTCTCCTAGCTTGAAAAAATGGTGAACCGCTCAGAATAATAATTTGTAGCTTCGAAATTACAAGTCTTATAAAAAAACTAAAGTAACTACACGAAACTTGAATGACTAAAGTATACGGGAAAAAATATTAGTATGCAATATTAGTAATTTTTTGTATGCAAATGCTGCACAGTCAAAACCGCTTTCCACACACTTTCATCGCTTACTCCATCAAATAGTGAGTGTTAAAAACAACAAATGAGCGTTTATTCGAGCTCGCTAGTAATTATAGTTTCCGAGATATCGACACTGTTCCAACTCTCCTCTGTTCCAACACTCCTCGGTCTCCCCTACTTCACATTTTAATTAATATCTCGTAAACTATGATAGGTATTTGAATAATTTCTTTACCACCCTGATTTTTGCGCACGGACCTCCTCCGAGAGTCGTTTCCAATCCAGGGGAGGTGCGTGGGCAAAAGTCGCGCCACCATATAATGTCTTGGTCATCATAAATTTGTTCCTTAGATTTCTCGGCCGGATCAGACAGAACTTCCACAAGTTCACTGTCTTTGTCTGATAGTGCCAATACCAGTAGTTTGAGATTCATTTCGAAATCATGATTTTCCCGACAGGAATTTCCAGCTGATTCTTTTGATTGGCATAACAACATCAGGATGATTAAGTTGCAGACTTAATAACTTATTATATTCGCAAATTGTTGACTCATCTCTGAGACGTTTCAATGTCTCGCCATGCATTCAACTCCTAAAATAGATATATCCATATCAGAGCAGAGATTCTATATGATATCTTGTGCATTAATAGTTACCGATTTGTATTGCTTCCATCGTTGGTTTATCGAATTTCTCTCGTTTCACTTCGTTTTACATTTGATTGTAACAAAGAGCTCTTTCCAAAACGAAGCATACGATTTGCATCACCTAAAATAGCGCTATACGTTAGTATGAATATTCTAATAGGATATCATGATAGTAGGTACTAATATATGATTAATTACCTGTCGTCTTGTAAAATCAGCGTTGTGAACATATGGCAGTCAAATAAAATGCAAATAAGCTGGTACCTCCACCAGCTGGTCTGGAGCTTGACACAAACAATTCACAAAAACTGCAACGATTGTTTCGATTCCGTGAATGCGTTGAGACACAAAAAACCAACCAGGGACAAATGCAAGTCTGTTCATTGCAATTGCCGTCTACAAACAAGACAAACGTCTGGCTGAATCATTGGAACCCAAATTACTTCAAGCCACCACTTGGCTCCATGTGCATTACCCACCAATACGCCATAATCTCTCTCTGCAACTAGATCAATATTAATCATTATTTTACTCATATAGATAATGAATTAGATACCTGAATTGGTTTAGAAGCTGGAACTTGTATACCTGAAGATACCTGAATTGGTTTAGAAGCTGAAACTTGTATACACTTTCTTGATATCATTGGCGCAACATCCATCTTGGAAAATGGACAATCACACTGGCCCCAGCTGGAATAGCCAATTATTAATAGGTATGCATATTAGAATCCGATATTGAAATGAAACGAATGAATTACTAAATACCTGGCAAGCTGTGCATTAAATGTGTGTTGTTAAGCATGGACAGACAGACCATTCACAAGAACTGCACTGGATCTTTACTGTTCACTACCAAGAACCACACATTACTAACGTCTGGCGCATTTTTAGATGAGCATATCATGTTAAAACATGATTTGCACTATAAATCAGACATGGGGAAAATAAACAACCATATGAATTAACACGTGAACCATATTTCTATTGTTCACTGGCAACTGCATCTGACTGCAGAAATTCAAATGACAAATCATGAAACTACAACTAGTCAGGTGACCTTCACATATGAAATTTGAAAATTATGTATTTATCTTTAGCTATAAACAATTACACTGATGATAATTTAAGATAATTGATAATTTAAGAGATTTTAATCATTCATATTAGACTCTAGGTACCTATATCCAATTGGACATCCATACTGTCAAAATAAAATGCTTGTCATATGATTACACTTGCATGTATGATTTTTTAAATTTTACAGTCTCTGGAATGAAATTGTTACTTGAAGCAGATTGTTTCAAGTACGGATGATTTTCCTAAAGGCTTGATTTTATCCATAAACTATTTGATTGTGTAAAAACATTACAACAAAATATTCATATGGTGTGCATATTTTGCATCGTTGATATTTACTATTAGAGGGTCTTTTAGCATGGGGAAAGTGTCATTAGAGATGGGGCAATGCATATTCTTTATTGTACAAGCAGTGAAATTCCATTTACAATAGTATTATTGCTTTAAAATAATTATGGAAAATTATCTTGGGGTACACACACACACACACATAGCCATCACCGTCAAGTGTCATTCATATTTCCATTGGACATAACTTGAGAATTATCAATAATCATGCAGTCGTATTTCGTACATCATTATTATATCGTATATGCAACGGATTTCAGTCAAAATATTAATTATTTATCGAAAAAATAAATATTAACCAAACGAAATCAGCTGGCAATTTCAGGCAGCGCCACCTGATATTAGTGCTAAAAAAACCATATGTGGTGATCTAAGGCGATTTGGGGTGATCTGCGCATGCGCAGACCAGGTGCGCAGGCCGAATTTGCTAGAAAACCGGCCTCGGACGGCCGTTTTGGCCAGTCTTCGGTCAACTTTCGTGGGTGGAACCTGCGTTTGTCTGTGCTCGGATTTAATTTCTTTGTCTTGCGGGTGTGCGCTGTTGCCATATGTTTAGTTCTTCCTGTTCGCGGTTTGAAGCGACTGAACTATTGGCGACAGTGCATTCGCCATTTCATGCATGCTATGTTTATGTTTGTTTCATGCATCGATCGTCATGCATGCGTTTAATAATTGTTTAACTGTTTTTAACTGTTTTGTGTTCAATTTAAATTAATGTGTTTTTCTGTTGCAGGTGGATCAACTACGGACCAACCACGTCGCGACGTAAGCAAAAAGTGGATGAATATTTAATTGATATGTGTTTCTTAGGTCACCATAGTCGTCTCCTGGAAAGTCCGGGCGCGTTTTCGTCGTGTGTTCTTCGTGTGTTCGTCGCGTGCCTAGTGCGGGAGGCAGTCGTCCGGTGCGTCGGACTCGAATCGGGAAGACCTGGAGAGGTCGGTAAACGAAAACTCATCGTGTTCGTGTCGCGTTACAAAATCGCGATTAGCTAACGAAAGTGGGTTGTGCCATGGCCCCTTTCACCTGTTAGGGCAGTTTCGAAATAAACATCGTAATAGAAATCGTGTGCGGGAGTGCTCAGAGTGCGAATAACTGAGCATACCCTCAATGAAGGGTCGTGTGCGTTCGCGATATTGTGTCCGCAAGCCGCGTCTTGCACATCCTAATTTGAATGGACAATTTTGAGTGCCGTTTCGATGGAGTGCGCGTGCATGGTCGTTTCCACCAGAGGGTCCACCAGGTTGATGAGGGGACGGCAACGAGGGAACCGAATTAAGCCGTCCACCCTGAAGAACGTGGTAAGTACAGAGAAGAGCCTGCTCTTACTGTTTATGGTGGCGATTGTTGCTTTGAGCTGGTGCGCATTCAGCGCACTGCTCAGAACAGCATTCAAAATCATACACTTTGGGAGTTCGGCTCTTATAGTTTTAGTTTCAGTACAAACTAACGTTTTGTACGTTGTTGGTCGCCTCTACTCGTTCGTCTTTTGCCTTTGTTGTTGCCTCCTTCTCTATGCGACTAACGTTCGCATATCGTAGGACATTCTCGAGTTGCGGCGTGTTAAATCCCGTAAGGGACCCCAATTTGTATGCCGCTGGGATGCTGCAATTGGGGCACAGTATTAAACAACTATGTATCGGCAATCGTGCCACCCAAGGTCGCGAAGGCAACCGTGCCACCCCTGGTCGCGATGGCAATCGTGCCAAAATTGGTCGCGAATTTGGGCAATCGTGCCACCCTGGTCGCGAACTTGGGCAATCGTGCCACCACCAAACGAGATCAAACTTGAACATTGCGTGTGGCCCACTAGTAGATAATTTTAATCAATTACACTTTTCATTTTATATCTGTGTTACACTTGCACTCTATGTTACACTTTATCTATGTTTTATCTACACTTGCGCTCTTAACTTTCGCGTATTTCAGGGCGCTTTTCCAAGATGTTTTGCGCCATATTCGATTAGGTAACACATCAACACAACACCACACACAACCCTTCCTCATCCTTTATTATGTTCCTACAAAATACACATATAACTAAAATGTAATTTGTTTGTTCACAGGTGCTTTTTTTATTTTTTTAATCACTTTGCTTTCAGCTTAGTTGTTAAGTTAATCCATTTCTTTCAGCGCTTTGCTTTTTTTATTTTTATAATACATTTTGCATTTCAGTGTGCTTTCCCATTCATCCAAGGCGGATCATAACATTTTAAATATTTCTTTTCAGCAAAAGCTTGACTTGAAGTTTTATTATTTGCATACCAATAATTGAAATGATAATATTGATTAAGTGCATTTGATACTTATAGTAAAATCAATATTGTGTAATCGATTATTGGTTTTTAATATCACTTAAATGATTGAATCATACTTTATAGTCAAGTTTTATTTCTATTTTATATAATTGCTATTTTATCCTCTACACGAAACACTATAATCTCATTTTTTTCAGTGCGGCAAACTTTTCTTTAGGTTCCAGGTGCGCCATTAATTTAGCTGCATTTATACATAGGTATGGCCATGCGCAATTTAATTACGCCAATTTGACTTTTGATGCGTTTTAATCAAATATGAAATTAGTATTTTAACATTAATGCGGATATTTAATGCGCCTAAATAATACTTTCTTGTTTCAGGAAAAAGCTTTTTGTGTGTATCAATGGTAACAAGTGGGTGCTTTGGTGCAAAATCTGAAAAATAAACATGGTTTAAAAACATCCGGTATTCCTCGCTTAGTATTAGCAATTCTGCTTCAACAATTACCACCATACTCAAAGATATATATCATGTCTTCGTCAACATCCATTTGTTCCTTAGATTTCTCGGGCGGATCAGACAGAACTTCCACAAGTTCACTGTCTTTGTCTGATATAGTAATAATACAGCCAATATCAGTAGTTCGAGATTCATGGTAATCCTGTGTTGCATTAGATCCATTTCCCAACCCTAGTTGTGCTGTACTTTCACCAGTTTTTGACACTGCTACTAGTATTAGATGACTCTTCGTAAGAAACACAAATTTTGTATTGCCTGCATCTAATGATTGGATGGTGTTATTCTGATCCTGGATGAAGCTTACTATTGCTTGCATTACTTCAAATAACATTGCCAATTTGTTCTCATTGCCATATCTAAAATACCAATATGTTTAAGTATGCTTCAAGCACAAATAGAAAGAGGAATACTATGTACCTTGAGTAGATTGGTTTCCCAGCTAAGCTCTTTGTAAATACGTGTTTCTTCTTGGTCAGCCACTCTTCATTTCTAGTGTAGTCATTGTTCTACGATTGTATACTAACATCATCCTCATATGTATTACTACCATTTAGCTCTTCTGAACCATCATTAGTGCTCATAATGTTCAAGGTATCCACATCACTTATGTGAATTCTGTGGTCATAAATTCACACACTCTGTATCCCCCATTGGTACTTATCGTCGATTGTGACACTCCTAATTAAAACAAATCACTATTAATTTATTTATTCATGGAGAAAAACAAACGCAAACCCACATACTTGAAATTTGTGGCTAAGTAGGAGGAGCTTATTAAGTTTTCACAGGAATCTTCTTCGTCCTCCTGCTCGAACACCCTGTGGCGCATGCGGAAGAAATAGCTTGCCGCCCGCATTGTTTTGGTTGGTTTTGGTTAGTATTAACGCTTCCAGTGACGAGAAGATGGCCGTGAGAACGACGTCGCGTTTTTGCATTTTTAGTTGCAACTGGTTGCAACCAATGGATAAAAAGCATTTAACCTCTAAGCAACTGATATGCCCTGTTCATTGGTTTCCGACAACAACAACAAGCTAAATTATAGTAATAATAATCAGTGTTTAAATAGTCGTTTTAAGCGAGTACATCAGTCCTTAAATACACAAGTACAGCTCAGTATTATACTGCACATTGGCAATGCAAATGTGAATAATTCAGCAGATGAAAGTTATAATGTTTAGAAATGGTTATTGCTTACGAAACCAGTAAAAAGTTTAATGCACTTTATAACATATCTATTTGATTTCCCATTCTTCATGACCAAAGACGAAATTGATAACAAGTGTGAGGGTTTGATGTAAAAGTTCAAGTTCTAATTCACCATAATCTAATGGTTGTGTTTTAGATTGAAGCTCCAGTTGATAATAATAATTGATATTCATGAAGTCACAATTCAAAAATGTGATGGCATTTGAAAGAGTAAATAATAATCCACCACCCAAAAACAAGAAATTTATTCATCATTGACCTACAAGAATATTTTGCTGTAGAAACTTTGTACAACATTATTAAATTGCCCCACAATTATTCAAGTAATGTATTCAAATAACAAATTTTATTGCAGATATTCTCAAATTGATATATGGGCCAACACCGATTTAGCATTTCCTAAATGAAATGCTTAAATAAGTTTTATTCATCACGACGCTCAACATTCTCTTGGATCAGCTGTCTGATCAGCTGTTCCCTAGTGGGTCACAGACAGATGATCACAATACATGCCAAAGTCTTCCTTGTTGTGCGATATGACTGGCATTTGGAATAAGAGAGAATATAAATGTTTGCAATTTTCCAAATGACGGGTGGATCTAAAAGGCACCCAATAACTTATAGTACATTTAAAGAAAATCATGTTGTGTTGCCTATAGTTTGCTCTACACGTCGATACATATTGAATTGGTATAAATATTTACGCTTCATACTTTTAATTTGTTTGAAACAAATAAGACTATTAGGTGAGAAGGATTTTGCATTGAGCACCAAACTGCTACTTGGTATCCATATAAATTTTAATCGCTTATTCTATTATGAATATCAAACTTGAGCCATTATTTCTCGTTCGCTCGATATTGTATGTACATTAAAGCACTGGGCAGATAATTCATTCATTACAGTTATCAAACAATTTATTAATCAACTTTGGAAATTCAAATAGACTACCTCGTCATTTTCAACGTATGTCAAATAGAGATTAAGCATAATAATGACGATGATTAGTTGCTATAAGTTGTCCAATATTTTTGCAATAAATCTAGAGTGTCGATTTAGAACATGTACATGCGTACATCCTTGAAGGATCGCAGATAAAAGGCGAGCAGGAGCACTTGCGCTTGTAAGACGAGTTTGAAGCGACGCGACGTTGTAACGAACGAGCAGCTCAAGTCTGTGTCACTCGGCTCCAGTCTTGAGTGTCTCATTATGCAGTAGGAAGAGGCGCAGGCATGCAAGGATAACGACAAGAAATGTGAGTGCGAGTGCACTCCACCTGCTGGTTGACACAAGTGTGTACGCGCACTGCATTCAAGATGTCGATGTCAACAAGACACCGCTATAAGTATAAATGCTAACAATTAGCGCGCGTATTCAATAGCCCTGTGGGGTGGTGAATTGTTTATACCCCTTTTATTTCAAATGAGATTCTTTCGCTTTACTGTCGAACGTGACAGTTCATTGGCGTTTCGTTGGCGGCTATTAATCTTTCCAATCTTCCTTCCACCCTCACTCCAATCGCCGCGAGCGTTCGGCAGTGACACTTGGACAATTTGATAATCATCTCGTGCGGCAGGCGTGCCCGCCCGCTCGTTTGACGGATGGAAAGATAAGAAAAATGGTAATTTCTTCATGCGATGCGCCGCCGGACATCTTATAAAAGTTTCGCGAATAAAGATTAAGTTTAAACAGCGCCCTGCCCTTTATTGGTAATTTCGGCAACTTGCTGCGTTAGCGCTCACCCGCCAACTTATTAGAAGCGCTTGGGGGGAAGGGGGTTGGCACGCAAATTGAGACGAGCCAATTTAAACATTGACCGCCGGCAACGATTCGCCGTATAAAAACTTTACTCCTTTCACAGTAATTGCAGGTTGAAACTTATAAATTATTATTGTTCAGATTAATTTTGCAACGCGCGCCCGCTTCTGCGGTTGTTAATGAAGCATTCCATCATTGTAAAATTGCGAGAAGACGATGGCTGTCGAACCGATAAAAAATCGTGACTTGCAAACCGCGCTGACAAACTCGAGCGAAATTAACATGGCTTCGTCCTTTATTTGTAAATTTTATTTGCCGCACTTTTGCATGTGAGAAATAAGAGAGTTTTTGCGCCTCCCTATCGCCGAGTCGATACGCGTCGACAATTCATCTCGAAGAAACTAATGGAAAAGTGCCGACTTTGCGAATGCGAATTGTCCCTATCCGTTTTCTCGCGTTTCCCACGTTGCTCTCTATCCACCAAGTGTTCTCTTCATCTCATATGAGATTAAAATATTGTACGTAGAATAAACGTTTATCAAGTTTAGTAATAGGTACTTAATTTGCAAAATGTAAACAATTACAGTCGTCTTCTCGTAGATGGAGCTATCGCGAGGTTACAGGAAGAAACATATTCAGAGCAAAGTTTCAGTACGACTCGCGAATTGCGAATTGCTGTGATCCTTCATGTCTTTATCTTTTTATTTCTGTTATTTTCCGGCGTGCTAGGCGTGCAATTGCTAACCATGTTACGTTCGTTCGTTCGTTCGTTCGTTCGTTTCGACATTCGTTGAGGTTTGTGCAACGAACGCAACGAAGCTTACCCGTTCTATTAAGTTACTTAACGAAGGACCAGATGAGTCAATGATTTGAGCAAACTGACGATATTTTTATTACACCTGTCTCTTCTCTCGTCTTCGTCCATATTGTTCTAACTCAATTTGTTCATCTCTTCATTCTTCGCTCGCGCATCTCTGAATAACATGACAAGTCAAGTCCTGAATTGAATAAATGTCTAACCAATTTAACAACTAATAAATTCGAATTCATTTGCACCCGCTCTCGTTGAAGGATAACGAAGCACCATTATCCTTGCAACACTTGTTCGAGGACATGTGCTGAAACTCACGATAGTTACAAATGCGTGCACATTTCTCTTTCATTGAGAAGCCCATCCATTGAAGGGACAAAAATTACACACTTTGGCGGCGGCGGTAGCGGAAAAACAAGCCAAATAGGCAATAAGACGCCTGCAACATGTTCGCAACTTTCGGCGGGTCCAACTTTACAAATGACTCGCCGCTAATACACATTATGGCCAAACGGCAATTGCTTCACTCTCTGTAGATTGATCGTTCGATTCGGTCGATCAATAGTCCGATAGATAGGGAACCCTTGGATGCAATTGTAAGCGGCGGGTGTAATTGCATCAGTTTTAGCGTCACGCTAGCACAATGAATTTATTTCAATTCACTCGAATTGCTATCATCGAATGATATTAGTAGTTGCTTGAAACATTTCTTACACAATTCGCTTCTTCATCAATAACAACATTTCAGTGGTATAAATAATAAATGAATTAATATTCGCAGCCAAATAATCCCAAAGGTACAAGTCTTTTAGTTGCGGAGAAAATAATTTCTCCAAGGATTTCATGCAGTTTCTTAGATACTTTTGCCAACCAGCATGTGCTTGTTCATTTCAACTGTGCATATTTATTGCTTAGTAATTTCAGCTCAAATTTTTAACGAAACCGAAAGGACGTTACGTTGTGTGAAAAGTGAAGGGAGGGAAGGGAAGGGAAGGGAACGAGCAAAAAATACAATGCGTACCTACCTATAGCACTTGCTATAAATATTTAAGTTGAGCGTGCGTGCGTGCGTGCGTGCGTGCCTGCGTTTCGGCCAATGTTTTGCAAGCGGTGATCAAATATTTGAAATAATCTAAGCGAATGAAGGGCAGCAGCATCAGAAGTCCCGGTGGCAACGAGATCCACGCATATAATACCTACCTACATACTCACATGGAATTTATCTTTCCTTTGCGTAATTTGTTCTAACAAGTCGGGATAAAGCACACCTTTAGCATTTGATGATGGGTCTTGAGTTTGCCTTGCCCTTCTTATCCGTGTGGCGCGATCGCAGAGTGCGTGTATGAAAAGGGCGCACATGCAGATTATATGTATGTTTACACCATTTATACGGTTCGCGGTCGGTGTTGGCTTTTTGTGCACCCGTGAATGCAGCCCTAACGATCATAACTTTCGGTCGGTTGTGAACGCGGACCTGTATGCTGTTTGCTTGCTTGTTTGTTTGTTTGATCCGCAAGAAGGGGACAGGGGCGGGGGCGGGGGCGGCGGCCGCTACTGTGCGCGTCAACTTCCAGACGTTTCTATTCATATTAACGTGTTTGACTTTTGCGTCGTCTGTGTGTCCAGACTGAATATTTCAAAACATGTTTTCCCACAAACGGCAGCACGCCTCAGCAGCGCAGCAAGGCTTTTGCATTTTGCAAAATTCTCATTTCGCGAGGGGTTGATGCATTGTGCAATGTTATCAATATTTGCATTGAACAAATCTTAACATTAGATGAGGTGGTGTTGCGGTTGCACTTCATCCCTATCGTTGCGGTCCCTCCAATCAGTTGCGGGTGGATGTTCGATAGTCAACAGACATCGGTTGCATGCGGATTCCACGGGCTCTCCGACTGGAATGCGTTGCAGCATTCGCAAAGGGGTTGCGGTCTATTCCCGCTGATTACTACAGTCAGGGACAGCTGGTACCCAATTCGATGCGAATAACTACGAAAATAAATAATACGTTTACGACCACTGTGTTCACACGCGCTTTTTCTGTTGTACAACTTGGCGGAGTTGTCAATCAACGGATTGTCAATTTTCTGCAGGAAATGCAAATGGTGCAGTTCATTAAAATCAGCAGGTGTATTCAATTTCCTCGTAAATATTTTCAATTTTCATTTCAACATACGAAGGGTAAATGTTTCCAGTAAAGCAACCGCTGTGCATGCATTGTGGGGGTGGTAGTAAGCGACGACGCGCTGCGCTGTAACCAGATTAGGGGCGGACAGCTTTTCGGTGCCATTCGGATTTATAAGTGTTTATTGTCGTCAAGTACGACATTAAGGTCGTTGTAAAGCAGCGTTGAGAGTAGGTGCTAATGTTTGCGATAAATTATGCCCCTTGCATTTGAGATGTTTTCTTTTATCAATATCCACTCCTGAAAACGGAAAAGAAAGTATGCATTCATCGTCGTCGTCATCTTTCTCGTTCAATAATTTAAATTCTTTCTCGCACACAAATATTTTGCAAGCGCACGCAAAAGGTTTTTCATCAAGTTGGAAGATAAGAGAGTGAGCGCGAGCCTAGTTACCTTTTGAAGAAGTTTAATGATAATTTCAACGTGGTGCGGTAATCTTTGGTCGGCAATCTCATCGCGTTTGTGCCGTCGTAAGCAAATGTTTAACATATAATATTGGTGGCGGCTGGACGTTGCAAAGTATGCGGGAAGAGAGAGATTGGAAAGCGAGTAGCAGTAGCAGAAGGGGGGCGGGGGAGCGGCGGCGGCGGCGGCAGCGGCAGCGGCAGCGGCAGCAGTAGCAGTAGCCATTCACTTACCACACTCGCTTGCACTCCGTAAGAGTGCCACTGAAAGCAGAGAAACTTACACACAAGTTAGAAGCAGTGCTAAAATCACTGAGGCCACTTTCCCAAATTAAATTTCCTACCGATATATTAATGTGCACTTGTGTGTACTTTCGTCCTTTAGATGGACGGCGGCGATGCCGGCGGCTTGCTCTTCAGCATGACCGCATAAATATTTTTCCTCTTGGTTTACTTCATGTGTCTCCATCTTCTCACTGAAGCACTGATTTCATTTACATCTTAAACTAAACTCAAAGTCAACTCACCCAAACCATCAAGTTTAAATTATTTGCTTACGTTTCCAAATGCGTCCGGTTTTAATCATCCCCCGTAAATGAAAATACCTAAATAATCACTGGGAAATCCATCAGTTTTTAAATATTTAATCATCAGTCTATGGGAAATTGGTTGAAAATGAAAATTTAATAACAACTAATTCGAACACTCGCCACCGCGCCAGCGAACAGATTGTGAACCGCCCATTAATAAACTAATAAAATAATTGATGTTTGCGCAATATACCCCTACCTATACATTCATAAAGCATAATAATGCACGCGCGTACCGATCATTAATTAACTTACCTGTTATC
Organism: Aleochara curtula; assembly: GCA_963978815.1. NCBI lineage: Eukaryota > Metazoa > Arthropoda > Insecta > Coleoptera > Staphylinidae > Aleochara > Aleochara curtula. The sequence continues at coordinate 8,512,305 of OZ022222.1, read as the reverse complement.
AATATTCAACATAAACACACCGTACCACTAATAAATTGCTCAAATTATATTTGCCAGTATTTACCGATTATGCGTACTGAAGGCATTTCTACGGAAGGATTTCATAAATACAGGAATGAGGATCACAAAAAATGCACATGAAATTAATTTTATATTTAATTTTTATTTATAATCACATAATTCATCATCATAATAATGATTTTTCTCTCTTTGCGCCTCTTTGCGCATTCATCATTTTGCTTTTGTGATACAATTTTTCTTTGATCGCTCTGAGCACACTTAAAACTTATACAACTATTGTGTTTTACGCTTTGCTTTTACATTCATACATTTTGTTGTTGTTATCAAGCTCGGTCGCATACTTTACGTGTTGCTTTTACATTTTTCAAATTGTTTATACGCATATACGTATAATCATAATAATAATTAATCTTGCAGCTTGTATTCCATTCAGCAAGCGCTCTCACCACGATGCTGTGTTTATAAATCGGTTTAATCCTTGGCCAGGAGCAAGCCAGGACTCAGTTTTCAATCAAGAGTGCATTTCGTACGAGATCAATGGATGGTCCTCTATCCATGCTTGTTTGCTTTTTTCGTTAATGCAATTAACGAATTGTCAATTTCAAATTCGCCATTCAGAAATCCGAATTTTGTTTTATCTACGTACGTATAATAATTTACGTCCTTGTCATTAGTCAATTGCATAATTTATTTGCAGCATTCTTTATTTATTTGAATAATTGTTGTCAATATTTACGTATATTTAATTTTTTGTTGCGCAAGTTTACTTTATTTACAAAATGATTTTGAATTAATTTTTTCCATACGCAATTTCATTTACTCATTTACGTCGAGTGAGTTTATTTTGCGTGTTTGTTTGGGGATTGGAATGCTATTTATTTATTTATTTATTTATTTATTTATTTATTGTTCTTGTGTTGATTTTCATATTTGTTTTGCTACACTCACTTCTCCGCTATTCATTTGATGCGTTTTCCCTATTAAAAACAATTCATCTGCGTTTGTGATTTTCGCATTAGTATTAATTCAATTGCTCATCGTCAGTGCGTTATAATTATGATACATTAATGTACAAACACTCTCTCACGTGTTCCGTTGTACGCCGCAATTTCCGCGTGTTTGTATCAAGATTTAATTTATTTATATATCGATTAATCATGAATGAACAACTCTTCACGTTTCACCAGCAGTGCGTTTATGATCGTTGATTAATAATATTTTTCCAAGCATAATTTTGAAGTGGTAGTGTTGAGTCAACAAGTTGTGTCTTTCTTCTAATACCCTGTATAATAATTTCTTGCCTTTCTACAAGTATATTTATGTCATTGTCACGTTGTTTATGCGCTTTGCTATCTAGAAATTAACTCAAATGCTATTGAACGAACTTGTCAGAGTATAAAAGCAATGCAATGACTTACTTTTCAATTACTTTTCATTAATATTTACACATTATTATTTTATACATGTTATTTTTTGTTGTTCAAGTTTTCAAATGCGTCTTTTACTTGTCAACTTTTAAAAATACTTGTTATTTACAATATTTTAAAAATCAAAACTCAGTAAACAAACGTAGCAACAAACAAATAGAAACTGCATTTAGAGATTAATTTGATTTATCGTTTAATATTTGGTATAACTTGCAAATCCAATAGTCGTGCTTATATAATTTGTTTATTTATGATATAAACATGCACAATATTCGTGTAATTAATTTTATTATTCTCGTTTACGCGTTCACATTTCATTCAATTAATGCGCACCGATTTAAGTGATTAGATAATGAGATTTGACCTAGTATTTGACACTTGATAACATATTTTTAATGAGGAAGAATATTAGGAACTCACAATTTCAAATATGACGACAATTGTCAGACAAAAATTATGAAATGTAAGCAAGTAAAACTACATTCAACTTTTCATTTTGTATGTCGCGCGCACACTTTACTTAAAGTCCGCCTTCTTGATTTGTTCGTTCATCTTTTTCTTTGTATCACTATTCTATTGCGTTTATTTGTTTCGTATTCGGTTTGCTGCCACTACTGCCGTTGTTGTCTGTCGTACACGTTCGAATTAGTATGCGACGCCAGTACATGCTAATTTGTGTAGTAAATTAGATCATTTCATTATCCTAACTGATTTTCAGTCTTGATTTGCTTTTTAAATATTTGCCCGCGTTTGTTCTTTTTTCATATCTTTGCTGCTCCATTAACAGCAGTAAGAATTCTTGACATATTAATTATATTTGCTCATTTCAAATGTTACAATATCGTTTTCTTCCTCTATATATTTTTTTCATTTATATAATTATATAATTCATATAACATGTGTGATTTCTTTCTTCTCGACGTACAGAAAACGGAAACAATTTTCGCCTAACGTAACAGTTTAAACAAGATTATAATTTCTATTGAGTAATAAATAGTGCATATTGTGAGGTTATTTTATGCTTACGTTTTGCGTTCAAGTCAAGAAGTGACTTTTCTTCATTGCGTTTTGTGGCCTTCACCGTTCCATTGTGATGGTGAATTTTGCGAAAAGTGCGCTGACGATGAGCAGAAAAATGTGCAGAGGAATTTTACATATTCGTGTTGCTTTCAGCACAACTGGAACAGAGATAAAATTAATCATTAGAAATTATCTTTGGTACGATCAATTGCAATTGGCAATGTAAATGTAGAATTTGTAAATTTGCATTTGTAAATTTCACCGTTTTAGGGCAAAAAAGAACTCCCTTGCTGGGAGTGTTATTAGACTGTGAGTTGCTTCTTCGGTTTCTGGCTCTCTCATAGGGGAATCGAAATCGAGGGTGCAATAGTAAAATATTCATAATTACGTATTTGTGCCGTTGCGGCAAGGAATGCGGTGGATGTGTGTGCGTTGCAAATGCCAAATTCTCATGCGCCGCAAACGCATTGTCTTTGATCTCTCTGCCCTCGGAACGTATATAATATTCTCTCTTTGCCGCCTCCGATTTTGATCTTGTTGTTTGAGTGCATTTTCTCTTCGTGAATGCGGTGCAGTCAGTCAGTCAGTCAGTCTAATTTACTCTCTATTTTCTATCAAATATTTTAACACGTTTTCACGTGCGAATTTTTATCTTAAAATCTTTTTGATTTTATTTTTCGACTTGTCATTCTTCCGGCCGTTTGGCATTGCACGCGCGCGTTTAAACGCTGTCGGAAATAGAGTTTTCTCAATTTCCTACGAATCATATTGACCTGTATGCGGAATGTCCAACGCACTTTGCCGCCACCGCCGCCGTCACCATTTCCTCTCCACCTGCACACGCGCACGCCACGGTCGGTTGATGTCGAAACTTTTTCAACGTACGCGCGCGCGTTTTTCACGTCAATTTTTTGAAAGGAATCGAATTATACGTGTGCGCCGCGCGCAACAAACTTGTCTTTCTGACCAATATGCGCGATGACCAATTTAAATGGAAATTGCGACACATCGTCCACGCCGTCATTATGCGCATAGAAATCACGCGCAGATATCGCCCAATTTCTTCTTCAACTTTTCACGCGTCAACAGACGCGAATTTCATCAAGACCTGAACGCTGAAAAAAAAAACGTAGCAAAAAGTATCGAATAGAAATTGTACGTACTTGAAGAGTTTTCTTCGGATCCTGGCCATTCGTAGATGGCACCTTTGCTGTCCACATCCGTTGATGATTTTTGCTCGGATTTGTCAATTTCGTTCAAGTTTGATTGGTATTTTGAACCTATAAAGATATAGAATTCTATGAATTTCATCACACATTTGAATTAATTATGATTTGTTGTCGAGTGCACATTCTAATCGAGTGTTCAAAACCATCATGCTTTGTGCAAGTGTGTATTTTCCGTGGTTTTCTTTCTTTCTTTCACGAAAAGCCAAATTAGAATAGAGAAAATGAATGATTTGAAAGTGTGCAAAGAGATTATAGGTATATATTGAGCAAATAAGACGAACAAGTGGTGGTGGTCTTTTAAAATTTTGAAATTGGCATGATGGCTCGAATTTGAAAATGTTGTAGTTGATTTTGCTGATTTTGCTGATTTTGCTGATGATGATGATGGAGGAGTCCGTGGCGGACGGAAGAAAAGGATACCTTTCTCCGCCAAGTGGCTATTGAGAGACGATGTCTGATTGCCGTAGACGGAGTTGTCTGCGTTGCCTCCACCGCCACCGCCGCCTGCGCCGCTGCCGCCCGGCCAGGCGTCCTTGCTGCGACTGCCCGGTGCGTCCGTTGTTGTCGGCTTTGGCGATGTTGTCGGCGGCGAGGAAGCTACGACAACAAACAACATGTGCATATGAACAACGACCGCCTCTTCTCTTTGCTCTAGCGATTTCACCCAGTGGCACATATTTTTTCGTCTTCTTTAGTGCGGAAAAAAAGCATTCATTACATGCAACAAGCAAGCGGAGAACAAAAAATATTCGAAGCGTGATTTTTATGATTGGATACGATTATCATGGTGCTTTCGCGTTGATAAATTACAACGCATTCGAAGCTCGCGTACACAGTGACACTGATTGAATGCGCCAACTCAATTAGACGGTGCAGTCGGCGGCCGCCCCCTCCGCCCGCTGAAGAAGAGCGGCGGTCGCTCATCACTCGCTCTGCCGGTGTGGTGTATGACAACACTCGACATTCGCAACACTGTACGCACCGAAATTTAACGTCGACGTCGACGGCACTGCCAGTGGCGGCGGTAGCGTCATGAATAAGTGCCAATCAAGATTAATAATGCAATTATCGTTGTGCGCTTGTCCCGTTGATTTTCCGCACTTTGCCGCCGGCCGCGGCGACGAAAAATTGTCAAATTCCGTAACACTTGTACCTACAACTCGTTGGTAATTAATCAATCAATCAATCAATCAATCTCTTGCGCGTCTCTTTGATGATGACGATGGAATACGTGTTAAAAAGTGCGAATTCTAAAAAATTATTTCTTGAAGAGGAGGAGAGATCACACCATTCATGTGTTTTCTTAACATTAAGCATTATTTCGACATTGCACTGTAACGTTTCGTTCATTTTGAATGCCTCCAACCGCCTCACATGTTGCCAAAGGGCGCAAGCGAAGAGTCAGCAAATATTCGTACATTGCCAAAGCAGTTGTTGCTATAGAAACGACACGCGTTGCCGCCGCCGACGCCGTTTGTAAAGTCTTGTCACGTTACCAGATGAAAACGGACGACGAGCTATGCTTATATGAGGGGGCTGTGTATGCCTGCCGCTCCCTCAAGTCAAGAATCATCTTATCGTTATCGCATCGTCTCATGTATTTTCAATATCATTTTTTGCGCTTCTAATTATGGCCACTTTTGACTGGTTTGTAATTGGCGGAGGACGACGGTGATGGCAAGTGCAAGAGGATGAAATACGAGCGCGCGCATCTGTCGCGTTATTGTTGTGCGCAAGTTTCTCTGCAAAGTACTTTCTAACCGTTTCCAGATCTTGGCGGCGGCAGTCGCGGGGGGCAGCCAGCTCGTCCAGCGATGCCACTTTTATGGCAAATTGCTCTATAACGGGCGTAATTTATGGCATCTAAACGGCTTGCTTACTTACCACCGCACTAATAATTTATTCGGTTCGAGCGCGCTCGCGAGCGCCAAATATTAAGATGTTACTGATACCGACGACCGAGCGAGACTGCACTGTCTAATCTTAATTACTTTACGTAGTTTAATTACCGCGCGCCGAATTTCCATTTCTCGTTCTGCTCTCATGCACCACACTACTATTTTCATTTTCATTTGTTTGCGCAGCCCGCCTTTTATATTTGTTATCTCAAACGGCAAATCGCCAAGTTTGCTTCATGCGTTTGTGATAAAAGAAGTAAGAAGAGCAAGAATTACAAATTCGCTTGAGGCATTCGCATGCAATTCGTTCGTCCTCGTAGATATGTACTTACTGTATAGTCGAATCGTGCCATCCGTTTCGCCACGTGGATTTTTCGCGACGCATTTGTACGTGCCGTAGTCGGCCTGCTGAATATTGGCGATCGTGAGTCGCATGTGCGTCTTGTACGCTGGCATTCCGAGAATGTTCTCCGTATGGTACTTCCGGGAGTCGTGGATCATTTGGCCATCGTCGCGGGTCCAATAGTTGAGTGAGCTCGGATGCGCTTCGGTGAAACACTCGAGTGTCACAGAGTACGCCAGCGGTGCTCCGACCAGCTGATGCGGAATCCATAACATTGGCGGAACTGCAATCAAAAATGATATTTCGAATGCACTTCGGGATTGCGATGATAATTACTTGGGTGGCTGCTTGCGCTGCTTGTTTACCCGCGCACCCAAAAGAAGCGAGCGCCTGATTTGACATGACTATGACTTGGGTCTTGGAAATTATTTGCGGTTCATGCGGTTCGATCGAGGTTAGGATGGAGAGAGTGAATGTTGTTCAAACTCGGTATGCGCTGATTGTACGCATGGGGACGACCCTTGTAATTCATATTAAAAGCCTTGATGGCCCGGCCCTACTACTGCTCTTCTACGCCTGCCGCTGCCGCTGCCGCTACCGCTACCGCTACCACTACCACTACCACTACCACTACCACTACCGCTGCCCTTCTGCCGCCATCCGACCATGGATAGAATATTAATTAAAATTATTCCAAGCTTATTCGTGATTTTTAACATTTTACATTACGTCTTGTGTTTTATCAGTTTGAGAGAATAATGGGAGAGCAAATGTTGCATTTTGTCTTCTTGCGCTCTTATCAGTGAGACAACAGCGGAAACAAGAAAACGGTGGAAATGTAATACACGACCAATTGCAAGATAGAGATAAACACAAATAAAAGGTGGAAAGAAAGGAAGCGAAAAGACATTTAGATTCAAAGCATGGCTGACTGGAGAACGGGCAAGTCTTCAACTATTCTTTGCGCACTCTTTGTCGCGCTAAGAAAACTTATAGGTAACTCAGTTATAGTTAGCACGTTGACAAGATAGATGTAGGCCATCATTCTTTGCACTTCTCCAAGCATATTCTCATCTTGTTCGTTTTATTTCGTCTGGAATAAGAATGGGCGAGAATAAATGTGCAAAATGCATCATGCGATTGACATTATTTCGTAGCTTAATCTGCATGCGAGGAGAGGCGTTTAGAGAGTGGCTTTTAAGCCAAAACTTAATAGGCAGTTGCGAACGAAACGAGCATTGAACGCTAAATGCGCGTGCGAGCATGGCCAATAAAAGACAGCGATACGTTAATTGCGTCGTCGTGTCCATTTGTTAAGTGTTCCGGTTAATTATTGCAATGGCTTTAACCGCCAACGCCAACGCTGCCACCACAACGCGTGCGGCACCGCATTAGTTACACTTGCCGCCCGCGTCACCGCCACTGAAACCACTGCTACACTACTCACCGAATTTGCAACTGGGATTTCGAAACCCCAAAAACACGCACAATCTGTTTGTCCTGTTTCGCGCCTGCTCAACTTGATGTGCGTGTAATTCATGCATTCATTTTAAATTTATTACTTATTATAATTATTTCAGCGCGCTAAAGTAGTGTGTAATTGATTTTATAATAGTTTATTTAATAGCTGTTTTGATTCAAGCGCGAAGAAGTGTTTTGTTGGCCTGTTGCCGTTTTATGCTGGCTGGCTGGCTGGCTGGCTGGTGGCGGCAGCAGCAACAGCAACAACCACCATGCAAGAGGGGTTTATATTCGAACGAGTCGTGTCACCATTAATCACCCTTAAATTGTGTATGCGCGACGCAACGTACTTAACGCTACGAATTTTACACCACGCGTGTTTTGTCCCTTTGCACATGCAATTCGCGTCTCTTCTCTTCCCTTTTTTTTCCCGTAAATTGCTTCATGATCCAAACGTATCACATGACAACAGCAACAACAACAACATCCGGCGATGGTTTAACATCCCTTCGCTTTTTAAACCTTTTCATAAACGTTTACACATTGCTATTACTTTTTATAATACATGGCTGATAAAAAATACCTATGGTATTACCCTGCCGAAAAGTGTCATTTTATGAATAATACTATTATACAAAGTGTATCGAATTCAAGCCCATAAGGATGCAAATTGATAATTGGCATAAGGGAAACAAAGCGTTTTCCGCTCATAATACGCAATCAATTAATCATGTCGTTTGATGGTTTGCATGCGTGGAAATGCGCGAATTGCGAATGTAGACGTCATGGTCATATTGTTAATATTGGGCGGCGCGTCGAGAGGGGGATGAAAGTGTCAATAGTCTATGGTCGTCGGCGCCCAATTTGCGTGCCGCCGTCCCATTGCACTGCGCTGCCGACATAGGTATTGCGGTATCCGCTTGCAATTAATTATTGATGTGACGTGTATCATGTTGCAATGCATTATAATCGTGTGCGGCGAGTGCCGAGTGCCGAGTGCCGAGTGCGTTCGTTTGGTTACAAAACGCGTAATGCAAATGCAAATTCTAATTCTAAATCACAATACAAATCGCATTGCGGCTGAGCAGCGCTACGATTTATTTAAACATACCTACACCGTAAAAATACACTCACGAAAAAGTTATTATGCTAAATCCAATTACTCAATCAACATGTCATTCAAACAATGGCTATCAATGGACTTTAGTTTTAAACATCTCTCATTCCTGTTGGAAATTTGTCAGTGAGTTGGGAAGAGAAGAGAAGAGATATTAAGTGGCCATTGTCAAAATTCGACAAATGGCGGTGGCCAAGTGTATAATTTTAGCAGCGCTACAACGCGTCCATTGTGACGACCGACAACACACAGTGCATTCCACGACAATGCATGCTAATTTATACAATACACAGCAAGACTCGCGGTCTACGTAGGTACGCTGTAGGTACTCGTATAATTATATCTCTCGCCTCTCTGCGTACGTCTCATTGTTTCATGAATGTAGCATTGCAGTATGCAACTACTGTATGTATGTAGTGCTCTATTCATTTTAAGATTGCTATTTGCTTATATCAAAATATACTTACAATCGACGCTCACTTTGATCCGCTTACTCACGGACGGCGGCACCCCGTTGCTCGCAATGCACAGATATGCGCCCATATCCAGACGGGAAATCCGGATTAGGTCTAAAGTATCTCCTTCCCATTCGACGACTGCAAAAAAGTAAAGTTTAAAACTTTAAAAGTTGTCGTTTGTTTTTTATTGCGTTTACATCGACACTTTTATCTTTTCGGTACATATTCTATTTATTCATCTTTGAAGAGTATGTAGGCACTGTATTTCTCAGTTGCTCTTTTGAATTTCAAGTGAGAATTGGTCCATCTCTCTTTTGTTCGTGATGATGGTCGTCTCAGCGTGTGCACCGCACCTTTCGCAAACGTACGCGCCATGAATATAAGTTTTATTACGATTGCGGCGGCAAACACCTCGCCGCATTGCCCAAGCGCGAGCATCCGGGACTTATTGATATCGGAATGGCGCTTTAAGTTTTTTACGAGCAGGCATAAATCACGTGCGCTACGCCAATATCATCCTCGTCGCCGCCACCAGCAACCAGCGTCGACAACACACATTCTTAGCGTGCGCTCGCGTTTGTACATATTTCATTCGCGCGGCACTCAATGCGATTTGTGAATAGATGTTGTTTACGCATTTGATAGTTGAACATCTCAATACCACAATTTGAACTCGGTGGTCAAAAGAATGCAGCAAGAAGAAAAGTATGTAGTAACAAATCGTGATTGTAGCTTAAGTAAAAAGTTTGGTGCACTAATGCTATTATTGCTGATAGAGTCGGTATAGAGTACCTAGTAGTCTCTTCCTCTAGGAGGTTTTCTTACCCGTGAGTGTCTTGTTTATGGTGATCTTGGAGTTGTCGTCGCGTTTCCACTTGACGCTCGGTTGCGGCGAGCCCGTCGCTCGACAGGTCAGCGTCTCGTTGGCGCCTTCGCGCACTATCACGTCGCTGCTGCTTAGCGAATCGTCAATATTTGGCGGCACTATCAACAAACAAACCAAGCACAAACAAACGCATTAATAATTAATAATCAACTTTTGCAAAAACAAAATATTCAATTCGTAACCATCGATCAACTTTCTTCTTCTCCTTCTTCTTCTTCTTCTTCTTCTTTTTCTTGAGTTGTTCTTTTATCCAGTACAAAAGAAAGTATCATATGTACGTTCGACTTTTATAGATTCCATATTTGTTTTGTGAGCAGCAACATGCTCGCAAGATATGAAGCAAACACCGCCAGTAAATATTGTAATTCACCTCGAATTGCATTCAAGCAATAAAATACAATGTTCAATATTGCAATAGCAGTGCGATTTTATTTGTTTCGCTTGGCGAGTTTAAATTGAAATAAAACAAAATGTGCAATCTCTGAGCGGCAGTAAAGACAAGAACAATTTTATAATTGAAAACAAAAAGAAAGTTGTACGTAGTCTCGTGACATATTTTGAATATAACGTTAAATTGATTGCACAAGCATGGGCTTTGCAATTCGAGGTCACCAGAGGTAACATGTGGAGAGGCGGCGCGCGGCGGTCGCATCGGGTAGCTACTTGTTAAATTATACCGTCGGGGGTTGCACGACGACCGCTCATGATGACAAAACCCCAAAAGTCGGCTCTTTATGCAAGGCACGTTTCAGATTAGCCGCTCCGAAGAGAAGTCATCCGCCGTTCTTCCGGTTTGCTTTACCAACCCTTTGCTTGAATTTTTATTCATTTCGAAATTATTTACATATTTCACGCAATTCTTTTACATTCAACCCTTTGAGATAGATGCGTGCATCTACACCCTTCACTGATTCATGCTCTTAATCTTATCATCTGCTTAGGATGTCTTTGAGTTAATCAAGCGTACCGCAAGAAATTTAAAGCTTGTCAAAGCGAATCAATCGAATCGCAAACATTATTTGAAATTATTGCAGTTGATCAAAGAACGCATTGCTAATACGTATTAGCAGTGTATGCGATGAAATTCAAGTCCACAACGCGAATGTCTAATAATTCCCCGAAGAGCAGCCGCACAGCACGCGCGTTGCGGACGCATATGGTTGAATGGTCGATTGAATATCCCACCCCGCCCCTATCCCCGCGCTACGGAACAAAACCCAAACACACGTCGCGGCGGCGACGGCGGGTGGAGAGCGGGAAACGAATATTTCATCCGGATGGAAACTGGGGAAATTCCGCACACACGTCGCGCTCATGATCAGCACAACGTGACCATAGTTTTCGAGCGAGCGAGCCGATGAATTAAATCGTAATCAGTAATAATAACCCAAGGCACATTTCGTGCAATTCAATTGCCAAAGCAAAAAATCAATTTTAAGATAGGAACAAAAGCGTTATTTTTTAATGTTTTGGACTTTTCGCTATTCTTCTACGAAGCAGCAGCAGCAGCAGCACGTTGAAGGGTTGTTTAGTATGGACGTTGCGTTGATACCTCAAGTGAAATGAAACGTAGAAACATCTTAGTTTTATCAACATTGCGAGCGTCGGGCGCACTCTTAATGAATTCGCCCCCGATGCGGGGGTAGTTAAAAAAGTTTGTGCAGCGTTCGAACGCGGTGCGCTGCACTGCATAATAATGCATTTCGCACCGGTGCGCGCTCGCTTGCTGCTGCGAGAAGATGTTCCCTTAGGATAGACGATGAGAGGCGGGCGGTGTGCGCATCTCACATATGTGCTTGCCTTGCTCCACGCACGACTCTCAACTTTTTTTCTGCTTTTCTTTACTTTACTTGGCGGCGAACAGAATTGTTAACTTTTAGTGGTTCGGCTCGAAAACAATCCAATCAAACCAAAATAAACAAATTAATGGAGAAGAAAGGCGCTGACTTCTCTCATGTTTACTTTGCGGGAATTTTGAATTTAAGCCATATTGCTGACTTTCTTTTGACTAGTTTGATTGAACCAATTGAATGAGTTTAATTTATTTTTGTGTGTCTTGCTGCGCTTCGTGCATCCTTCGGGTTGTTGTTTACTTTACTTTGTGTTTATATCGTATAAAGATTGCGACCGGAAATTATAAAAATATCTAGCGACAGCGCGTGTGGACTCTACTGAGATTGTACGAAACTCAATTTTGTCCATTTTCTCTTTCTTCGCCTTGTTTCTTGCACTACTTCTTTTTTGGTCGACCAACGAGATTGGCTCAGGTCATGTCCACTGCAGTTAACTAAATTTCTATATTCATATGGCGCATGAGAGGGACGAAAAACTAAAGGCGAACGACGACGAGTGATAAGCGTAGAGCGGCAAAGCAGGAAGAGAAGTAGGGATAGCGAAGTTGATTGCCCGACCGGAAGGGAATTGAAACGGGCGTCCCTCACAATTCGACGACGCATTAAAGGTCCACTTGATTGCGGCCGTATTTCTTCCTCGACTTTTTTTCTTCATCAGGGTGCTGATTTCATTCCCAATTTCTTTTTATATCGCAACTTGAAAATATTATCAATTCGCGTTCTTCGTTAGTTGGCAAGTTGGCAATTATGATAACAAGTAAAAGGGCAAAAGGACGATGAATGCGTGCCCTGACTTAATTGAATTTTGAGTGATTATCGCCCGCCATGAGCACGTACCTTCCATGATAACGAGCCACTCTGGCTGCGCTCTGTTGTTATCACCAGAGTTCTTGAGCCAAAGAGGACACTTTACGCGCTCATGTTTGCTCTTTACACAAATTTCCACCTGTTTGTACCTACACCTCCTTGCGCAATTCACGATAAGCGTCAACTTTAATAAGAAGAAGTAGGTGGTGGTGGTGGTGGTGCTGGCGACCCCACATGAAATTTATAATTAATTCCAAAAGCACTTGTTTGTTGCAATTAGTTGGGGTTGGTTGGAAAAAGTAATTTCTTAAACGTTTTCAAAAGTTATGCATAACGCGTGCCTCTCGTCTTTCTTCTTCATCTTATTTCAATTGTTTCCTTCACTCGCCACGCATTTCCCACTTGTATTTTCCATCTTGCAATTGTATTGTTTAATATTTCAGCGGCTCGCGCTCGCGAGTGAGCAAATTCACGTTTAATATTTAAGCACCGCGTTGTATTTTCACTCAACGCCCGAGTTTCTTCGACTTCTTTTGCTGTTTTGTACTTTTACTTGTTCTTCATCCGCACGCGCTTATTCATATTCCCTTTCCGCGCATTCCTAGACGTGAAATTTTTTTATGCGGGATACAAGTCCAACAACAAGCACCACGAAGCGAATTATTTCTTGCATACTTTTCCCGCACTTTTGCGCTCGTTGAATGCGAACAATGCGGCTAATCCCAGGTGATGAAAAACAACGCAACGAAACCAACTCGACGAACAAGTCGACCAGAAGCGTTTGATGAATGCCACACTGATTTATGCGCCAAATAAGAAAATGCGATTTGGTTAAGATGGATGCGCTTTTCGCGAATTGCAAAACTTCCTTCCCTCTTTCCGGGGGAGCTTTTATTTTGCTCCCTGTTCTGTTCTTTGCGTTTGCTGCGTGTGCAATGTGTTAATGTAATTCACCAACGGAATGACACTTTTCGCGCTCCTTTTCGGCGTTGCGATGGTAATCGAAAAGCACAGCGAGAAAGTGCTAATACTTTGTGCGATTTGATTCCACTGATTACAGGAGCACTGCTGATCGTATGTTTTGATATCCAAAATCGAAATATAAAAAGCGCGCGTTAGTTCAGTTCTTCTTCTGCTTCCTTCGTTCACGGTGCGTAAAGCGAGACCAGAGAGCATTTTAAAATGCATGAATGAAACTTTATCGAAATGAACGAATCGAAGGGCAATGGCAAGTGCACGAAGAAATGTCAGAATTGTTATTCTATTCGCCGGCGGAAAGTTGCCACGAGGAGAAACGTAGGTATATGCAGAGAAGATGCACACAATGGGGAGCATTATCGTGAAAGCGATTGGGATGCGTACGGCAGACAGACGCGGGAGCACGGGGGGTGGAACAAAAGCGACTGACAATTACTAGATTTAAGGGCATTCCTGGCGCGCCCACAGATTTCAATTATAATCCAGCGGCGGCAATAGGAAGGGGGTGGTGATGGTGATGTGGGGGGCATCGCATCATCGCCACCAGAGTGCCCAAAACCGCGCGCACCCACCAAATTCGATGTAATTGACCAGGTAATGGTTTTACTATCGATGCTTTTGCACTATCCTTATTCATGTTCTACACCAAGTAGGATTTCGTTATACAGGATATCAAATAATTAAATTTGAAAATATCATCACATATAAGAAATTAGTGACTTCTAGGCATGTTGTCATTCATGCATTGGGTTCGATTAGTGTACCTACTGTTGGGGTGGCTTGCATCATGTCTGTCTGATATCACTCGCAGCTATCTATAATGAATCCACCGCCGTTGGCACCACCGGTGTTGCCGTCCCGCAAGCCAACATGTCAGAGTGTCGGCAGTGTGTGCGCGACGCGACTAGCGACTAAGATAATATTTGTGTACGGATTGAGCGCTGGCGGCGGCCTCGTTGGCGGCTCCAAGCACTGCAAGTGTCACCTGCGTGTCACTCCACTATCGCCAATCTATGTGCGGTCCTTGCTAAAATCCTTTGAAACTTTTACGCTCGCAAATTGTTGTTTGAGTTTAAAATTCAATCAGTTAATAACATTGAAAATAGAAATAAATTTTTCGCTTTGAAGCCGCCACCTTGCGTTTAAGCTTTAACCGGCCATTAGTCATACAGCTTCAATACATTGTTGATGTTCAACAGCAACGCAACCAGCCTCTAATAAAACAACAACACGGCATAAATTTATCGAAACTTAATCCGCTATTGCAAGCCCGCGGCGGCCAAATCCATAACACATGCATATAGTATAGTCCGTCAGCCGCCTCCGAGTGCGGGCGGCACCAGCAGCAGCAGCAGCAGTAACATTTACCATAATAACATTCGTTTTTCTCATATCGCAAAATTCAAATATCCTTCTCTACTTCGTCGTTATCAGTAAATATACATTTTTTCACTTGCTTTCAATTCATTTGAGTTCAATATCGCTTAAATCGATTATGATAGTGATAGTTGATGGATGTAATAAACATCTCAAAGTTTGTGATATCAAAACACAGCTATAGCCTACTATAACACTAATACTAATACGTAATCTGATACCGGAAATTGATTAAGCCATTTCCTTGAAGCGAGAACGCAAATTTAAAAATATGTACCTACCTAGGCTAAGACAGACAAGACAGAGCCACCCTTCGCCTAACAATTTGAAAGTCAAATTTGATAAATAAACATGCGGCGGCCTCCCGATGCGTAAATAAATCAAACACGTAATGAGATTAATAATTTGCATGCAAATTACAACACGCCGGCTTTCTCCTCTTACCTGACACTTGCAAAAATATTATTTGCGCACGAAATAAAATTTAAAATACGAAATGAAAATGTCATCAGTACTAATAGGTTACATTTTTCTGTTTTTCCGAAAGTCGCCAAAAGTTTTTGCACGCAAGATTTATGAGCGTGCATTCGGTGCCAATTTTGCTATTAGGTTAACTGGTATGTAATTATTGTTTTTGCACCCGAAAATCGCGTCGGAAAAACACATCCACAACTTACCGGTTGTCATCTGTTGATGGTATTGGCGCAAAACTAATTTCACAAATGGTAATCAATTAATTGTAGAGCTGCAATTTATTTCTTGTTCAAGAAAAAGTTATCATTCAAATAGTGTGGCATGCTGCGGTAAATAAATTCGCACACAAAATTATGACGTTTGTTAGAATGGTAATGAGTTTGCAAAGTTGTTCTTGTTCTTCGGTTTCCTCTTCCGCTCATGACAGGTATCAGTGTCTAATCATTATCTCTTGTGCTCGTAGCACTCTTGCTTTTTCTTCTCACTCATTTCCCAGCGCCAGCCAGCGGCTTTTTTCGCGCCATGCAACTTTCCTCTTGGAGCACGAAACTTCCGATTGTATAATTTCGTTGCGGCGCGGCGCAAAAGTATTGCAATTAATTATAAAGCGGAGCAGTCTTTTTTCCTTTCCTTCCTCGCACTTGCACCGAACGAAGATCAGTTGTTGCAGTGCGGCCGCGTTTCAAATCAGAGAAGAAACAGCGGCAGCGGCGGCGAAGGCGGCAGATGAACAATAACTTATGAGGTCGCAGTTGTTAATTAAGAAATTACTGTTGCAAACTTCACTTATAATTCGGTTTCAAGATTGTTTCTGGTTTTAATGACGCAAAGCCGTCGAGCGTCCTTTTCTCCCTTGCAATCTTCTAATCGCATGTGCGAGTGAAATAAATGATTTCAAGTTTCACATTCATTCGTGTCTTCTGCATCCAGCACGAAGAGCAGAAGAAGAACAAGAAGAGCCAAATCTTCTTCTCTTCCATTTTTGGTGTATTGCAGTATTGTCAGAACTTCTTAAACGTCCTTCCCACAAATCTTATTTCGTATCATCGCATACAGGAATTTCAGACAACTATTATTGAAATATTAACGCGTCGTGGAAGATGGTTTCATAAGAGTTTCCACAAATTGTCCAAATTTTAAATTTTGCTCATGGTTATTACAACCCTTTAAGTTTTATTAATGTCATTAAGATTCTCTCGTTTTGATAAAATTCCACATTGCCTAAAGCCCTTAAACCCGATTAAGAAAACGGCTGGCAGAGAGACTTCGAGGAGAACAAGCAAAGTTTTTAATCAAGCGATTGACCTTTAAGATTTCATATATGAGTAAACTTGATATATTGCATTAGTTTCACATTTACGATCGCCAAAAGATAGTTTAGAACTAAGTCTAACACAAATATGCACACCTACAAGTTGTTTATTTATTTCGTCAGCGCACTATTGTTATTGTTAGTGAAACGAATGCACAACATGTCCTCTCGCGTGACATTAAAAGACACGAAACGTGCCAGCAGCGAAAACGACAAGTGACATATTGCGTTTGAACATTAAATGAAATTCAAGCGAATTCTTCGCAGTCTTCGAACAAAGTACGCCCCATACGCATTTTACCACGAGGGTGAAAAAGACAAAGATTTAACACATGCGCGAATCGCAATACTTTACGTCGTGTACAACATGGCTCTTGTTCTTCCTTCTTTCCTTCTTCTTTTCGTCGT
Organism: Aleochara curtula; assembly: GCA_963978815.1. NCBI lineage: Eukaryota > Metazoa > Arthropoda > Insecta > Coleoptera > Staphylinidae > Aleochara > Aleochara curtula. The sequence goes on along the minus strand of OZ022222.1, from coordinate 8,495,236 downwards.
TGCTTTGCATTGCGCATTGAACATGCATTGCTGGGGAATTTTCTGTAGTTTCGTGTGGAGGGTTGCAAAAGTTACTCACCGACCACATGCAGGAAGCCGAACTGCGTTTTGGCGACAACCGTATTTATTTGGCACATGTATCTTCCCTTGTCCTCCTCCTGCACGTTGCTGATGTGCAGGAACCAAGTGCGATGCTTGTCATGCGTCACGCTGATACGCGGATTGCGCGTTATCACATGATTGTGTACGGTGAGAATTGCCGATTGCTCAAAATGCATCCACGCCACCTGTAACAACAGGAACAATATTACAAATCTTGGGCAAATTCATAAAATTCATTCGATTGGGATATTAGAGAAAAATAGCTTTTATTCGTCGAGTTTCATGAGTTTCTTCGTGCACACTTGAAGCAGCCAGCTGCATTGAATCGCTTCTTCGTTCGGTGAAGCTTTGGTTATGCACTCATTTAAAATTCAAGAGCGTCCTCCGCAAAGTTGCATTTTCATGTCTTCTCCGCATGGAATATTTTCAATTTTTTCTCCAACTTGTTCACTCTTGTTATTGTTGTTCCTCCTTATAGTTTTACTAGGTAACTTGATTTTTCCGCTATGAAGGTTTGGGAAACGCTAGCGGCACAGCATGTTTGACAAGCGGTGACAGGGGACATAAATTAAAATTTTAGCGCTAAGGCGTATTCGTGAGCAGTTAAAAATTTGCCTCCACCAATAGGATTCAGTTTTGACGGAACCTGTGAAGAAACAATATCTATTCAAGAAGAGGGTACTTCTTAAGAATTGTAAACACGGTCGATCGAGCAAGCCATGTGGTGTCGTGTTAAAATTGTTACAAATTAATGCATTTTTGTGCAAATAATAATTGATTTATAAATAATATGTTTTATTAGCTTTTGACTGGAATTAACAAGTTTGAATTTTTAAAATCGGTTAACTAGAGATTGAGATATTAAGAATGTATTTAGTGTTAAGAGAAAATTCAATTGATAATATTATAGGAAAGAATAGTTCGATGTTTTCCATTCAAATTTGCGCGTAGATCTAAACTTCATGGCTTTTATAATACATATTTCACAACATGAACATTTATATTAAAAAAACTAAAACATTTTCTTTTGTATCATAAACATGCGTTTATGTTTCTGTTGCAAATGTGTGCATGCTTCATGGTGGCATTGGGTTTTCTCCAAAACTACCTGCTTTCTTGCTTCAGCTTCTTGCGTCCCGTTAAATGAGTGCTATTTCGCATGAATTCAATCTTATTCTGACTAAATATTCACTGTAAATTTGTAAATAACGTAATTGTTTAAGTATATCTGCGATATTAAATAGTTTCGTAATAATGCACACACTCAAATTTGAAAAAGAAATTATTTAAAAAAAAAAGAAAAATAAACAATTGAAGATACTATTTAAATAAATAGTGTGGTAATACGTTAATCTTGCCTATTTATCGTTATCGTTATATTCAATTGATTCCAAATACAGTTTGCCTTAAATAGAATCAAGAAACTGAGGCACAAAAGCGACAATTCGGAAAAAACCCAAGCGAGCTTGAAACATGTGCATTTTGAATGGAACAAAAGAATGTTTGTCATAAAATTGAAAAGAAATTATTGCAATTTGTTTAAGAAAAACGTTAATATCTTAATATATTATTAAAGGAATGTATTTTTCATTTTAAAGTTGATTTGAATGGTAAAAATCTGTTTATTTTTGCTTACAATATCGTTCTATATTGGTTTAATTCGAGTAAAGTTCAATTACTATAGCTCAACGTCTAATTAACCGATTTTAAAAAATCAAGTTCTCTAATTCAACTGGCTAGAAAGAAATTCATAATTTGAGGAAAAATATAAACATTTTCGTAAAAATGCGTAAATTTATAATAACATCTTAAGGCTACCATATGGTGTGTCACTGATTTCGTGCCTAAAATGGGAATTGATTTCATTGGTGGATGCAAAAACGTTTGTAAACTTTAAACACCTCCTATGCTCCTAGTCAAATTGGGGGAAAGTAATAAATCTTCATAGCTACTCGATACCCTGGGGCGAAAAACTATAAAATTTGCACGCTCCACAAGAGCTCATAGCGGAAAAGACATGGAACCGTTTTACTACACATTGCATCAGATTACATTCATGATTACAATAGTTACCTGGAACTTTCTTCCAGACTACTATGCTGACCTAAAATTTCTTTATGAGACTCTTATAATTTCGTACTTCAGTTGGTAATTTTGTCCGTCTTGAGGAAAAACACAGACAAAAAGTGTTTGGCGTGTTTTACAAGAAAGTCGCAAACAAGCCAAATGCGCGCAAGACACAGGACGAGGACGATAATTGAGTGTTAAGGTTCGCTCCCTTCTTGTGAAAGCAGAACGCGAGCGAGTGTCACAGCCCGGCACAAATTTAATTTGTCTTTGCTAATCAGCTTACGCCCGCGAAACATCAAAAAATTTAAATTAGCTTTCACTCACTTTCTTTTCTGCAAATAATCTTGCGTTTTTTATGCTTTCCAAATGAAAAAGTAAACAGAAAACTAAATATAATTCCAAGACTAATAACAAACGAAATCACTTGGATAGTTTCATTGATTAAGCTCATAAACGAAAAGACGAAAAGTCGAACAGCAGTTCATTTTATACCCTTAATTAAATCATTCATTAATAGTGCTTTATTATCCAAAAACAGATTTTCTTTATCTTTTTGCTTACGATTACATCATTAGAATATAATAGCCTCCGCCGCCGCCGCCGCCGCCGTCGTCGTCTTCCGACATGCCGATAAATAAAACGGGAAATGTGAAAAACGTGGAAAAACAATCAAACAACGTTGGCTCGTCCTGCATTATTTGTTTGTTTTCCATCTTGACTAGGCGTTTTGTCTTTTACATTCCTTCTTCGTCTTCTACTTGTGTCATTGCCGTTTATTATCCTTGCCAAGCAGCAGCATCATTGTTTACAGTTGACGAAACTACTAGTCCAATTCTTGACTTTTACATAGCGGATGGTGGCATATAAAAAAAGAAAGATGTGCCGCGCGCGCTCGCGTTTCGTTTCTTGACTTTTGGGATCGTTTCATTAAATTATTGGCGATCGCCTGATATGTGCGCATCGCCCATATTGCAAACGCACATTTGCCAAACATGATTCGTTTGTTTTTCTTCATTTACGATAACAACACGAATTTTGTTAACGAAATAACGCGAAACTTTTCCGTTCCCTGGACTTTTGATGTTCATGTTGACATTTTCTATTCCAGAACATTGAAATTCAGTTCAAATCGATAATCTGTTAACTACATGAAGGGGGTGTTGCATGTGTGTTTGCGCGGTTCACTATCCTTATTAGGGGAGGGATGTGATTTGATTAGTTGATGATGCTCTCCGGTTTTCGGTATTCATTCCGCATTGTCCATTGTCTTTCGCTATTTGTCACACGGTTTTCCTGTCAATCTCTAGCATAATCAGATTTAGAAACATTTTTGTTGCGTTTCTATTTTTTAAAAGCATCGTGGAAAAGCGCAAAAGCAAAAGAGTGGTCATAGACGAAGCATGAAAAGTCCTTTCATCTTGTGCGCCAGTTCATTTTTGGTCATTTTGCTCATCTTATTTCCGTCTTGACGTACCCACCTCTTCTTTTTCCTTATTTCATTTGCAACACATTCTTTTTATTTGTCGAAAAAGTATTGTTTTGTTATATTTTTGTTTCACTTGGCTCTCTTGCTCTTTGTTTTGCCAATAGCAGCGTGTGCTTTATGGGTTGGTTTTCTTGCGTCTTCTTTGATTTCTAGTGCGCTTTTTGCGTCCGCGCCGCGAGTCAGGAGTGTGTAAACGCGGATAAGTGGTAAACAAGGTAGTAAATTTCCATCTCCGACGGCGGCGGCGGCGGCGACGGCGGCAGGCGCTAGCGGTGGCTTTTCGTTGCCAAACATACAACTCGGCGCCCACTTTGCGCGCACAAATTCAATCCGAAAGGATGAAGCCGGATGAATCAATGCTTCATGCACACGACGATCGCCATTTATCCAACTTTGTAACACATTGTTCTTTCTCGCCGTTTCTAAATATTTCAAATCTAATTTAAATCGAAGCGTTAAATGATTATTTAGTTTAATATTCCACTCACAGCGCTCTGAAGAAAACTTTAACTTTGCGACATTATAGCTCAGAAGATATAAAAGCTAATTTAATGGTATTATCAACAATTATCAAGAATTTAATAACATTTCATCTGGTGAAAGAACTATTTAATTACCTCTTATACTTGTCGCGAAATTACTAAAAATACACACTCTTCCAATTTAGGCAGATTATTGGTTCGTGCAGCGTTTGGCGAATGTCAACTTTTCCACTAAATACCTCATAACTGGGCGGATGGATTTTTTTTTCATATTTTGATATATTAGCAAAAATTTAATCACCCCTCTGACAATGAAAGAATGATTTACGTATCTCTTATAATTCTTCAGATATGTATAACAATATACAAGTATACTTTTATCGCGAGGTGAAAGTCTCATCTCATAAAACTTACCAGGGCTAATTACTCAAAATTTAATTCCATCACCTTTCGTTGAACAAGCTGCTAATTTTGCACTTATATATTTTCATTAATTTGAAATTTCAAAATAAGTAATAACAAAAAAACGGGCATGTATGAAAACGGATAAACGTTGCGCGCATCTTGCTCATCAAGCAAAAGAAGTAAGCAACGTAAACTTGAGCATTTTTTTGCTCCTCTTGTTCGTGCATTTGCTGCGGAACGACAAGCTGTTCCTAGATGTTCCTGGATGTTCCCGTATTCGAAACGAGCGCTGGCGCTGCAGCAGCACAAGAAGTGCAAGAGACGGAAGACTTCTTGCTGCATGTTTTTCCGCTGATTCGATTCGCTTCGATTTCGCACTAATGGCATATTTCGATTCCCTCTTCTTCGACTGCGTTTCGCTTCACCCCCGTCTTCGCAGTTTTTGTCTCCGTCCATGATTCACATTCGTACGATCGTAACTTTTGCATCCATTTCTTATACTTTTTTCCTCTATCGAGCGCGACTTTTTCGTTCGTTCGTTCGTTCGTTAATTCAAGTGTGCGCTCGCGTTTTGAAATTTATTGCAATCGACCATCGATCGTATTAATTACCTACCAGCCGGAGGAGCGACTAATTACGCTCGGCAATTAGCGAATGCGCAATGAATATGTAAATATTTTGCGTTTGGCGCAATTTTCTGCGGCGTGCTCGTAGCGCTTAACAACTAAATCTCATGCCGTCCCTTGTTTTATTGTTTCGCGTTTGATTCCAAACGCACGCACGCACGCAAGCATTTCGCGCGCACAATGGCAATACAAATGAAACAAATACTCGCGTTTATTCCCGTTTATTGTTCGGGAACATGTGTAATGCGCATTACGCGACATTCTTCCTATTGATTCCGCGCTCACAATTGTTGTTCATTACGCGTACACGATTAATATTTACAATGCGTGATCATGAGACAATTACTTATTTAATTATTAATAATATTACATTAATTGCTTGCAACTTGATTTTCATTTCATTCGGTGAAAGAAAAGTTGAGCAATAAAAAGTTTAATTCGTTACAGCGCTTTTAACGTACTGTGAGCAAACCACAAAGAACGAAAAGTAATCGTGTTTTAGCCATTTCAAGACACCACACTACTAAAACAGAAAAAGATGCGAATACGGCAAAGGCAGTAAGCGAATGAGAGGGAGCCGAGACGAATCAGTAAGGAGCAAATTAATAATGTGAACAATTGGCGGTGCGACTCGTGATTAGCTCGTAAATTCCGTCCAGTTTTTGTGTGTGGTTGTGTGTTGATTAGTACGGGTTTCTGTTTATCACCAAACCAACTTTACACACAAGTGCTCACGAATTGCAGACAATAAAACACCCCATGTACCAAAAGTACAATTGTGAAATAATCAAAGATATTTTAAAGGATTTTCTACAAAGCGGAAATGAAGAAGAAGAGTGCATAAAGTAATTGAATTAATGCCCTCTCTGACAAAAGACAAACGGTAATAAAAGGTCAACTCTTCACTCTGTGATTGCTAATGAAAATGAAGAGCGCTAATGAACTGTTCCATTGCGTTGCATTTCTGGGATTTGATTGAATTATTAACGTCAATTAACAGAGTGTTGCAAAATGTCCATTATGCGAGTACTATCTACTTTAAGATTTTATTTAATTCCCAAGAAAAGGAAAAATATTCGAATGTTATCGTAGAATGTGATAGTTTGCGCTCTGATAATTGCATTCGGCGGTTGGCTGAGGTATTTTTTAATTAAGTGCTGCCGTTCGTTTGTTCGTTTGGTGGTTGGGAAAATTTGTCAGCGCGTCGAGGAATGCGGGCTCTGTTGGGTGGACTGAGTGTGCGGCGGTGGCAGCGACGAGCGCCAGTGAATGCGAATACCGAAACGTGCCCTATTAAAAAGTTACGTCTAATCGCAATGATCGATGACGCCGCAGCTGAGGGGCGGGTGGCAATAGGGGTCCTACTTTGTTACCTGCCGAAAATGAACTTTAAATCATATTTTAATTCCGACTTCATTACATGGCAATTGTCCGCGCTTATTCTCATTGTTCAAATAAACTGTCTACGTTCATGAGATGACAAACGATAAAGAAGTTGATAATGGGCTGCTGCTTTATCACGTCAATTATTCAATTAAAAAAATATGCACAAGTTGAACTACACATGTCGTTGAGCATTGTTGCCGCCGTCGCCAACATCGAAATATATTCATGCCTTTGTCATTTGCCAGCCCCCTGATTCCAGCAACGAATACACGAACAAGTTTGGCATACATATTCACTGGATCGAACGAACGTGTTAGAAAGCAGATTCAGACGAAGCAGCCAACGCGGAGCAACGGCTCAGCTGTTACACTGAATCGAATTAGTTTACATTAATTTGCGTCCGCCGCTGGCATTGCCGGCAAGCAAAAAGGAGAAAAATGGGCAGTGCACGTGCGCTCGCTCACGCTGCACAAACAAATCATAAAAGTGTATGCACACATACGACGTAACATAAAATATTTATTATACGCACGCAAATTATTCGGACGTTGTCTACGAAAAGTAAAATAAAAGAGCGCATAAAATAAAAGTAAAATCGCGCTGTTGATTTGGCTTGGCTTGGCTCGGCTCGTGTCCTTGATACACGCACTCAGACGGAAAGGGGTGGCAATGTCGACAAGGCAAGGTAAGGGAGGAGATGGCGGAGAAATAGATTCGCAGTATGAGATATCGAAATGCGAATGCGCAGATATTCGAATCCAATACGCTTCATGATATAATAAAAATCTCCCAATTCCCCTCGAGATCTGTATATCTTCAAGATCAAATACTTAATCAGGCTGGAAGCTGTGCGCGCCGCAAGAGCACACCACCAATGTGCTATCGTCCTTCCTGCGCCCCCCAAACGAGTTGAAAGGAAAAGGCTGGAAAGGGATATCTTGGCCTTGCGCTTTTCCTCGCCAGCCAGATGTTCTCTTGCACTTTTCTTTCTTCTGTTTACATCCTCTTGCAGCTGTGCTCTGCATAATATGTCGATGTTGATACAAAAAGATGCAAAATACGCTCAAAACTTGCAAATATAAATAATCCATCCCCCAAAGAATTCAAACAAGAGAATAAAACTTAAGCCAACTAAATATTTCGAAATCACCGTAGAGCAGGCGTTCAGCGTTGAGCTGAAAAAAAGTCGTAGTCGTACCTACATCGAATTACTCAATCTCGTCTTGCGAATTTTAATGCAAACACTCTGTAAATATTTCTAAGCGTATTACAAGAAGATGCGAAATTAATATCAAGTGAAGAATGAGAGAGTAGCATTGCATATCAAGATCAAAACCGAAACCGAATTCAATTCAATATGCATATTGTTAAAGACGAGTCTACAATGGAATTGCGCCCTTTAGTTGAACTCGATTCAACGATTCGTATATGCTCTCTTAAGAGATGACTCGCTTGTTCATTCAAGTTCACTTGCATGTAATACAAACTTTCAACTTGCTACTACACGAGTGTTATTATTACACACTCTTAATACAGCAATATAATCTTTGGCACACCTTATAAAATATTCAAGTTTTATTCCGCGGGAGATCTTTACGAATTCGATCAGTCAAAATCCATTCGTATTTTTAATATTATGAACGAATGAATAATGAATTCCGTTCAGATTGAAGGGTGCAAAAGAGGTGCATATTGAAGCAAAAACACAACGAATGCAAACGCAATATGCATGCAGTCATAAATTATTCTCGTTGCGCACAAGAAAAAATAACAGTGAGTGGAGAGAAATTCAAGAAGACAAATTGAAAATGTGATTCGACTTCTTCCTTCTTCAGCATATTGAGTTGAATTTAATTGAAACAAAAGCCAAATTGATTTGATAATCAATTGCGCACTTGCTCGCTTGCTCGCCAACAAGCCCGAAATGCAATATGCGAAAACGCCGGGTGTTTATAATGTGGATGCGCAACACACAAACTTCCATCGTACATCTATCTCTAGCCTAGTTCTTCTTCCGGTTTCCTCTTGTTTCATCCCCAGCTTGCATTCACTCACTCTCTCGTTTTGTATATAGGGGCACGTGCCCTCTTTTAATTAGTTATTCCACGTGCATCTAATCTATAAATTACTTGTGCGTTATTCAGCTGCAGCTAGCAAGCAGGAAAAACAATAATTTTGCACACGCGTTGACCCAGTTAACAAGAAACATGTTTTTCTTTGGTAGGCTAAATTCGTTATTGGACATTAAGAAGTGAATTTGCGAATGCTGTATTAACAAAGACAAGCGCAACGTTAATCTAGCGGCATTTAGAGGTAACAGCTTTTACGGGATGTGGCTTCAGGAGGGTTGGTTGGTTGGCTGCTTGCTTGGCTTGTTCAATGTTGATAATCCATGCACGGAAAGCGCGTCAAGTTTTCTTCCCTTCATTCTTTCAGCGGCGCGCCAACTTTTTCCATTTACTTAAACGTACAACGCTCGTCCGCGCGTCAAGACGTCAAATTCGCCTCTGCGGCGGGGGCTGTGATGGTGGCAGGGATGATGCTAGACAATGCGTAAAAGCTCACCGTAACCACAATCACCAAGTGTTACTTGTTTTGTTGCTTTCCCCCGCCTTATTTGATTTTATTTCTGCGTCTCTAACAAATTCTAATCAATTTCTTCGCAATAATTTCATTTTATTTAAGCTTTATTCTCTCTGTCGTCGTGCATTATTTATCTTGATTTATGCTTGGAGATTATTAAATTTCGACCCCTAAAATGCGGCTGAAGCTCAGTTAATTTCGAGGAGGTTTATCACCACTTACATACACTTTGTTCGCTAATTTTGTGCTATTACTCTTCCATATTTTGCCCGTATTAAAATTTAGTTGAGAGAATCTCAGGATACGGACAACTGTCATGAGTTTTCTTTTCCTGTTTTGTGGTTTGAATTTTATGTGATATTAAGATCACGAAATTCATTCATTGTCTTGACTCTCATGCTCAAGTTTTGCATTTGTGACATTTCCCATTATAATGTGCATTGGAAATGTCCACATCCCAAGAATACATCAATGAGTTATACGGTGGCCGACGAACAAGTAGAAGTAGCAAATGTCCACGTTGAATTTTGCAGACGCCTTGCACTTGTTTGCGTCCTTCTTGCTGGCTCCTCGAGTAACTTTTTCGTGTTCATTTCTTCTTCTTTTCTCAGTCGTCGTCTCGTGGTCCTTCACTTCTTGGTCGTCGTGTGCATGCATGGATTGTCATCCGGCTAGAGCGAAGGACATCGCCGTCTCCATTATTCGCTCCACAGCGTCGCAACCTCATTTTCTCGGCCGTTGATTCTCTGCGGTTCTTTCGTGATGGAGCACCGGGTGCTCTGCCGCCCTCTGGTCCCACTCGTGGACATCCAAAAAGCACTAAAAAGATTCTCCTTCTTCGCTGCGTTTCAACCATTTACCCAACTTGCAGTTAAACGCCAAGCAAATGCTTTGAATTATTTTCGTATTTTGCACCTCATAAAATATTATTTACTCGCTCTTCCTGAATGAATCCTGCATACTTGCCATTGTCATTCTCGTATTATCAATCGACTGAAATCTCATTACAGCACGCGTGCTTGTTTATATACTCTCGAATCTGTAACTCCATTAAGCGGCAATGCAATTATCCTGTGCTTGCTTGCTGTTCCTGTCCAGCAGCAGGCAGCATAGGTGTAGTAGGGTAGCGAGGAATATCTGCAGAATGCAGGCCATCCAATCGCTTTTTATTGTTGAACAACATGTTGTTCAATCGACGACTACCACCTTATCAACACCTTGCACAATCATCCATTCTCATTCTTTCTCTCACGTATAATACTCTCAAAGAAAATCACTTTTCGTCATAATAGCTATTACCAACTTTTTCATGTAATTAGCTCTTCTTCTTTTCACGTCACTTTCAATAAGTTTGCGGCAAACTATTGAACACTAATTAAAATCATAACTACAAGTGTTTCACTCCTACTAGTTGGCGGTGGTGATTCAAGTTGACAAGCGCAATTCAAGCATTGCCAAAGCGAAACAATACAAGCCACGCGAAGAACACTTCATCCGTCACTCTCTGGTAGTTCTTCGCGATAACAAAGTGCTGAGCCAATTCGACATTGTTACAATTAGCACAGGGCTCGCCCTATAATAACTCGAACAAACAACACAATATGATGAAATTAAGTTAATGCACGCGCTGGCTGCGTGTTGTGTTGTTCCACAGCGCACGCCGCGCCGCTCTCTTACTATGTATATTTATTTTCGGCAGTCTCGCTCGCTGCCAGCGGCTGGCTGCCGATGACTTTATCTCCGGGTTGCTCCTGGTGCTTCATTCAGCCCATGATGAAGTTCATCAAAATTAAGCTGATTTCCTATCCGCTCACGACCACAGCCAGGTGAAGTCTGTACAAATATTAGCAACAAACTTTCACAACTCATCATATCATCAACATTACGAAACGTGTGCTTTTGTTTATTCTCTTCTTGATTCAATCATCACTCGGCTTTCATTAATTATCGCGCATCTTCGCGTATTGTTAATTAATCAAAAACCCTTCTTCAGAGTGTGCGCGTGCTAAATTTATTATCGACTAGCCGGAAAATTCGTTTACGAGAGTCAATCGACCAAAGCGTCCGACAAGCGTATAAAACTATTTTCCACCTCATGGAATTTCATAGCGTTTTCTCCAACACTTTGCTTCTTCTCTATTTAACTTTTCCGGTATTTTCTTAAACCGGAAGGAAACATGAAAATAATATGTAGACGGCATATTAGATTACATACCACTTCCTTCCTTCCTTCCTTCTTGCGTCAACAGTTAAGTGGATACAAGTGTGATATTAGGCTCAATTCTTTAAAGAGCATCGAGTATCCTGGAAAAACAAGTGTAACGTGTTGATATTCCTTCTTAAATTTCTGTGTCAGCATTGCGTATGAAAATATATACATGTACCTATTACATTTATCATGTTATTCATACGTGGAGTATGTTCCTGTTGACTTGTTCTTTATAAAAAGTTGGCTGTCGGAATGACATCAACATCATCACGAGTTGAAGTATGTGAGTCTATTCATCATCTGATATATTAATCTCTGGTACGCTTTCTTCCCTCTGTATTCACTCTGCAGCACTCCTTCAGTGTTTTTTTCATCAACTGTTGCGGTACGTGTGCATTGCACTGAAGCACCTTTCAGTACACCAAGAAATGCGCTTTCATCAATCTCATGACGTTCCGTAATTATATTTTTGTTCGAGTGCTTGCAGCCTCATTATAGCGAAACGCATGCAGGCAGGCAGGCAGGCAGGCAGGCAAAGCGAATGCGTATTCGAGAAATTCATTAAAAATTTACGAATCTCTGCTCAAAGGATAATTCAGCAGAGCCTCCAAGAAAAATTACGAAAATTACTGGCAATCCTTTATTCTTATCAATAAAATGTCTCACATGTCACTCAGTCACTTTTTTCCCCCCCATTGAACTCGCACATATTCATTCCTCTTCGTCTCGCGTGCTTTTTGACGTTTTTAACTTGTCGCTCAACGTGTCCAATGAATGTCCTCTCGCTCGCGGCAATTTAGCGGTTTTCTTCATCCCCTTAACAATATGTCCAACATGTCCGCAGCATCTTTTTGTCCAGCGTGTCATCAGATTTAAATCAGACGCTTTTTCATCCACGTTCAATTTTCTTCCTCTTCGAGACATTGCCTTTTTGCGCTCCAAGATCCCGCTCTAATCGAGGAAACTTATTCCCACGAAAAAGCAAAAAGCCCAACTCCAAATTTCTCTTATCCGTAAATGGCGTTAGTTTTTTAACACTCCAGACGTGCGTGAAGAAATTGGATACGGTTTTTATTCAAAAGCATGTTGCCTTTGCACTTTTCCTTGCACCAAGGGTGGCAGTCTCGCCTGATGCTTGTGTGGTGGTCGGCGTCGTTTGCTTGATGATTCCACGTTTTTCTCATGATTTTTTTCTCTTGCTGTATATATTGGGGGCGGCGCACTAATGGCACCAAAAAGTGAACTCATTGAGCGAGCAGCCCCTAAATGATTTTCTCTTTTGACGAACAAAGTCTTATAAATGGTCACGTATTAAATGAATAATGAAATTATTTATTATTTACCTTATAGCTGCCTAGATTCTTTACGGAGCAAGCAAACTTAACATTGCGCCCAGCAGCAACAGTAATATTCTCGATGACGTCGGTAAACTCGGGCTCATCGACGACGGCTGCAACAACAAACAAAAAGATCATGAGTGTGCCCTGCCGTCAATTGGGTAATAGGCTATTATTGCTGCATTAATACGGTTAGCAAATTAACACATTGCGCTGCGCCCCCCATTTGTTTTTCCTCCCCTTGCGGCAACCTTCATTAACATTCCTGCTTCTCTGTGTTTTGCTTACTGAAATTATTTCTGCTGCTCGGTTGCACGCGCGCAACTTGAAAAATATCATTCGAATGCTGCTCATGTTTGAAATCTTATAATCCCGCATTCAAAGACATTTAACGATTAGTCCCATTTGAATTTCAAATAGTCATCGCTTTTATCACTCGCTTTCTCCCTTACAAAACAACGCCAGCCAACGCGGAATGTAAAAATCTTTACATGCGAATACAAACACGTTGAATACGGTTTACCTAAAACGCGAGTTTTTGCATTTGCGAACAAGCAAGCAGAAGAAGGCCGCAGCCGGCGTTACGGAATACAAAGCCCGGAATACGATTGCCGCCGTTGCCGTGGCCGCCACCGCCACCGCGTGCAAGGTGAACGTGTGTCGAAAGAGCGGTGTTATTTTAAAATATTAAAATCTCGAGCGGCAAACTTTTAAGAGCGCCTGCCGAATCACTGTTAAAACGAACGTGCAGCCAGGCGCGCACACAAGTGTGCTGCGATTGAATTCATTTGCAAAACTTTGCAAGCCGCCACCGCCGCCGCCGCCGCCGTTGTCGGTGTTTCTACGACTAGCCTTCCACCTCTATACGAAATACGCACAACTCACTTGCTGCTGCTGCCCGTCTTTATGCATTTATGTAGCAAATATGCCCGGCTAGAATTTATAGGCCTTTCACTTGTACTTTACGCCCACACGTTGCGGGATGTTTTCTCCCTTACATTGTTTCAGCGAATTTCATGTATTTATGTATGTTGAAACAGCATGTTTAAGCACCTTAGTTAATGCATTTGCATTTTGAATTTTTAAATTGTTGCGCCAGAAACGCGCGCTTTATTGCAAAAGCCGATTGCTCGTCTTCGGACGATCTCGTTGTTGCTCCAAAGATGCGCAATATTGTTAACTAAATTGACGCGCTTGTGACGTCACATGACCAAAGGCACTGTACGGTATTGGGAATCGGCGATTGCTGATAAGTCGGGCCGGTCAGGTGATATGCGCGTCGAGCACAGGTCCAGTCCTGCTGAAAAATTTTTACTTAGCGGTTCGCCATGCGGTCTCGGTACAGTGCCTCGTATAAATCGTAGTATTTAGTGATTAAAAGACGGTATTAATTAGGAAAGTGCATCGTAACCTAATAATAACTTAGTGCAACGTGTGTTAACATCATGGCATAGACGTGAGATGGATTAATTAAGCCAATTCGGAGACGATATCAGCAAGCACACATTGGCAAGTTATAACCATAGACGGCCATTTCTCTCATTATACGACGACAAATGCGAAGATCTTTTGGTACTTGGAGCTGTTTAACAACAAGGATTATTACAATAACATAGCAGGTTAGTGTTTAGATTAAGAATGAATGTGTGCACGGCCTAAGAGTGTGGGTGTTTAGGAGACTGACTGAGCTGCGGCGTAATGAAGTAGGAAGAACGTCGGACGACATTACAAGTGAAAAGAAGGTGTGATTTGTGAAAGCATAAATATTTCATGAGGAGGCGAGAGCAAGTACTAAGCGGCGGCTCGACACAATGGGGCACAGGCAATGAAAGGGTTTCCAGGAGTAAGTACGACGTGTCCGGACGACAATCGTGTCCTTGCATTGCTTCCGCTTCATCCGGCAACCATTGAATCTACTTCTCGCTACCGCCATCAGCGCGCCAACACAGCGGTGTTATCTCTTCTTTCTTTATCATGTTCGTCGCTGGATCGCTATCAAAAAGTGAGTACAACTCGGTGTTCCTTTTCTCTTGCACTCTTCATATGCAAGTTAGACAAAGAGACCTATTATTGCTGCACTTTCTTTATACTCTTTTGTAGTTAAACATGAGCAAACGTTATCGCAAATCAAGTTATCAGTTATCAGCTATTATATATATGGCGACAAACATCTACGATAGTGTACCTGCTACAAGAGAGGCTCTTTTAAGTAAGGTACAAATAAACAAATAAACAACAAGTATAGACATGTACGATAGTGTACATACATGGGAGGCCCATTTAAGGTATTCTTTTGCATGCAAATCAGCAAGGTGTATGTGTAAGTTTCTCGGGTAACCAAGATATAAGTAAGCGTTATCACGATTTATTTTAGGTGAAGTATTGCGTTAAATTGGACATTGAGACGAATAATCAACAAGCCATGGACATCTACAATAATGTATATACATTGGAACATTGGAGGCGGCATATAAGGAACTTTTTGCGCATAATCAGGATGTAAGTAAGCGTGGTCTTACCAACGTACGTGTAGCGGTAATCATTGCGGTAATTAAACATTGAGATAAATTATCAACAAGCCACAGACATCTACGATGATATACCAACATGGGCGGCGGCATATAAGATACTCTTTTGCGCATAATCAGGGTATAAATAAGCGTTATCATAAACGGTTTGACACCACGTAGGTGTAGCGGTAATCATTGCGTTAATTGAACATTGAGATAAATAATCAACAAGCCACAAATATCCAGGATAATTTATCAACCAGGACGGCGGCATACAGATGTCCTTTTGCGAATGAGCAAGGTGTAAACAAGCGTTATCACGAATTATATGACAAGATGTAAACGTAGCGATAATTATTATTCATTGCGTTTATTGGGCGTAGAGGCAAATAATCAACAAGTCACGAACGTGAACAAGAATGTACATACATGAGAGGCGGCGTATCGAGCATACTTCTGCGATTAAGCAATGTGTAAATAAGTAAACAAGCATTATCAGTGACTATTTCACACGACGTAAGTTTTGGACAAGTAACCAACAAATCACAGATGTAAACATTGCGAGAATTATTATTCATTGCGTTAATTGAATGTAGAGGCAAATAATCAACAAGTCACGAACGTGAACAAGAATGTACATACATGAGAGGCGGCGTATCGAGCATACTTCTGCGATTAAGCAATGTGTAAATAAGTAAACAAGCATTATCAGTGACTATTTCACACGACGTAAGTTTTGGACAAGTAACCAACAAATCACAGATGTAAACATTGCGAGAATTATTATTCATTGCGTTAATTGAATGTAGAGGCAAATAATCAACAAGTCACGAACGTGAACAAGAATGTACATACATGAGAGGCGGCGTATCGAGCATACTTCTGCGATTAAGCAATGTGTAAATAAGTAAGCAACCATTGTCATTAACTATTTCACACGACGTAAGTTTGAGACAAATAACCAACAAATCACAGATGTAAAAATTGCGAAAACTATTATTCATTGCGTTTATTGGACGTAGAGGCAAATAATCAACAAGTCACGAACGTGAACAAGAATGTACATAAACGGGTGGCGGCATATCGGGCATACTTTCGCGATTAAGCAATGTGTAAATAAGTAAACAAGCATTATCAGTGACTATTTCACACGACGTAAGTTTTGGACAAGTAACCAACAAATCACAGATGTAAACATTGCGAGAATTATTATTCATTGCGTTAATTGAATGTAGAGGCAAATAATCAACAAGTCACGAACGTGAACAATTATGTACATACATGGGGGGCGGCATATAGGGAATATTTTGAGATTTGGCGAATAAGCAAGGTGCAGGCAAGAGATATTAAGAGTTGTATTACATGATGTAAACATAGCGATATTATTCATTGCATTTATTGGACGTTGAGGCAAATGATCAACAAATCACGAACGTGAGCAATAATGTACAGACATGAGAGGCGGCATATCGGGCATAATTTTGCGATTAAGCAATGTGTAAAGAAGTAATCAAGCGTTATCATTAACCATTTCACACGACGTAAGTTTTCAGTAACCAACAAATCACAGATGTAAACATAGCGAAAATTATGATTCATTGCATTTATTGGACGTAGAGGCACATAATCAATACGTCACGAACGTGAACAATAATGTACATTCATTACCTGTATTATTTCACACGACGTAAGTGTAGCGGTAATCATTATGTTAATTGAACATTCAGACAAATAACCAACAAACCACGGGCATTACAAATTATATAACAAGATGTAAACATAGTGATAATGATTAGTTAATGCGTTTATTGGCCTTTGTGACAAATAGTCAACATATCACGAACGTGAACAATAATATGGGGGCGCGGGGGGCGACATATAGAGCATATTTTTGCAATTAAGCAAATTGTAAATAGATAAAAATAATTTTCAATTAATTCACACAATGTAAGACGAACGGTAGTCATTATTCAGTGCGTTTATTGGCGTTTGGTACAAATAATCAACAAGCCACGAAGGTGAACAATAATGTACATACATAGGGGGCGACATGTAGGGCATATTTTTGCGATTAACAAATTTTAAGTAGATAAACGTAATTTTGCCACGGTCATCGACATTGCAGGCGGTAAAGCGACAAGCGTATTAACGTGTGTGTAAGTTTAGTGTAAAATTGCTAAATGGTGCAGTTCATTGTATTGAAATAATGAATGCCTCCCAGTTGAGTGCTTTTCCTCAAGCACTGGCGAGAGTTAAACGGCCATCCACCACACGCGCAACGGCACAAGAAAGCTACGAAATCGTCGTCGACGGCGGCAACGGCATACGATGTGTACCACAGTGAAAAGACAAGCGGAAAAGCGACCTGTTGCCTGCCGCCAGCCACCAGCCACACGGGGCTTAAACTCAGCGTGTGAGCACCGCCGCCACCAAGCGCCTCACGTTGTTTACCACTGTGCAAAGTTGTCGTACACTCTTCGCTGCATTTATGATTTGTTTTCACAACGATCCGCGACATTAAAACACGCAACAATGGAAGAGCAAGCGCCTTTTTTTGAATTTGGAAATTTTGCGGCATTTGAATACGTTTTATTCGCGGGTTGTATAAAGTTAAAAGGTAATAATTTAGAGCAACGTCGCTTTATGTTGAAGCCAAGTGTAAAAGTCGACAAGACAGACACATGAGATTTGTAGGAGCCGGGGAAAATACGCGCAAAAAACGCAAGACTCGAGGGCAATAATGCAAGACGTCGGTGGGATAAACTCTGAGCTTGCGCGCTTTGCTTTGTTATTGCTTGAGCGCGCACGCAACGGCGGTGGCGGTAGCGGCAGCGGCAGCGGCAGCGGCAGCGGCAGCGGTTGCTGTGTTGTTGGCTCTCTTTGCTTGGCTGCCCTCTCTCATGGCTTTCTATCTAATCTAATCCGGCGGGTGAAATGTTTCATTCACTCGCGGGCGCTAAACGCTCCAGTTTATTTCGAGTGCGCGGTGCGGTGTATTGCCTCGCGTCTTCACGTCGCTGTCATGATGATAATAAATGTAAAACGCGCATTTGAATGTGTTTTGTCTGCGCCCGAATATAGGATGATATATTTTTTATAGCGCCCTTTGTGCGAATGCATTTAAACAAATGCACAATTGCATTGATGATGAATGATGACAAACACGCTACTGCTATGCATTCGCTCGGCTCGTAATGCAGTTAATTCTTAAATTGCTTTAATTATCGTTAACGTCCCGGCCAATTACGAGCGAAATTCATGTGCGACATTCACGAGGGAGCGCCGCACAGAACCAACTCCCTCGCCGCCGCCGCCGTCGTCGTTGCGCTTTTGTATTTAACATTCACACATTGTACGCTCGCGAATAATAATGCATAGAAAAGCGCTCTCTTGTCGCTTTGCTCGTTTTTTGTCTCTGTCGCTATAGCAATTGGTTAGTCGCGTTTCGATTCGCATGGATTTTCATTTTCGTTGCGCGAGCGAGCGCGTGAATTGAGCGTTGGAAAATTGAGGCAAAGAAGTGCGCAAATTGTAAAGAATCTATTCAAGCAGCACTTGACGAATGCGCGCAAATGCACTATACACAATCAACAGCATCGTGATTGATTTCTCTTATTTCCCCCGTGCTGCTGCTGCTGCTGCTGTTGCCGCCGTCGCCGCTAGCGCTTCATTATGATGGAAAACTGGACGGCGGAAAAGTTTGCGAATGCATTTTCAATTGCGAGCAATTGAGTGATATTTGTTGATAATTTACTGATTCGCTTGCACATCATCATACATATATGCGTATGCAATTTTTGGCCGAGTTTGCACCGCCGTCACCCACCCACCCACAAAAACTTTTCGTCGTCGAGTGAATAAGTTGCGAAAAGAATTGCGCCCCGCGATTGGCCGCGCACCAATAAATGAAAGTTCGCTGTGCTCGCCGCCGGCCATAAAATTGCGAATTTATTACCCCGAGTATTAAACTCGTCCGCGAATTAGCAAGTAAGAAATCGCAAGATTCATGCGCAATATTCTAATAATCTCATTAAAACAATGCTGTCCGTTGCGGAAATGTCTTTGGCCCAAATTCAACCGTTGAAATTGCATATTGCGCTTGCTGCATGCACTTTTCTTCCAGATGAATTTCCACACAACAAGTTGTGTGTTGCATTCTGCACGCGTACACCAAGAGGAAATGAACAACGAAGCGCATGCGACACATGTCATTTGAACATGTATTAGATTGCCGCCGCCGCCGCCGCCGCCGCCGCCTCATGAGTAGGTTTTACGTTTGATTAGCTCTTCGATATTTTTGACGCGCAAAGCTTTTGTTTCTTTATGCGCGTTAAGAAGTTTTTCTCGCCCATTGAACATTATTTATCCTTCAAGTTAATGCAGCGCCAAAAATATTATTTATCACCATAACTTGACCTATTTTCAGTTATTCTCATATAGAAAAAAAATACTGCGTAATATTTTCGTATATTTTAGGAGGCGCTGAAGGAAATGATGAAAAATTTTGTGGAAAAATCATGGTCAGTTTTGAATCTTTCTTTTATGGATTCATGACTTCCACTTGGATGCGCATTCCCCGCGCGCTACTTGGCGGAAGAAGTTGACGAGCAGCCGCCGCCGCCCCTGTCGCTTCATCGTAATAGGTACTTGTTTAGCAGAATGTTGGAACAAGTTTAAATGAAGTTAAATAAACGTCGAGGCCCCGAAGTTGAAAATAACACGGCAGCGAGCAACGCGAAATAAGAATGAACAACTGGAAAGGACGAAGGACGTAAACCTCTAGGTGTGGTGGTGCTGGTAGTAGTGTTGATTTTTTTCTTGTACTTTTTAGGCGCCTGTATAATCTTCGAACGGTGGAAAGCAAAAAGGGCGCAAGAGAGCGAGCAACTTTCTTGTACTTGTTCAATTATGCAAATGCATCGCTTCGTTTCTTCAGCATACAGCAGTTTTGTTGTCAAAGTTCAATGAGCATTGGCGTTTGCTCCACCAAGTCACATGACTAGGAAGAAATTAAGTAAATCAGCTACTGAATCACATTTTTCGCAAAGAATTCAATAACGTAAATATTTTAATTTTAATTTTCAATTCGAGTTGACTTAATTGTTCACTTTTAAGAGACGCAAAGGAACGGAACGCGGTGCGTGTTCGAATTGCCATCAAGTTTCTCCATGCATATCGAATGAGGAAGAATGTTCTTGGTGTTTGACTTTCTCCGTGGCGTTTGGTTTGCTTCTCACAAGTCTGTTTTGTCCAAAATGAACGGCAGCGACCAGAAATGATATGGGATAGGGAGCTCCTCAGGAGACGTAGCAACTTCTTAACAGAAACTTGCTGAGAAGCAGAGCCGAGTATAGGGCACAGCATTAAGCCAACATCATCTATATGTGATTACGCAACGGCGCAAGGTAAACAACTCACGCATTCGCGTAAGTAATAAATAGAGAAAAAGACATTATGAAACTGTCGTGCAAAAATTTTTATAGTGAATGCTCAGCATGCGATGAATAAATATGACAGCACAATTTCCAGTCGGCCGCAATCCGTTGCGCACTAGTGAGAAGAAGAGACTTGCCGCCAACCGGCGCTGAAGGAGAACTAAAGAAATAGTCGTGGAAGAAACGTATATGGGATTCCCATGACAGCAGTGCACATATAAAATTTAAGCGGGGGAGCAGCTCTCCTGTCCTATCGTTGATAAGCAGTTGGTTCGCTAGTGCGCTAGGGAAATGGGACGTACGTGATACGGCATTAAATTTGAATCTGTCAGTTCTAATATTTTTCATTTTAGGCGAATGCGAACACGAATTAGAATTCAAAAGGTTACCACTGCCGCCGCCCGCACTGCAGTCAACGTTTAACTACATGTACCCCCATGCATGCGGTATAATGGGGCGGGGTGGCAATGCGGGCAACTGTGAAGGTGTGTGCAATATTAACGCGCCGGGAATTGCCGCTACAGCCACTTAACAATTCTTTTCGAAGCGAAAGCTAATCCCCGAAAGCATCGGCGCCCGTTTTACGCGACGATGCCACTATTGCGATGCTATCTCTAACACCAGCACTGCCGCCGCCTCCAATGTTGCTGGTGCTGCAGCATTACAACACTCGGGCGTGCTGTGTGAGATTTTGCTTTCCGCTTCTACGCTTCTTCTTCCCCGCTTGTGGCCGCACCGCAGCTCACTTCAGATTGATAAGTTTATCAGCGAGGGAATTTCGATAATTCCTTTAATCATGTAGCGCTCAACTTGGCCACTGTGTGCAGCAGCACACACATAATAAGTTATTTCATTCTAGCCGAAGCACTCTCTGCCTCACTGAATAAATAACAACCAGAACAACAACAACAAGAGGACCAAGCAAAAATTCAGGAGTTTGCCGATATTTCAATTGCAAATATTTTTGTCATCGTCTGGTTCAATAACCAAGCAACCTAGAAACGGGGGTTGCTTTTCTAGGTTTCTAGTTCTTGGCTGGAACGTTAAAGTTTTGAGTGTATTTGGTATAGTAGCAGCCATTATTATGCATCTATCTATCTGTATAATATAATTACGTTTGCTAGCAGATCTTCGCGAGGAAGGAGAGGAGAACTAAAGCAGTAGGAAGTCAACAGCTGGCTCCTCGCCGAGCTATTATTATTGTTACGTGTAAAGGTAAACGAGGAGTTGGAAACTCTTGCTGCTGCTGCTGCTGCTGCTACTACTATTACTCGTCTCGCATACATCCGCAGCGTTGCATTATTATTACACATGCACATTCAACGCGCGTTGTTCGATTTAGTTGTTCAGCAACAACGCAAGCGAAGAAGCAGGATAAGAATAAGGATGGATGAGGGAAGATGCAGGGTCCAGGTGGTGGCGGGAAGCGTGGAAGAGTGAGACGCTTGTTAGGGATGAAAATGATTGCAAGTCGTCGTCGTCGGCGGCGGCGGCGGCGGCGGCGGATTGCGCGTTTCGGGGGGAGAGCAAAGCATTATTGCACTGGCTGTGTAGTCTCTACTCGAATTCGCCTCAATTTCGACAGAGGCGCGCATCGCTCGGCTGTGCATCGAACAAAGCAAATCCCACGAATCTTCTCTTCTCCTGCGAGCATATATTAGCTGTGCATTGCGAACGAATTGAACACGTTGCACATACGAGCGAAAGGAGGGAGACTCATTATTATGATCGAACGATGCACCAACACACACACACGTGCCTCTTCGTCATCGTCCACCCGCCACCACCATCGACGTTGTCTTAACGTTTGGCTCTTCCTTGACGCAATTCCTTAGCGTCTTCGAACGCCGGCTGATTGTAAAACGATTTTATAACGAGGATAAAAATATCGATAACATGTAAATTGCCCGCCGTCGCGCTGAATATGGAATGAATCAAATGAACGATGCGAGCGCACACGCGTCTGTCTTGCTTGCCAGCTTTATTGCCGTTCGCACATGCCCGACAAATGGGATGACAACGTCTCTTCTTCCACTCTCCAGGACGACGACGAATTGCGAATATTTTCGTAAATTTTCAATTTTTTTATTTCAACTCTAATCGACACGATTGCAAACGGTAATGATAATACTATTCTCAGACAATTGTAATAACCACTAACTATAATTCTTGATTTTAGAGATAATTGTTCGCCCTCGCAATGCGCTTAAAATTATCCTCGAGGACGAAGAAAGTTAAGTAAGCGGAATTAACTCAAACAAGATGGTGGTCTAATTTTTAATATTTGTACAGTGAGCGCCTGTTGACTAATGAGCGATAACACGGGACATTCAAGCAGGAAGTCGAAAGAATTAGGAAAACCAAAGGAAGCCGGAGGTGGGAAATGGCGAAATTTTTATTGCTCTTCAAATAGAGTTAATAATGTTGGGATTACGTCTTTGGCTCCATGCGGCGTAGTCGGCAGCAGCCGCCCCCGCGAGAAGGTGAGATGATGTAAGTAAGTTGGACGTGCGCGTTGACTGTGTTGCGGCTTTTAAAGCTTTTTAGACAGAATAGGTAATTATGTTCAAATACGAGCGCTCTCTGCTGCGGAGAGCTCTCTGCTGCGGTTCTGTGATTTGCGCATATTGCAAGCGTTAGAAAAGGAAGAGGATGGCAAGAAGGCAATTGCGTTGCATGCAACGCTTTCCCAATTCCATTGGCACCGCCATCGCCGCCGCCGCCGCCGTTGGCGCGTTTAGCGTTTAGTACGTGCCGAATATTTTCGTTGATAATTGCAAGTTTGAAAGATAGAACACGCCGAGGCATGTTCATCCGCTTTATCCTTACGAGGAGCGTGCCGAGCAGCAGGGCAGGGAGTCGTGAAAGTACACAAAGCTAAAACAGCAACTGCCGCCTCCACGCAACCAACACATACATACGTGCGCGCGCGCTCGCGCTCACCTTAAGACGACGCGAAGCCAGGACGTGACTTCGAATAAACTCTGCCGCCGTTCAACAAATATTTGTTGCGTCTTTTGAATCTTTGCACCTGTGAACTCGACGCGACGCGGTATGCACGTAATACGGGCGGCGTTTTCATTCGTTTGTTTTCGTTTTCACCCCCTGAGGTTTCATCTTTAAATGCTCTCATAAAATTGGTTTTTTTCTTCTTTGATTAGCAATTTTACTTAAAATCAAATTTTATTACATATTTTGCGACGCGCGCGTAAAAGGTACACATTTAATTTTTTGATGAATCGCGAGCTAATTTTTCCTCATGATAAGCAAGCATATCATGCATATTAAGTACGCGACGAAAAATTGCCCGGAATAAATTTTTCGACAGTGCGACGACTGTATAAGCGGGTGACGCGAGAATAGCCTCCGGCTGCCGACGGCGGCAGCGGCGGCTTTTATCTGAAAATAGTCAGAAGACTCTTGCACGCCTTGATTTATTGCTCGCTGATAACATCCAACTAGTTACCGGTTCTCGCGCATTTAACAACTACGTTCGCATCTTCCATGTGTTTTGCAAATACTGATAGATGAACTATTCGCGTAAAAAACATTTTTTAACGGGTTTGATGGTGGGCAAAAACAAAAAAGTAGAAATCGTTTTCGAGTTTGCTAAATTTCCTCACGCTGGCTTCGCCGTACGAAAAGCTCCAATAATTTGATATTAGATGAGTTCTTGCGTCCTCATCTTTAAGGAGCGCGCGCGCACAGTTTAAAGTCACGGCTGTCATCATGCGACAAATGGTCGTCCTTCGGCGCGACGCGACGCACTCTTCCACGACCAGGCTAATAACACGAATGAGGTGTACCCTGAGAGCCAAGAGAACGAGAGAAGATGGTCCTCAGCGAAATGTACAATTTATGGCATAGATTAAGTGTGTTAACTGGATTCTTAAACCTCGTTGGAAATTTATGACTCGCTTGCTCTCAACCTACCGAGAGAGAGAGGACCAAGGAAACGAATTACGCGCCGCTTGCCTTTTTTCCTTCAGCATCTTGCCGCCAGCTCGTTCGAGGAACCAATACAACAAACTTTTATAGATTAATATCGTCCGAGCAAGACAAGAAACGGCCAAGTTGGCGGCGCGCGCTCGTAATTGCAACACTTGTTTCGTTGTCCAGCAAATGCCGTTGCGGTCGCCACTCGGAGGCGGCTTAGAGCAGCAAAGACAAAATGCGCAATTAATAAGTGCGGAAATCCGGGGATACGACGACGTTTTCCTTCTTTTATTTCCGCAGTGCGCGCGGAATTAATCGCCACGAAGAAGAGACAAAGAAAGCAATTTCGAGCATTCCATACGAAGAAGAAAAACTACTCGTGGAAAAATAGATTTATTTCCGGTAATAACATACAACCTGATAGATGGAAAGTTTTTAGTTTTAGTTATCGCCATAGAGGAGGGATATTCGAGTGGAAAATATTTATTTGGAGACGGCAGTGCCTCCAGCTTATCGCGCTTGTTGTTTGCTAATACCACTTGCTGAGACTTGGCATTACCCACAGTCGTAAACAAATGCATGCATGTGCGTTGCCTCGACAATATTTTTCACTTTTAAAAAGTTTACGGCAATTTATCATTCGCGAATCAAGCGTAAGCGGCAAGGAATCGATGTTGCCGCCGCCAAGGAGACACCTATTCAATCGGGTACGTAGAATGTGTGTTGGCCTTGCGTCGACGAAATGTTTGCAAAGTAGAAAAGTTTGTCACGTCGCTGTTGCCACCACCGTTGCCGTTGCTTTGCCGCCTTCGTTTTATTGTGCTGCTCACATGCCTGCTGTGCGTGCTCTTCAACTGTACGCGACGCTTGTTTATTTACTTTTTAATCTTGCGAGTGAAAAATCTGCTCGTCGGTTGCGTAATTGGATTACAAGATGCTGTCGCGACTCGTAACGCACTCGTCTGCCGCGTGACAGGCGGCAGCTCGCATGCTTTTGTTGCCGCCAACTCTAACTCTTTTTCTACTTGTAGGAAATACTGGAATGAAATGAAAGCGACGAAAAAACACACACCCTTGTGATAGTTTTCCTCCGGCAATATAATAAAAAGAATTTCGGAAATACCAGCGTCTTGTAGTAGGACGGACGCGGACAATAAATACATCAGCAGATATATTTGCCGGAAGAGCGTGGAATGTCGGCGGCATTTCGTTGATTTAACCGGCGGAATGCGGGGAGCGCGCACGCCACGTGCTTAATTGACATGCAATTGCGTTCAGAGTGCGCGCATCTGACGTGGAATTCAGCGCGTAACGACCACGGCTCGCTTTAAGTTTCGCAGTTAAATGGTGCGCACACGCTTGACCATCATCATCGTCCCCTGCGAATGGGTCATCTATACGAAGATATGCGGTTGCATTCCGTCGACATCTCCACTTGTAAATGGTTAACCACAGAGGTCTGGATTGTGCCAAAGAACAACAACATATTGAGGAAGACGACCTACAAATGTGACGGCGGCGTCGGCGGAGACGGGTTAAAGAGGGAACGCTCGAAATTGCGAGGCGACGTCTTCGTCCTCTTCGTCGTCATCGAATAAAGCAATTATTAAAGTTATTTCGCTGCTATCAGCCAGAGGCATCAAGACCAGACGCCGCCTAACGCCAACTTATGTCATTATGCCCTCTATATGCGTCTTTTAGTCGAGAAGGAAGGAGCGCCTGCCGCCTTCAGGACGACGCGACTAGGCGTGCATATGTGTGCGCGAGGCAACTTTCCATAGTCGCCCTCCTGCTGTTGCCGCCGATCGGCAAACGCGAGAGGCTATCAGCGGAGCGAGCGTGTGCTATCAGTGCGCGCATTCAGAACTTGCGCGCTCGCATGGATTTTATTGAATGTAAACAATTGTTCGGCGTTCTTGTAGATGAGTGTTTTGTTTCCTTCAGAACACTAATGGATCTTGTTTTTGCCGCCGCACAAAGTAGGAAATTCATCTTGGCATTTTTGGATTATTACATTTTTAGGGTGTGTGCTGCTACACGCATATATCTCAATCAATCGCCTATGATATGAGGGGTGGCGAAAAGAGGTGCCAATATAAATTATCTATCTATGCCTCACCTTTACGAAATTAAGCACCAATGTGATATTTGTATTTTATAGGCTCGGTCCAAAGTTTTGATTGCAAATCCAGCCAAACGCACTTTGCACGTACCGTACCGTACCGTACCGTACCGTACCGTAGCGTACGTAGTTGAACGTGTATCGATTGTGGATTGTTCTAATCTGCGCCCCATGTCCGACAACAATAACAAGCGGTGTGCAATTCCGTAATATCTTCGTACAACAAGCAACATCAATACATATTAATGCAATGCCCGACCGCATCTCGGTCCGTGTGCGGTGAGCGAGAGCCTTCGAAACTCGCCACCACCAATACCACCACCGCCGCCGACGACGATGATGATGATGATGATGATGATGATGGTGCTGATCATCGTCATTCAGTGTGCGAATGCGATTTGCTGCACACGCACCGAGATTGTTTCGATAATGAGAAGATTACGGCGCGGGATGTACACGCACGTACCACCTACACGTTATTCTAATCCATACGATGTACTTTCATAAGCCGCATCCAGGTAAAATCAACTTTTCCCCAAAATTACTTTACAACTCACTTTATTTTTATCTCCGCATGAGCAAGAACATCAATCAGTTAAAATCCAGTCTATGATCGGTGGTCATCCAGTGCGGATTGAAGAAAGCACTTGGCGACAAAGTGTAAAAGGAGCGCATCGAGATAGACACCGGCAATCGCGTTTAGTCTCTTCAGATGAGCGCAAATCCTTTTATATTGGACGACGTAGACGTCGTGCAGCATCTGCACGGATTTGCCGAATACATAATGTAAACTCTGTTAAGTCACACCAGCTATGCTCGAAGAGATCCTAAGAGTGCGAAGGAGGAGGGAGGGAGGGAAGGATCCAAGATTCTAGACCGTGTCGGCGGCAGCGCGTTGAATGCATAACAAATAACTAAGTGCCAGAATAGGGAAACAGGAGGAAGGAATGCAGGATGCAGAGAAAATCAGTCAATACGCCTGATATTGCAGCTGGTGATTTATACCGCAAATTGGTTACGTGCAAACACGCATCACGCGTCTTGAATGGTATGTTGAAATAGTCCTTAATATTTGCGACAGAAATTCCCTGGCTAATTTGTAGGCTCAACGAAAAGCCAGCAATCATCCATCAGTCTCTTCGTGTGTGGACTTGTAAATAATTTTCTTGGACGTCCGACGTCAAACAGGAAAGGAGGAAAGAAGTCGTCTTCGTCCTCATCGTCTGCGAATCGAGGGTATGTAAAACCTTTCAGTTTCATTGAGTATTCAATGCGTTGAGTGTATGCATGCATGGCATCCGACTTCGCGACGGTATCTCCAGTTCAACTCACTTACGAAACGAACGTGGTGCGCGCCTTCGAAATCGCTGACGGCATTTTAAAAACGGCCTCTAGTGACACATAGATCATGACACATAGACTTCTTCGACTGCATTGCGCATAGTCTCTTTGCGATCGCACGCAAATACCAAATATGACAAGCGGCAGGCACGAAGGTGGTGGTGGCGGTGGTGGTGGTGGTGCTGTCCTTTGATAAATGATATCGCCCATTGTATTCGCGTCGTCCGCCGGCATTTTGCGAGTTGCGACTTATGAATAAATCGAAAATATTTCATTTCTTTTTCCTCGACGCGCAGTCAAGTTATCACGAGGAGCGCGCGAATGTCTCGAGGCTTGCTGATGGCAGGAAGGAAGCGTGTTAAACGCGTAGGCGGATCGCATTTCGCACTTTAACAAGAAAATTTAAATTCCAAACTGAATCATCGCTTGGCGCTCATTTGAAACGCGGGGCGCCTGCATGCGGAAGGAACAAATAGCTATAACACTTTTGGCGCTTGAAGCGTTGCCGGTAACAAAGTCAAAGTTTAACTGCCGCCTGCATACGTTCATCGTAGCTCACGCACGCATTTCTTCGTCGTCGTCGTCGCCGCCGCCGCCGCCGCCGCCGTCACGGCGCGCCGTTGAGAAGCAATAACGCTCATTGCAAAAATGAAAAATTTAGTTTCGGCAACACGAAATGAACGCAACGTAATGCATAACAAGTAGTTAGTTGAAGGGTTAGATGAGATACTCCTTTGGAATTATAAACTCGTCGCCGCTGCCGCTGCCGCCAGCCGCAAGCAAAGAAAGGCGACGACACATACGCTACGCGTGCTCCCTCGACGGCGGTGACGGTGGCAACATTGCCACCGTCATATGGATATGCATATATCCCATGTCACTTCCGCTCGACTCGCGAATAAATCCCGCTTTATACGCGCCGGAAAAATCTCAAAGTTGAAAAGCAGTTAATCCTCGCAATGAGTTGGAAAGTTGTACGTACACTTTGTATATCGTCATAAAGATGTAAATGCAAATTGCACACATCAATCAAACCGCGACGCGCGTTGCATGTATGTTGCGCTTAGTGTGCATTCAATTGATAGTTCATCGCCTGTGTAATTGCGTGTTTTGCCTCGTCGTTATTTTATCGGTTACACGGTAAGTCGCTTTCGGCGGCGAGTGCTCCTTTATGTCCGCGCATTGCAGACGTCAAACGGGTATATTTCGAATGCAATTAATCCAATTACATCATTAATCTCTAAACGCTCTCTCCGCCACTCGCTCGTGTTGTTACCTCGCTTTGACTGGCGGTCGTTTGCGTAATCGTCACTACTTGCTCGCTCCGTTCGATTTCCGAGCTGTTGTGCCAATGCACATTTGTGCAATACGAACATCAAATGCGTTTGACAGAATTGACTTGTTCGTGCAATCAATAACATTAGTAGGTATACCGTAAAAATTACCTATGCGAAAATGTATAAAGTACAAAGCGCGCGGAAATCGGAAAAAGTTAAGCGATTGGTAAATATTAAATATTTGTTCAGGCATAAAATTGATTTGAATTTCGGTTATGCTTTCAAGCCCACTTTCGGTATTTGCTTTGCGTAAAAGTGCAGCAAACAAAAGGCAACAACATCTTCGTGTATTGAATTTGCAATTTTGCGCTAAATTTTTAATTCGTTTGGCATCGTAACTCTTTTTGAATGATCGGCTCATTGCGACGAGTTTTTAATGCGTGCGCCGTGCGTAATTTTCATTCCCCAAAAATAGTGCGGGGGCGGTCATTTTTTGTTGTTGGGCGCATTTTATTCGGCCGTACGCTTTGCTGTTTATGTGTTGACGAGTATCCGGTGCGGCTATAAATTTGATTACGCTCGTAAATCGTGGAATAACCTGCGATATAAAAATCGACGCGCACATTCATATTATGTTATTGGTAAAACCTTCGTAACCGACGATTGCAAAACCAAGATACGCTCATTGAAAAAAGTGCCAAACAAACACACACGGCTACACGTTTTCGGCTTTATGAGTTACGCGCGAACGTCGACCAACTATTTCAATTCGAAATTACTTGATGACCGCTTCGATTGTTCGAAAAAACCTGCAATCATTACAGATTCACATAACATATTTTCTATTGTGCGCTTGCCAAAAAAAATAGGCACAAAAGATTGTGCATTAATTAATTCTGGCGTGAAAAGTAATTTTAGTAATTTGAAGCATAGGTACCACTTGCCGTTAGAAGCACGATGAATATTTAGTTAAATAATTACAATTCCACATGTTTGCGATGCACGTGGGAAGTGAACGCGTCGCGACGCCACGCAAGGAATAACAAACAATGATAGAGATAACAAGAAGGATGTGCCAAGTGCGGAGCGAGCTTCTGGTCTTAGTCCTCTCGCAGGATTTGTGTTCTAATATTTGCGCCTTGCAATTCAATCCATTGCATTGCAATACGGGCCGCGTCTCCTTAATAGTTGATTTGCGCGTTATCGTCGTCGTCGTTTTCGCGCACATAATGGAATAATTAGCGACGCGCGCCGCGTTGACTGATTATTGTATAAATTTGCAGAAATTAGCACGGAAATTAAAACGCTTTCTTGGAAATGAAAATCAGATCGGAATCAATCGGTTGAAATGCCCATTTTTTATTCGAAACCATCGGAATTTAATAATTGCGTGCGCACAATTACAATATTTATATAATCAAATTGCGACACAAGGAAGGAAAACTCGAATAGCATAAACGCTTTCCTTCCCTTCGCGCGCTCCGCCGCTTTTCGCAGTGTGTAACAAGGAAGCGATAGCATCTACCCTGTTCCCGGTTGCTTCCCTGTTGTCGGATGTATGAATGCCTACGTTGCCCTTCTTGCAAGGCGGCGCACTTTCTCTTTCGCGCGTACGGAAAATATTTGAAATCTATTTCACTTTCGCTCGAGATGAAGAAAGCAGCAAGCGGTGAGCATATTTGCGCCCTCAAACCGAAACGCAAAGCGTAACGCAACTTCACTTTCCGCTTCCGTCACATCGGATCGTGTGTTGGTTGCGGTGGCTCGAGTTAAACGAACTATAATGCTGCCCTCTTCACCACCGCCATCGTCGTCGCGTACCTTTCTTCATTCATCCTCCTCGAGAGGAGTTTGCGGAAACGATGTTCATTCGTCGTGGCAATGCTATGCATTCGAATGAAACGTCAAGTTGTCAAATGCGTTCCTATTTATTTATTCTAATAAACAAAAAATCGCAGCGCCGCAGCAAACTTTTTACGCCCTCTTGCTGCCACCGCGTTTTTTGCGCTTCTTGCCGCCGCCGACGACGACAACGACATTGTCGTCCGCTGTGATACGGTTGAACGATCCGCCTCTTACAAGTATTATATTAAAAATCATAACAAACTTTTTATGTAACGTTTTATGGTCGAATAACTCTTCGATTTTACGCATACATCAAACTGGCAAAGATGTCAAAGAATCAAACGTCACGTGCGCGCGCCCTAATCGAATTCGGATGGCAGCGTGCACATCACCCCCGCGCGCGCTCCGGCAATTTGTTCCTTCGTTTGGCGGCAAAGTTTTTTACTCATTGCGCGCACTCGCCGATTAAAAAATGCGCTCGTTCATCAATCGATGATGACTGATTATGTCTGTTGACATACGAGGCAATTCTTACGCGAGCTCCAAGCAGTGACAGAAGGGGATGCATTAGCATAATTGGAAATTAGCTTACTTTTAAGAAAATTGCGCAAAGTTAAGAAATTTCCAATGTAAACTCATCGATCTCTTTCAAGGTGTATTGAATACCTGTTAGCTACGAAAATAATTAGTTAATGTGACTTTAAAAAAATTGGAAATTTACAAAAATTATAAAATAAACAAACGCGTGTTTTATATGCAAATGGCTTTCGGGTTTGGGTTCCGCCGGAGCAACGTTTTTCGGGGTTAGAGTTGCACAAACACACGGCGTACAATTTTAACGAAGGTTGCATTGGTTTCGGGGGTGGTTTTGTTCATCGTGCGCGTATGGGCAAAAGGCCAACAGGCACTGACAGCCATTATGAATGAATAGCGCATGCATTACGGTGCTAACTGGCCATGCAGCACTCTAGCGCGCGCACCCCGTCGTATTTAATTAATGGCCCATAGATCGGGGATCATTTTATGACTTGTTTTTAATCTGGTTATGAGTCTCCAGCCGCTTTGCGTATCCACGGCATGCATATTACACACTGTTTGTCATTTGTTTCATTTATGCAAATAAATTTTCACACGCACACTAAACAATCAGACACGCAATTCATCCGCGCGCAGTTTGCTCGATTTTTATGTTTACTCGGCCGCACCACACTAAATATTGAGTTAGGTCTTGTTCCCTATTGATATTTGCCAATTCGAAACGACGCGACGTGACAGATGGACCGGAAAAAATCATATGTCCCCATCAGGGATAGCAGCTAATCACGTATAATGAATGTTAGGCGTAGGGCGAGGTTGGGTGAGTCACGAAAATTTAGCCAAAAGGCGTTCCTATGGTAACCGTAGCTAATTGCATTATTTAATTGTACGATTGTGGAAGAATTGTCCTTGCTTCATTCTTTCAGCGTTCGTAAATCACGCCCGCAAGCACCCCTGTTTTGTGAGTGTGCGCGCGTTAATAAATGCACTCTGCTTTATTCATTTCATTTCGTTACTGCCGCCGCCGACACCACCGCCACACCACGTCTAGCTCTTCGTGGTTGACGCGCTCGTCATCGTCGAGGGCGCACGCGACAGACGTTTGTGACTCGTCTCGACATTAGCAT
Source organism: Aleochara curtula (assembly GCA_963978815.1). NCBI lineage: Eukaryota > Metazoa > Arthropoda > Insecta > Coleoptera > Staphylinidae > Aleochara > Aleochara curtula. The sequence goes on along the minus strand of OZ022222.1, from coordinate 8,462,420 downwards.
TTTAATAAAACCGATTTCGTTTCAGTCGTTTCACTTCATTTTCTCGCACGCTGGCTTTGCTGTTTTTCACTCTCGGTGTACACGATCGCAATACACAATTCATCGCCGCCTACGCTTAACGCATGCATATTAATAATTTCATCATTTTTAAATTGTTGTATTCATTTCACTAATACTAATACCTATTTTTCGTAGCGCATCGACGCCAATAAAGAGCAAATCCTTCCGAATCGTAGAGAGAGAAAAAAGTGCATGATGAAATAAATAACGGTAACAGGACGATTACGAAGCCATTAATTTGGAGCAAACGCATTAACGGGCATTAAATGACACTGTGTCCATGAAACGTGCGGATTAACATAGTAAATGGATGAATCCTGTTAGACACCGCCGGAGGACAGCTGCCGTTGAAGGAGGAGGAAGAAGAAGAAGAAGAAGTGGAAGAAGCGGTTCGAACACTCTATCGGCTGTTTGCACCCCGAGGAAACGATAAGCGATAGATGGAAAGGATGCCGGCCGGGTAAGAAAATAGATGTTCAATTGCTTTCGCACCCTTGCCGCGCAATATTTATTCTTATCGCCCGCCGAAAATCTCTTCGGCTACGTCTCGCTCGATGTGTATCGCCTCTTTGCGCCAACAATTCCTCTTATTCGCGTTATCTATTTAATAGTAATTCCCACGCTTGAATTTCTTTGGAATATTTTGCGTCTAGTTAAATTTCTCAACAACTATTTTTTATGCGCCACGGTACACACCACCCCTATGTTGTTTTCGATAAAAATCAACGATAAGCAAATTACATTCCTTGCGCGCGACACATGTGAAACAGGACATTTTGTCAGGATAATCATCGCCATCGTCATAATGTGTGGAATTTCTTGTGACAGTAGCACGTGACAGTTTCCCACATCATAAAACGTGTTTGCGCTTTTTCCGGTATATACCGCGCTGATGAAGAATAATTTTTAAAGTCAGTGAAGAGATGCGAGTGACTCGCTCGCCGCGTTAGAGTGACGCGCAAAGACGCAATGACTGATGAATCACAACTAAATGCTCTTCGTGTCGTGTCAAGGAAGGGTGCTTCAAATGCGTCCCCCGAAAAGTTTTTGCCACCCTACGTTCGAGGCACTGCCTCCAGACACATGACACTTTTGCCTAGTTAATATGCGTGTCGTTGCCGTTTACCCCGATTTGACACGATGATTGCAATCTGCATATTCATAAACACTGAACCGCAATCGCACTTTGCCGACTATTAGTTTTTATTGTCGCTTAATGCATCATGCATCATTCTCCGATTGCCATTTGCATATTGTGAGCTAAAGAAATGAACAACATCAAAAATGATAAACACAGGTGGCATTAATTTATAGCCAATTAGTGCTGATTTCCGCATTGCCATTTCACTAATTGCAAACGCAGGAAACTATTAATCGGTGCGAAAATATTGAACGATTAGATCTACATAGGTGCGTGTCTTTGTTTGTTTGCGAAGCGAAATATCAAATTTTATTAATTAATTAGTCAGCCGCAGTGAGCACTGGGTGCGCGTCGTGTATTTCTGTATTTACATAATAATGGTAGCGTAAATTTAGCGCGCGCAGTATAAATTTCGTTGGCGCATCGCATCGCATCGCATCGTTTCAATTCGCTTAATTAACCAGATAATCGATGTGTACAAAGCGATGTTGTTCTACTTGTAAAACACGCAATGTTCTCTCTATTTTGTTTTGCTAAACGCCGCGCACAATGCACTTAATTTAGTTTACTCGTTGATTCTTTAAAACTGAAGTGGCAATCAGTTTTATTGTATTTCAACTTTCGAATGTGGAATGTGCATTAGGAAATTAATTAAATCATTGTCGATATATTTGCGGATACAGGTGGAATCTGCCACCCACCCATTCGGGCGAGTACAAGTTACACATCGATACAGAGTGGCGGTACGCGCGGTAATTAATTAACATTGTTATAATGCAGACGGCGGCGGTGGCACCGATGAATGCTAATATCGTTAAGCCACCCCACAGTTATACTGCTCTCAAGCCGGCATCGAGCCGCTCCCGTGCGCGGGCTCTGCTTGATTTTGATATCTGCCGCCAATCGTTAGATTGCCCTCCTCGGATTAATAAGCCACTTAACATGTCCGAGCGTTTAGGGTGGCTTTTCCGCGCCAATGATTTCCGCGCCAATCAAATGTGTAGTATTTTTTCAACAAAAAAAGAAAGAAACGAAAACAGGCAATCTTGTTAAATATTTTCCGTCTTGATAAATTCGTGCTACTCATCCGGAAAAATGTAAGTAAATAAGCGGATCGGCAATTCATTCATAATAATAAAAGTGCCCGTCCGGACGTCGGGGGCCGCGTCCGCCGTCGTTATCTAACATTTTATTTGGCCATAAATAAACGACGTTTGCGTTTCCGGTTGTGGACTCGCAATATGGCTAAATCTCTATCTATTTTGTTCTTCTGCGCGCGCGGTACGAATGTTTCAAGTCGGCGAAATAAATTCGGGGGCGCGCTGGATATTTATCGAAACGGTGTCTTAAATAAAGATGAAATCTTGAATGACTTCTTGCGGTGTTCTCAGCATGCATGCAAATATGCGCATCACATGTCGCGCGTCCGCCGATATTGTTTAGAATCCGCGGCACGAATCGGAACAGATAGCAATCGAGATGCGCGCCAGACGCAATTGAACTAAACGGATGCAATCACCCACGACACGACCATGAAAATATAACAAGCTGAGCAACAGAAGCTCCGGGATGCGCATAAATAACAACCTTCGAATGGCAGGTCATGCGTGCACTCGAATTTAATTTACCTATTCGGTGTTTGCATTGCGGTTCTTGTTCTTGTACTTGAACAATGTTGGTCGCTTGTTACGTTTGTAAATGGTTATTTGCATCGCATACCCAACTCGCCGCCCTCGCCGAAATCGCGCGGTCGGCATCGAATAATCAAGTCCTTGTTTCGATTGCGACGTGATCTTGGCTCTTGCTTTTGGGAGCGGCCGCAAATTGCCCATCATAATGCGCCAACCGCCCCCGCATCAACTTTTAATACCTTGCCATGCCTTCTCATAACAACTAATTTCTCTAATAGGTACGTTGCCTGTTTCCTTAGCGCATATTTCGCGTGATTACTTGCTACAACTCGCGATTAATTTCGTTACAATTAAATTTTTATTTTTTCCCAAGTTTGCGCTCGTTCGAGATCTGAATACAAATTTAAACTAAAGTTTGTAATCTGATTAATCACATTAATTAGTAACTTTCCATCGATTGCGAATAATTGGCGTAAAAATACGAAATTAATTAATTTCAAGAAAATTCTCTCTACGCTGCCTCCCGCTACTCTTTATTTACTTGTTGTCCAATCAAAGTTTTATTTATTTCTGTTATTCTTATTGAAAATATAAAAACTTGTTTCAAGCAAACTTTTCCGGAAGATTTACACGTTCGAACATGGGGAAAAGGGCAGTGCACGTGCAAAAGAATGATGAAGTGATAACAGCACCTATGGGAGTCGTTCGATTATATGCTCCTCGAGAATTCGACGCCAGGACTTTCCGCCATACAAGTGGACCTCTTGTCAGGTATGATACGTTTTTGACTACCACACTTCTGCTTCGTGGATGACACGAGTAAGTATTTGAATTGTTTTCTTTGCGAATTATTCAGTCGTTAATTAAGTTAATCAATTATGACTTACCGTTTGCGGCGCCAGAGGAATTTGCGGATCGTGTTACTTTCGAGTTGCAGCCGATGCAAAGAAGAAGCGCAACACAAAACTGCCACTGAACCATTTTAGTTTTTGAGTAATATTTTCTTATGCGACTTTTGAAACGAAAATTGCAATTGTCTTTAGCGTGGTTGACACGGAAGTGCTAGACTTGTCGTCACGTTGTCGCGTGCGCGTTGTCGGAAAATTCGTCTCCCGGCGCGTGGGAGTCTCGTGCGTAAATGGGGATCCCGATCCTGGAACGCGTTAGCTGCACGTGCTGCCCGTCTGCGCTATGAACGTGCACTAACAAGAGCCGCCGCCGCACGCCGAAACAAACGCACCCGCACCTTCTTCTTCACTCATGCGCGTCCGCGTTATCACAACCTGGCGGCGGTCGAGCTTCGCCAATGGCGAACCGCAAGCGCGCGCCGGAAAACCAATGGGAAAATCAAAAGACGTTACATGGGTGGGATCACCGCCGCCGCATGTAAGATGTGTAATTAGAATTGTAAAGGCCTCCACCAGGTAGCGAGCCGCCACCGTCGTTGTTGCTGTTGCCAACTTGCACCTTATCAGTTCGCTGCTGCCGTGAGCAAAAATAGAAATTTCGCAAATTTGTCATTCGCGCAATTACACGTTTCCAACTTTTAAATTCGCGCGCGTCCTAATATATTTTCCCTATTTCGCTTGCCATGCACGACATGACCGCATTTGGGTCCCGCGGGATCATCGAATGATCTGTCAGCACAACTGTCAACTTGCATCTTCGCTGCGGTGATGTCCGACGTGTAGAGAGGCAGGATGCACTAAGGATGTCAAGTCCTATTTCACACCATCGACTTCTTGCGCGCCGCAAAAGTCTTCTTCATGTTACAAACACCTCATAAGCTGCCACCCGCAATAGTCGAGCATATTTTGTCGCAATGACACACGCGTATTTGACACACTACCCTTATCACTATGCCAAACAATGGTTATTCGAGCTCTCTCGTCGTCGGTGCTCATCTCGTTATTTTCGTTTTCGACAATCCAACTTTAGTTCGCGCATCCCCTATTCTCGTACGAAAACTTTCGCGACATGTCTGCTCGTCCCCCATTGCGATTGAGCATTCAATTCGCTCTTCATTTGTCTGCATATTCAGTCTTTGGTGCTGGTTCATCAATAGACTTGGACGTGGAAGGTGGCAAGCACAAAAAATGTCAACTCATGCTATTCCAACAAACAGTTAATCCCATTATTATACAAACGAATATTAATATTTAATCAAACGACTCGGGGAATTAAAATTAATATGTTATCGCAAAAAATCGAAATTTATTTGGTCATGGTAGCAACTTTCAACGATTTAAATCAACCCGGACGCGTTGTGAAAAGGGCGCGAATTAACTTTTAGTCTCATCCTGACTGAGATCGCGTTTTTCTCTTTGCTTGGCGCGTCTTTTTTCCATTTGCAATTCTTTTCTTTTGGATTGCCTCGACCATCAGTTATACAACTGCTGGAAGCCAAGCACACGTGTTCCCACGTGGCAGCAAAAAGCCGCTCCTCGCAAAGTTGCAAGTTGCGTGGAGGCGGCGCGCGGACGCAACTTCCATTGCGGTTATTAAACATCGTGGCCGGTTTACAAATCAAGCAACACATTCATTCAATTGAACGCGCGCGCTTCTCGTGCCTCTCAACTTCTTCATGTGTCAATAGTCGTCAAATTGGTAACGTGTGCGCAAAGTTGTTCGCAACTACAGTGGCTGGCTGGGCTGCCTCCGCCCCCCCCTTCACTGAAAAAGAAAGTTTATTTGCTTCATCTCTCGCCACCGATTGCGCTGATTGATTTCATATGAACGACGACTGTTTATTGTGCCTAGACGCCTTACCATCTTGAAGATGGCAAGTCGTTTATTTTAACTTTGTTACGCGCGCACGTGGTGTACTTGTACTGATCTCATTTCGTTGCACATACTTGTCCATGATCAAGCATATGCTTCGCATTATTATTATTACGCGTCATTTAATTATCTTTGCGTTTCCGCGACGCGCGGCGTACCGCAACTAAAAACAAATAACCATCCTCTGGCGCAGTTTCTTCGGGCCATCCGATGAGCGATAACACGGCTTTCAATTATTTTTTAATATGCGTTTCTATATTCGTCGGCACGTTTAGTAATTTTCAATTTCCAGGTGGAGTTTGCTGACATTTTCCTCACCACAGACGACACACGTGCAAATTGCCATTGGGCTATCCGAAAATTCCTTATAAATATACATAGTTTTCCTTGACGGTGCACGAGTGCAGGATGGGCGGCAGGCAGGCAGAAGAAGGAGGAAATAATATTGGCGCGTCTGAGGTGGAAACTAACGTCATGCATAACAAGAACATGAATTTGCATGCTTCCTCCTCTTCGAAATGGAAAAATGACACGCATCGCACATATCATCTTTGATCAGAGTTGCCTTCGATCTCTTACAGAGGGGATGGAAATAGACTGAGGAAATGTTGCATCACGAATTCGAGAAAAATTCTTCGCGTTATTGCATTTCCTAGGTAAGCTTTTCGCAGCATTAATTTGAATTGTTTGTCGATTCTTATACGAAAATTGTTTCAGCATATTTCTTTCCACATTTCTTTCTGCGAATCACTTGGATATTTAGCTGGCGCTTAAGCATTTGTGGAATGAAGCCCGAAGGAAAGTTTGTGATTAATTTCTCTTCTTCAGCGTGGGTAAAACTTTAGTGATAACTGAAGAATTACACTTGCGGTATATTTTTAATTAAATTTTCTTTTTAGGAGCGCACGAGCAGCAGAGCCGCATAAATGTTGGCGGTGGCAAAAATGCGTTTGATTTAATAACAACATGTATGTGATGTGTAATTGCACAGTGGCTGGCGGCGGCAACGGCGATGCTGGACGAGCACGTAAAATTCTGCAAGTGTTTGAAATACTTGCGCACGAGAGCCGCATAAATGCAGAAAGCATAAGGCACGGCGCGGCGGCGGCACCGACGACGACGACGGCGACGACTATTTTATAACGTAACTAATTGTTGCGGGTAATTATGGTTTGCGCTCGGTCGCTTGGGGTTCTAATTACGCTGGCGGGTGGTTTATATATTCCAGGAGCGTGTGTGTCGTCCGGAAAGCAGAGCGCGCACACGCGTTTCATACCGCCGCTCGCGTGCGAATGTTATGTCGACACGCCGAAAACATCATCATGTATGATAGGAAGCCACGCGCAATTCGCTGCTTATTCGAATTCATCAACAGCCGCCCTCGCAACGTGAAGAAGTATCAAAACGCAAACGACAGCATATACGCTGCACTTTTCAATTTGGTGTAGCGCATCACGAAATGCAACTTAATATTAATCTTCATACTTCTCGTTGCCGCACATGCTCACACCTTATGTCAAATGCAATTGGAAATTACGTTTGGTAAGCAATTTTCAGTAATCGGATACAGTTCGATACGCGTGCCTAAAATATTTGAAACTATTTCAGCATATGCTTCTTGAACTAGCTACTTGGAGTAGTGCAGCAAATTATCTAATCGCCTTTTTCGATTATTTGGTCCGTATCATAATACGACGCTAATTAAAATTTATTGCACCATCTAAAATGAATAATGAGCTAATGTTTGCATTGTATTTCGTAGAACATCATAAAACGATGGAAACAAAAGGTGATGACGCCCCGAATCGGAAAGAATTATGAAGCGTTGATTGCGCTCACGCTAATTGAGATTAATGAAAGGATCTAATGTCCAGGGCTTCCCGTCATGACGACGGGCTATTGCTGGAAAGAGCTCAGATCGGTTTGGTTACGTTTATCAAGTCGTCAAATGCCGGAAGGATGAACGCTAATGAGTTTTAGCGCATTTACCGTTCTGGTTCGCATTTCAGGTAAAACGCAAAGCAGATTTTAGACTTTCCTTATACCGCCCTCGCGTTTTATTAAATGCTTCGCGCGCGATCAAACAATTAATAATTATAATTGAAATGTGTCTAGTGACAATGCCCATCCGGTCGTACATACGAGACCAGTTCGATTAAATATTCCAAAACGAGATGCACACTGGCCGAACGAAGCGACAGATCATTAATTCTCATAAATTCAATCGGTCAATGTTAATTGAAATTCCAAATTGTGATTGCATTTTCCGCATTTTCACTCTATTGTTTTTACATACAATCCACACTGAAATTTCGTAATTTCCAGTGAGGCCTTTTTTATTCAGTCGGTATCGTGGTCGCTTCACGCCTTCGCCGCAGCCACTCTTAGTTTTTTTCTTGAGCATGCTTGACTTTTTAAGGAGCACGCATTTTGCAGATGCGGATATGACAAACACGCCTGTAATTAAAATATTCTGCTTGAACGCGTCACCATATCAGATTCATACAGGCAACTTCCTTTCATGTGCGTCTGAATAATTTTTATCTTTTTAGGAGCACCTCCGCTCTTATTAGGAAAACCACCTTACTATGCAGGAGGCAAAACGCACCAAATTTGGTGGGTGGGTAGAGCAAAGCTTTTCCACCTTTCAGATTTTACAATTTGTGCTGGAAAATCGGTCTTTTCCCAGATAAATATACCAAAAGAGGTGGACAACACCCAAACAAGGTTACTCATTAAATACTGATAGGGTAAGTCATCCTAACTCTACTAAAAATCCTGATCATTAACAATGTGTTATTAATTTAAATTCATTTCCAGCCGTTTCATGATGCAAGCCACAAGTCCAAGTGTTGGAAATCAGATGGTGTCGAGTGCCTTGGTACGCACTATAGGCAACCAGTAATTCAATGCGCCGCCTGTTGGCGTACTTGTAAACTATTACATAATAGTTCATAGTATCAACATGGGAGGACGCAACAGGTAAATAAAAGTTCAAAGAATTAATCTCAGAGGACGCTACTACTAAGTCAAAATATTTTATTTATTCAAAAATTAGGGCAAACAAGGTCATAAAACTACCTGCAAGACAAATCATGAATGCCTCTCTGACAATATTAAAAGGATCAATCAGAAAATAAATTACACTCTTCAGATACAAGGCTAAGCAGTACAAAAAAAACATTCTTGGAAATGAGGACTAACTCAGTGCACATTAAAGTTATCCATCATCAACTTGAGTTTGCCAGTCCCTCAGAACTATGCTCAAGGCGGCGGCATTTCTTGAACACTACATAGAATTTTTAATTTATCAATGAATGGAGAAAAAGAGATGGTACAAAGGGCTAGGCTACTCCTCGGCTTTGGTGCTTGAGGCTCCCACCGAATGAGGGTGAAGGGCACACCACTGCAAAAGTACATAAAACTGCATAACTCATCATTCTACACAGATAATAGGATGGTGAAGTGCTTACCTTGCTTGAATTGCCTCTGGATATCCATCCATTAATGCTGTTTGGCAGTTGTCACTGCCATCAAACAGCAGTGAATACTGAACAAATACATAAAATTATATACCTCACCAATTAATAGAGACAAGGAGATAATGAGATGATGGCAAAGTACTCACCTTGCTCAATTTGCTTCTGAATATCCATTCCTCCTAATTGGTAGTTGTCACTGCCATCAAACAGCAGTGTATTCTAAAAATATACAATGAAATTATTCAACTGCCAATTAATAGAGATAAGGAGATGATGAGATGATGGCAAACTGCTCACCTTGCTTGATTTGCTTCTGGATATCCATTCCTCCTGTTTGGTAGTTGTCACTGCCATCAAACAGCAGTGAATACTGAAACAATACATATAATTATATACCTCACCAATTAATAGAGATAAGGAGATAATGAGATGATGGCAAAGTGCTCACCTTGCTCAATTTGCATCTGGATATCCATTCCTCCTAATTGGTAGTTGTCACTGCCATCAAAAAGCAGTGAATTCTAAAATATACAATGAAATTATTCAACCACCAAATAATAGAGATAAGCAAATGATGAGATGATGGCAAAGTGCTCACCTTGCTCGATTTGCTTCTGGATATCCATTTGTCCTGTTTGGTAGTTGTCACTGCCATCAAACAGCAGTGAATTCTAAAAATATACAATAAAATTATTCAACTGCTAATTAATAGAGATAAGGAGATGATGGCAAACTGCTCACCTTGCTTGATTTGCTTCTGGATATCCATTTGTCCTGTTTGGTAGTTGTCACTGCCATCAAACAGCAGTGAATTCTAAAAATATTCAATAAAATTATTCAACCACCAATTAATGGAGATAAGTAGATTATGAGATGATGGCAAACTGCTCACCTTGCTTGATTTGCTTCTGGATATCCATTTGTCCTGTTTGGTAGTTGTCACTGCCATCAAACAACAGTGAATACTGAAACAATACATATAATTATATACCTCACCAATTAATAGAGATAAGGAAATAATGAGATGATGGCAAAGTGCTCACCGTGCGCGATTTGCTTCTGGATATCCATTTGTCCTGTTTGGTAGTTGTCACTGCCATCAAACAGCAGTGAATTCTAAAAATATACAATAAAATTATTCAACCACCAATTAATGGAGATAAGGAGATTATGAGATGATGGCAAACTGCTCACCTTGCTCAATTTGCTTCTGGATATCCATTTGTCCTGTTTGGTAGTTGTCACTGCCATCAAACAGCAGTGAATACTGAAACAATACATATAATTATATACCTCACCAATTAATAGAGATAAGGAAATAATGAGATGATGGCAAAGTGCTCACCGTGCGCGATTTGCTTCTGGATATCCATTTGTGCTGTTTGGTAGTTGTCACTGCCATCAAACAGCAGTGAATTCTAAAAATATACAACAAAATTATTCAACCACCAATTAATAGAGATAAGGAGACGATGAGATGATGGCAAACTGCTCACCTTGCTTGCATTGCTTCTGGATATCCATTCCTCCTAATTGGCTGCATTACTTCAAAAAGATATAGCATTATATAAAGCACCAAAGAATTGAAATGGTAAAGTGCTTGCCTGGCTTGAGCTATCAAGGACTACTCACTCCTCAATTTGGTTACCAATGCCAAGGGTAGTTACATCATTACATGGTTGTTGTATGTTGATATAAGTTACTTCCTATAAATGTACAATGTCTTAAAATATATGTATACAATCAAATTGGTGTGAGTTGTTGTTATGTACCTAATACCCCTATTGCACATTATTTCAGCGTCTGTTCATATAAGGGAAAGATCAAACTTTCCTATAGCAACAACACTCCATAGCCTAGTGGTAAAGGCTATGGATGTGGTCTGTTAGTCTCAGGTTCAAATCCTGAGAAAGCCAATTTAATTTTAAGTTTTCAATTCGGTTACATGCAATAAGGGGATGATCAAATTTGGGTGTAGCAACAACACTCCATAGCCTAGTGGTAAAGGCTATGGATGTGGTCTGTGAGTCTCAGGTTCGAATCCTGACAATGGCGACTCGAATTTCTAAGTTTTAAGCTATTTGTTCGCTCGGGGGCCCCCAATGGACTTAACTGCATGTCTCTAATGGGGCCACTAGAGGCGTACAAGAGCCCCATTTTTAATTTTTGAAGCCCGTACGTTAAGATTGTCTTGTGACGGCCCACCCCGCCGCTTCGCTCCCCGGCAGTAGACTGCCTCCCCATTCCCGATTTTCGTTACCAACAGGCCGATTTTCCCCCACTTTATTTCAAGTGGGGAGGCCTGCCCGCAGACCAACTTCGGACTTAGAATTATTTTCGAAGTGCATAGGACTTTGAATTACTACTCTAAGTCTTCTATTGGCTTTAAATGGCCATCTCTATATGTCAGATGGTGCTTCGTAGTGTGTTAGAGCATACTTTGAATTAATTTTGTGGAAAAATTATTCTCATGCAGCCCCTGTCCGGGACTCGAACCCGGAACGTCTCAGTTGCTGTACTAGTATACTAGCACTGCGCCACCGATTGCTTGCTCAATGTAAATTAAAACTTAGACTTCTACGATCAATTTTAAGAAATTTTTGTTGAAAAATGCGCTCTAATGCACCAACTGCACGGGATTCGAACCAGAAACTTCTCGCTTGCTACACTAGTATACTAGCACTGCACCACCAATTGCTTGTTAGCTGAATGTTGAAACTTATACTTCTATCATGAATTTTAAATGTTAACAATAATGTCAAAGCAATATACACAGCCAAGTAACTCATAACACTTTGTCTATCTAACTGAACGCCAATATTTTGTGTTTTGTCTTTGCCTTTTCTATCATGAATAAAGACAATAAGTTGCAATTATTTTTTGTTTTTCATTCCTTCTACTTAATTGTTCATCTAATTTTTAAGTATACCTGTCACATTCATATATAGTAAATATCCAGCTCCCCTACTACATTTCCCATCTGAACAGCTTTATAGCTTGTCCACTCATTAAGACAGTATTTGTTTCATGTTTATCAGAAATACACTCGATAAACAATCTATAAATAACTATTATATATTATGTACAGCTTTAATTCCTTTGCATATTGTCTTACAGTTGACTAGCTAAAGGAAAGTGGCAACATTCATATTAAATGTGCATTATCAAATGTGTTTTGAGAGCTGTGCGGTAGCGATAACATTTTTGTTCGATCTCGGCCGCAATAGTATGTTTAATCAAAACTAGTACCTTACCTTGCAGTGATCAGAAGTATTTAGTTGATATTAAATGGCAATCAGGTGAATGCCATGTCATAAGCTTGGAATATCAGTGCCCAGATGTAAAAAAGGTGTGTGGTAAACAATGTGCCTGGTAAACAATGTGCCTGTCGAGTTCCGCAAGTATTTGAAGAATTGTGATAGCCTAAAACGGATACTAGAAGATACACAACATGCTTTGAATGACATTAAACACTCACATTTGATCAGCAGTAAGTCATCATGATATTCTTGCTTGGAAGCAGCCCAACATTGCTTTTACCATGTTGCAGGAGAAATTAAAGACCAGTTGTTTAACCAGGAAAGAATTGCTGCACTAAATGGCATTCTAGATGCATCTCCAACATTATTGATCTTTGGACAAAACTCACATGCTAAAGCATGTGTCATAAATGCAATTCTAGATGATCAAATTTTGCCATTATACAGCTCTAACTGGCGATGGATTAAAATAATGTATGGCTATAACAAATCAATTAGATTAACACTTGGACATGAGTATGAAATTGTAGAGAAGCTTAAAGCTCATGAAGGTATGTGGATATCAGTACCTGAAGATGATATTCAGCGACATCCAAATGAATCACCACTTGACCATTGTCCAACAATTGAAATTGAATTATGTCATGCACTTCTGTGTGAAAATGTCTCAATTGTTGTGCCACCAGACTGTGCATCTGAACATTTTCCTCTGGTGCTCAACAAAAACATGGAGCACATGCTTCCAATTATTGTATATGGAATCTATTCAGATCATTTAAGCCATGAACATATCAGCGATATTCGTGCGATTAAGGACAAGTTTCAGGATATTCCTATGCTATTTGTCTCAGTCATGAACGAAGAAATATCGGCGAGTACTGAATCTCTAACAGAGTCTGAGCAACACCTCTGTGAGAAGAATGTAGATGCTTTGGAAAAACTGAAAAGTATAGAAAATCAATTAATCAGATTAGGTATGTTAAACATAACTTTAACTTGATACTTACTTAGAATTTCTTATCTCTAACGCCACCCGTTGCAGGATTCCTTCCCGAGCCAAACGCGCATCATAAAGAGATGATGCAAGAGACATTCTGTTCTGAATGCTCTTTAGATAATATGCTCATCAGTGATGGCCATCTCAACGATTTATTCATATCATTCGTCCGTGATATCCTCAAGTCTTATTTGTTGAAGTTATCAGCAATACTCAGTGAGGTAAAACGAGACCAATATTTGGCATCCACTTCAGGGCGTTGATTTCGTTTTGCAATCTATTACAGGTGCACAATAATAGTCTAAGAATTTTTATCTTATCAGCGTTCGATATGGCGCGAGAAATTCAAATCACGCCGCGCCGAATAAAGTATGCTCAAGAATTGGAGCATAAGCTATATGCATCCCTAATGAAGATTGCCAGCGAGAAGCAAGAGGAGATAACAAAAATCATACAATGCACTCTGCAATCCATGAGCAACAACGTTGATGATGTACTGGATGGATACGAGTACAAGTGTGATGATGATCACCAGCAGTCGACGAAGATGGCCACAATGGAAATTCATCAAATTGTTTTGCGGCGACTTAGCAATTCGGTTGCGACGCAGCTGGTACAATCCGTTGCATGCTTGCAGGAATGCTTCACAGGCACATTGCAAAGATGTCTTGAAGCGCTCGAGAAGAATTGCAAAGAATTGGATGGCAATCTCCTTGCGTCTGATGCAGTCAAGCAAATCATATCAGCCGCCTATAACATCGACTTGAAGTCTTCAACAAAGTTCACAGTGGTCAACTCCTTCATGGATAAGTTGCGCAAATTCGTATTCAATTTTCAGTTACCATGGCGCACTTGCGTGCCGCCGTCTTTCGATTACCATTGGCAGGAGCAAGTGGTAACTGAACTTATTGATACTTTAAGCGCCTCGAAATTGGCGAAGACGATTTGCGCACAATTCCAAGAGCATGTGCGCTCGTCACACGAAGCATTCAAGTCTGCAATTCGCTTTCTGGAGCATCAGTTATCTGGCAAACTAGAACAAACGGAAGAACAACGAATATTAATCCGAAAGAGGCATGGACCAAGATTTGCTCGCCTCGCTCTCGAGAGCACTTCGCTCTGTGACCTGGTGCGTTATGGAATGCCCAAACAATTGAAGGAAATCGGACGCGGGCAATACGGCGTCGTCTTCTCCAGTGAGCAATGGGGTTCTGTCCATCCATGCGCAGTCAAATCGGTAGTGCCGCCGGACGATCGCCATTGGAATGATTTGGCGATGGAATTTTACTATACCCGGTGAGTGCCTTTCATCACTTGCGCTCGTTGCTATTATAATTAACGCGGTCCACATGCAGTACAATTCCTGAGCATTGCCGCATTGTTAAACTCCGTGGATCAGTTATCGACTATAGTTACGGAGGCGGTAGTTCCCCAGCCGTGCTGCTCATCATGGAGCAGATGGACCGCGACCTTTTCTGCGGTCTCAAGAAGGGCCTATCTTGGGCGAAACGTATTCAAATTGCCGTCGACGTCGTTGAGGGGATTCGTTATTTACATTCGCAAGGGCTTGTCCATCGGGACATTAAATTGAAAAATGTTTTGGTATGGTAACGCCAGTCATCCATGTTCAATGGCATTAACAGTCTGCCTTGTATTTTATAGCTCGACAAGCAAGATCGGGCAAAGCTCACCGACTTTGGCTTCTGCATACCCGAAGCTATGATGTCTGGAAGCATCGTCGGTACACCAGTGCACATGGCACCAGAATTGCTCTCTGGACGTTACGATTCCAGCGTAGACGTCTATGCATTTGGCATCTTGTTTTGGTACATATGCTCCGGCCAAGTAAAGCTACCGATACACTTTGAACAATTTCATAACAAGGAGCAACTATGGACAAGTGTCCGCAGAGGTACGGTCGACGTACTCTCCGTAGAAATACAATAAATAATTGTTTGGTCGCATCTTGCCTTCTCATCTAGGTACGCGACCCGAATGCCTATCAAATTTCTCTCAGGCGTGCTGGAATCTCATGGAACAATGTTGGGCAGCCGAGCCACAAGACAGACCGCTACTAGGATATGTGCAACCGCAGTTGGAAGCGATTCAAACGAGTTCTGTCCATGCGGATCAATCAATAGGCAAGTTCCAATGTGTTCACCAAAAGCTTTCTAACAGCGACTTGAATTCCAGTAACAGCACCCTTCAAAGCTATCCTTCCCTGCCCGCCTACTACAATACACAATTATTATACAATCGACAACGTTATAATACGTACGAATATGAAAATTCGTCGTATTATTACAACTATGATCCATTACAGTTTAGAGAGTACTAACAATCTACTCAGTGTGTACAAAGACATTTTATGAAAGAATTGTGTTGACTGAGGACTTTTTGTTCCCTATCCCAATATACAAACGACAGCAGAAAAAAGCATCTTTGACCAAATAAATGCTCTTTACAAGGAGATGAATAACAATTATCCAGTAGTATTTGTATGAATATTGACCATGTGCAATTTGTTTTCAGATGCCTAACGATTGTGTAATTTCGAAAAGACTGGATGAAACGAGCTATTGCCGCAATGAGTGATTGAACTTAGTTTAAATAGTACATAGATTTTTTGTTACAGCTTCGTTTATATGTTCATTACTCCTTCAAGTTGTTGCTCTGCTGTGTATTTATTATTTATATGTTCTCCTTTTATATATATATAGATATATTTTTGAAACAATAAACTTAATGCTTAATTATTGCTTACTCAACTGTTTCGTCGAAAACAATGTTTATCTTGTCCTCCTCGCCCTCATTTAAAATTATTCATTTTGGAATTGATAACAATAATGGTTATTGTTGTTAATACTCTCGTTCGATACAAATATTAATCAGTCTAAAACATTAGTTATGTTTCGTTTTATAAATATTTGAGCTTCCTGTTCTGTGTATATATATAAACATTTTTCAATCTACTTTCCTAGATATTTATAGTAGTACTCATTGTTATGTCACGTCGGCTATTCATCAAAATGTTTGTTTCCATCATAGAATTTCTTTTTGTCTAATTCTGAATGGCTAATCTATCATACGATTAAAATTGCATGCATTCGTCAACAACCATTTTTTGGCAGTAGTTAGTTTCAAAGTATTATAATTACAAAATTATTCCCGGCGTGTGTCTGCTTCATGCAGAAACTGAAGTGAGCCAAACATTTCGACAAAACCAGAAGCGCCTAATATAATAATATCCTATCATCTCATTCTTGTACAAAACATGCATACTTTTCCCTAAATAACATTTGGTATAAACGCGTAATAATTATTTCATGAATTCTTAATGATTACTATACATAAAAACTAGTATTTTACATTAAAGCGGCACGAAATGAATGAACTTGAAATTTAAATGCATTTATAGGTATGAACCAAGAAGTCATTTTGGCAATATAATTTTGTCATCCATTGACGGATGTATTCGGCACGTTAATGCAACAAATTTAAAAAGAAGCGGCCAATTTGCTCAATGATCACGTTTCATATTCGATGTGTATGTAAGCAATGAATGATTGCTTTGAATTATTGCATTTGCTAATAAAATTTAGCCCTTTTGATTAAGTTCCCCAATTTTGTCTAGCATAGCTGTTAATTATTGTATCCCCCTCGTCATTTATCAACACATCCACCAACTTATTGATCAGATGAAGGCGCAATTGTTAAAGTTACGGACAAGCCAGACTCTTTGATGAGATTCACAATGTCGCCGTGACTCAGGTGCATAATGTCGATATGATTCACAGCGATGATATAGTCGCCAACACGAAGTCGCCCGCAGCGTTCAGCTGGACTATCCTCAATAAGACGACCTAAAAAATAAACCAGCAGATTGAGACACTTGCAACTTATTCTATAAATTAGTGAATCAATGAATTCATAACGATTTGTTACCTATTGTTGAACCAACTTTACTTGCTGATGATATAATAACAAAGCCAAAACCTTCGTTTTCATTGCGATTGACAATCACGTCATATGGCTGGCTAGAGGGGCTGCTAATAGGACTGTGGACGATTTGAGAAGGCAAGCCGTAGTCGGCTGGTGGTGCAGGTGAAAATTGTCCCATCATAGCTGCCGGATTTGAATAGTTGCGCCTACGCAACACCAAATTCACCTGCCCTCGGCTGGCGGCCTGATTCATCAACTGCACAACCCGTCGATGAGACGCTTTCACCACCGAGTAGTTATCGACGCTAAGAATTTCATCGCCGGAACGTATGCGTCCATCAAGGTCGGCGGCGCCGCCGACAACAATGTGCCCAACGGCTACCTGAGATCTATCCTCGATACCGCCAACGATGCGGAATCCAAATCCGCTCTGTTGTCGTTGCAGCGTAATGTTCATCTCTACGTAATCAGCAACACCTTGTTGCTGCGTTTGCCACCATTCCTGCAGATGGTTTGCTTTGCGGCTATTATTGCTTTCGTACGTGCTACTCCCACCATCAGTAGTGCTCGCGCGATGATTTTGGCAATTGTAGCACATGCAATCAAATTGATGATTTAGTGGCATATACAAACTATATTTCGGATCGTTGGAAGTGTAGTCGGGCGTTTTCTGAACAATATTATTAATTTCAATCTCTTCTTCAATATCCGGATTCTCAATCAGAGAAAGACGAAGATGCGACCGTTCACCTCCGCCAGACTCATTATAGTCGCGACGTAGCACATCATGTGCATGGCCATTGGAATTAAGATCTTTCGTTGGTGTCTTTGAAATGATACTCCGCGTATCGACAATTGGGGTCTTCGGCCTGCTGGGCAGCACTTCACGCGGTTGTGTGCTATAAATATCTGCAGTGGGCGTCTTACTGCGGAACGCATTTGAAGTGTCTTTCGATGCATAGCGATTGTCCAATTTTCCACGCGACTTTGCTCGGTTGCTTGTCGATTTGGTCGTCCCACTGCCACGCTGAACACAAATAGATGCCTCCTGATTGTATGGGCAATTCTTAAGAACCTGTACAACGTCGTCATGTGTGAGATTCCGCAATGATACATCATTAATTTCCAATAGGATATCTCCTTCCAATAGGTTTTTACATCTCTGACGATCAAGTATCTTTTTCACTCGCTGGCCGCATGCACTATCAGCAATTGTAAAACCAAATCCCAAATTGCCCTTGACAATCTTCACACACACTTCATGTTTGCTAATGCTTACATTATTTATTCCCTTCAAGACTTCATCAATATCATCATTATTATCAATTGCACTACCTTCATCTCGTGATACATCATCACCACCTTCAAGGAAATTGTAGTTTGTGTCCAAGTTGCCCATATGCTTTTCATTCTGGTTACTGGAATCAACAGCAATTGTTGTCACCACTTCAGTGTTTGGATCATTTGGATCAAATGGCAATGGGTATCCTCTGCAGACTTCAATGCCCACTGTAGAGCCCACACTAATTGATTGGAACAGTCGCACCATCTGATTGTGTGTATAGCCAAGAACACAGGTATCATTAACAAACACAATAACATCACCCATTTGCAATTTTCCATCCAGCCAGGCAGGCCCCTTTGGCACAACTGATTTGATCTGCAGAAATTCATCAACACTATCATCACCGCCAACAATCGTAAATCCTAATCCTCTTGATGATTTAACTAGTGATGTGCAAAACCGCTGACCACAGAGTTCAGCTGGGTCTTTGGTAAATGATGCTCGACTTGCTCGGGCAGATGCCTGAGACTGTGCCCTCTTGGCCTGAATGACTGGGTTTTCATACTGTGTCCTCCTGTTCACATGGTCAATAAAATAGGTGCCATAATGTGGATCACTAATCTTCTCCCAGCCATAAGGCAGTTCATCATCCATACAATCCTCCAGTGACTTTTTTTGAAACTTGGACAGCCTTGGATCTAACCAATGTGATGTGCCAGTGGAATGACTAAAGAGAAACAAGTGTTAGACACATGTGGAACCAAATTAAGTGTGTATATGGAAATGATACGAACTCAATGAAATACACTTCACCACTCTCTGTATACGCTTTTTGCCACTTTGGAGGCAGTGGCCCCAGTGACTCGTCATCGTTGTCATTGCTTTGATTATTTTCCTCCGGAAAATAAGTGGTACACTGCACTTCAATGTTGTTCTCATCTGTTTCCACTCGCAGAGGTTGTGAAAGCGATGGTTTGTCACTCTTGTGACTCATTTTCTAGCGCCCTGCTGTTCATATATGCTTGGACGTCAACGTTCAACCTACAAGCGCAAACATCACACGTTTTGTAGATAATTTTCCAATCGGAAGAACACAGCCATTGCACTCACCAAAGGTAAACACGAACGAAAATGCTACGTAGCCTATGTCCCGAATTTGCTGAGCTAACACATTTTGCCAAGAACGGCACGCCGCACTTCACAAGCAATTTGCTTTCTTGTCATTTCGTATCCAAAGGAAGGACACACAACTGACTCAACTAATATGGAGTGAATACACACAACTCTCTAATCTTGTTTGTTTACTGTGTCAGAGTGAAAAGGCGTGTGAAGGCCAAACGTCGACGGGTAGGCAACCATATAGTACAGCTAGCGACACCGTGCGACATCTGTACGCTACAATTGGAACTTGAACTAGTAGTACCACCTGTTGCTGATAGGTGGCGCGACCATGTTGAAATTTCGGTGGCCTACATTGAAAGTTACCACCGGGAATATTTAAATGTTTAAATATTCATTTATGCAAAGTACATACTTTTACAGCATATAGATAAGTATGTATTGCATTCATCTGAAATAAAAATAATTAATTAGAACGCGTAAGTCACTTGGCATAGCAATGTCGTTATTATTTGCAAAATAATGTTGCTGCATCAAATTGATCAACAACTGTTTGTGGCTTGCGCAAGCAACAAACATCCGAGGACGTTGGCGGCGACGATGATAAAGTGCCAGCCGGAATGATGAAGAGCAGCAGTCCAGCGACGGTTGAGCGGCAAAAAAAGTGCGACGTAACAGCGACAACGAGCGCGAGGCGCAGTTGCGCGCACACGCTGATCTCTTCTCAGGGACAAAAGCAAGCTGCGTCCAGTGACCGTCCATCCGCAAGTATGTGCGCGATGACCACATTAGGTGCTCTTGCGTTCGGTCCGGTGCAAGAGCCGAAGAAGGCCATTAACGCCGGAGAATAGATCACCAGCTGTCAGGTGAAGCGCAGCAATCAGACGTGGATCGGACCGGTGCGCACAAGCGGCGCTAAGAAGCGCTCCGCCCAGTACATCAGCCCCGAAGATGGTTTATTAGAAACCCCGAGAATCGCTGCCAACGTTCACCGCATGCCGCACCATACCAGCGAGCGACCGGCGACACAACGGTCACAATACATACACGCATGCATGATGCGCGCATCGCGCTTGCATCCTTGATTCTTACCTTAGAGCAAATGATGATGCCGATGCCGTCGCGCGCGCTTTCGTTTCACATGTCTCAGAGATTGTACATCGCGCGCGTATGTCGTGTCGTCCGCTTCACGGATCGTGCTCGTTGATGATCATCCTGCACGATGTTGATGATGGGCTGGTACACTACGCGTAATGCGTTTTCTCCATGCGCCGCCGTCGTGATGCTCATGGTCTTTTTCTCGCGCGCCATCACCGCCGTGACATGCAACGATGTCATGTGCGCGCCACGCCGCTAAAACAGTGCATTGCATTAATAATGAGCGAGCGACGAGAGCCCGAATTAAATGAGCGCAGGAGATTTGAAACAAAAATAACGCACGCACACACCAGGATTCAATGAAACCGAAATCGCAATTCACAAAAACGGTGCGCTCTCTATAATTTGACGAAATCGGTTCATCGCGTGCGTGCGTGCAAAAGTTTGTTGTTGAATTACACTCACCCAGCATGATGGGATGCCACACAATCGTCGGACAAAATAACACTAAACGAAATCCATCATAAGTGGCCCTGAATCAATTCCCAGCCTATGATGATAATTAAGTGCTCGTCTTCGTCTTCCTCGTCATTGGCGTTGACCGTCGTCATCGTGCAGTTTCAATACAGACAGCACTCGGTGCTCATGACTGCTGCTTTATTATTCCCATCATTCAATCGGGGGGCACATCATTCGCATTCGTATTCGCATTGCCATTATGTTAATCTACATTTGTAATTGCGCATTTGCTACCAACTTAATGGGGGCAAGAAGATGGCATTTGGGAGATGCGCTCGTTTGCGCTCAACGCGCAAAACTTTTTCCATCCGTAATTGCGCATCTCCGAGGTGCACAACCTGTGGTTTTCAGTCTTAATATTACACAATCAACGGCCCCAACCATCGACGGATGAAAACTACCCTCAGCTGCCGTTGACTCTTTTGACGAGTGTGCACTAGGTCCCAGCGCAATTAAATGATGAAAAGCAGTGCATTTGAGACAACGACGTAAATGAGCGTTTCTGCCCGGAACGCCTTTCCTTTTAGGATTTTCCACAATACGTATAATTACTATTTCGCTACCACCTATCTCTTGTAGTCTCTATTAATGTCATCCAATTTTTGACGCTACAAATAAAAAAGATGAGTAAAAATGCAAATGAAACTTTATGAAATTGCGTATGCAGTTCCAAGGTTTATTGTGTCGATATCACGATGCAATTTGTGGATATTGCAAAACGCGCTGCGAAAAGGAAGTGAATGGCGTAATCGTCGCCGCGGCTGTTGTGCGAGCGCGTGTTATTACGTGCTTCTGCTCTGTTGATGCATTGCATTGATTGCCATCCGCGCATTCGATCGCATATACAACAACAACAACGTCGAGCAGCGCTGTGCGCGCACACACAGGGTGTAAATAAATTAGGAGATAGCACACGATAAATCAGGGAGACACGCGACTCCACCTACTCATGATTATAAACATGCGATTGGACCGTCGCGCACATTTCGTGGCCAGGTAGAAGCAGGCGACTTGCTTGCTCGTTGAGCGAAACAAGCCTCCAGGTAAAAGAGTGTACCGTGTGTACTGCGCGTTGTGCTCGCAGGCGCTCGATTCGCGCTGGCCCCTCTGTTCTAACGAACCAAATAATAAAACATCGCGTGACAAATGCATCAAGGCAAAGAGCACACGCTTACTTCGTAGTCTGTCAGCCAACCAACTAGGAGGACCATCCATATCTCTCTAAATGCGATAGCATATCTGATGCGGCTGGTTCTCGCTTATCAAGTTTTCATTGTCGAAAAAAGAAAGTGATTCTAATTCGCTTGGTATCAATCAAAATCAATGACTAAATAATTAACTCTATTCATCTCATGCATGAATTAATGCATGCATAAGCAAATGAGATTGTCAAGGGTGGTTTCTCGTTTAGGTCTGATTTGCTTTGGTCGTTCGCGTGTACCCTGGTCAATATGGCAATCGCAATATTGCATGGTGCGTGGTGTGCGCGATGGTGATGCTGATGGCTATGGCGTGGCAGAGCGCGGCCGCGTTATGCGTTATGGATGGGAAGCAAAAGAATATGAGCGAGGTCGCCGAGGCTAATGAGTTACGCCCCATAGAAAAACGAAAATATCTATATGCGGCGTGCGATGCGATGCACTGACAACATAACATAACATAACATAACGCAACACAACGCGACCGGCTCTCTCGCGCGCGTTTGTTTTATTCCCTCCTATACCTTATTAAATATTTCTAAATATAATTATAATATTTATTACCAGTTTGTAACTGGTGTGCCATTAACGATGAGTACACGCGCGCGCGCTCGCGCAAAGAAGAAGGGAAGTAACAAATACTTTTCGTACGTACCTCGCGTAGTTTTGCGCGGTCGTCGGCTCGCGCATTACTCAGGTAGTTATGCTGCCCGTCTTCGTGTGGCTGGTGCTGCTGCTTCTTCTTCTTCACCGTGTCCCAATCGCATTCTGCATACTCGCATTTCTTTAGCGGTGGTTCTCGCTCGACCGCGCATTATTGCACATTTTTATGCGCCCGTTCATCTCATCTTCGTTAGCCACTCACTTATTTCTATTCACAAGTTATCTACTGGCGCTGTACCAGGTTTACCTAAAATATGAGCTGCATTATTAACTTATTAACACAAGTAAAACATTTGCGCAAAAGACAATTATCTAGAACGAGTGCGAGTCACTCTACCATCTCTATTGTCTGCGCAAGCAATGCGACGGTGACAAAGCAATACTTGAAATAATAATTAATGCTGCGCGTACAATGAAAGAAAAAGTCGGAAAATCACCATCAATAATCCTGGAAAGCTTTAGTCGTATTAAAAGAATCTCTTCTCTTCGCAGTTCTTAATAGCGCAATAATGATTAGCAACTTTTACGCAATCATCTCAGGAATGAATTACTTGACAATTATTTTTAATCGGCTAAAGCTATCACAGCATTCAAATCCGAGAGGAAGTGAAGTATATTTTTAATAATACATTCGTGTACCATTCATTACCTCCAAAATGCAGCCCTTTCTTTGCCGGTATCCGCTTGGCGCTCTTCGTTTGCGTCAAATTTATGTGTGCAAGGGAAGTTCAATGAATGATTGCGTGACGACGAACATTTGCATCTTTTCGGATCGTGTTCCGACTAAGTGTTGTTGTCTGCTCCTTGCACATTCAGCTGCAGAACGAAATAATAACTGAGCATAAAGATTCGAAACAAAAGTGCGTTGCGTTGCGTTGCGTTGCGCTGCGCTGCTGCTTCCACACCTCCCTAAACAGCACATTCGCGACGCGCTGCACGCAAATTATACTCCCTTTTTCAAAATATCTCAATATGCAAATCAATCACAAGACTTGGCATTCTATGGTGTATGATTAGGCTGATGAGTCAAAAAATATTCAGACCAATTTCACGTCCTCAGAAACGGTTGTCTTCTTGCCGATATTGTTGTTGTTATTGTTGCGCATCAGATTATTGCATCACAATGGCAATGGCAAATAATGTGCAGCGCGCTTCCAATCAGTAGTCGCATCACAAAGGCAAATGCGCGGCTATTCTTATTATTTATTGGCACTCACTCTCTATTCATAAAGTGAGCTCAGTTAGTGGGCTTTTCTTTGCGTTCGTGCGCATCATACATTTCTGTATATCACTTTCAATAGTTCGCGGCACGAGGCATTTATTAGCGCCGCTGCTCTCTCGAACGTTTTATGCGAGGAATTTTAATTTCTCCAAGCCGGCAAACGTCGCTCATCTATTTTTCATTTTGACTTGTCATTTTGAAAAAATGCATTTAAAAAGCAAGCGCGCCCTAAATCACAAATCTATATAATTATAGGTCGCACGATGAGCAGCACCACTTTTTCGTTTCGCTCGCATCGTCCTCTTGGCGCTTGGCGGCTGACAGAACAACATTAAATGTTCTTCTCGCTATGTTCTCAAAGATGAAGAGCGCAGCGCACACGGTACACCTTCAAGGTGATTTCCTCTCGTTTCTCGACTGTCTTACGCCTGGACGACATTTGGCATTCTTTGTCTTATTAATTATTACTTACATTCAAATGTAATTGTTCCAAAGCCGAATTGGCTTCTCATCTTGCCAATAATATTTTTCTATTCTTCGCAATAAGTTGACGCATAACCGTTGTGACGTATTCGTACGAGCGTAAAATATGACATTGTAAGTACGCTTGTAAATCCATTTGTCTCCAATTACCTTTCCGAAGAGGCGGAGGAAGACCACCGTCGACGGTTTGCGATTAGCGCAAAGCTCCAAAAACATGACGCATTTGCATTCGGCGTACGCGCGCGCGTACATAAAGCCTTTTTGTGCTTGTGCCTCGTCCGAGTGCGCTTCATCCTATTCCGATCGCACGAACAATAAACATGTTGATATGTTGCGTTCTGGCTTATTGTGCGCAGAAATGATTTTCGATTTTCGCCGAGAAGATTTGCAAATGCCCGAAAAACGCTTCGGCCCTTCACGCCACTTGATATTGGATTTGACGGCTGTGCGTCCGCGTGGTCGTCGTCCGCCTGGCGCCGTGACAGCTTTAAGATATTTTTTTTGTTGCGTTTTTTTCCTCCTTTGAAGAAGATCACCAAGAAAATCCTGCCTTGGGAACAATTTGTTTCGCGCCGATGTGCGAACAAAAGGCGATTCGTGATTCTGCTGTGTCAACGTGAATTTTACTTTTTTCTCTCCACGTTTCTCGAATTCGCTATTCTACATCACCAACGTGGTGGATGCTTGAGGACACATTAGTGAAACAACAAAACTGATGCGCAAGAAGGGCGCGCAGTCAAGCGCCCAATATGCAAATGAGCGGCAGAAAGGGATGCGCACCCCTTGACCGCAAGATAGATTGATTTTATATTTATGGCTCTCAATGCGCTGGCGGCTGCGTCGCGCGCTCCTTCGAATGCCACTTTAGCATACCGTGGAGTCATTGCCTGCTTGTTACTTTCCTTTATTGCCCCCTCGCCAATGCTCTTAACTCGTTGCAAGTCGCTCCCTAAAAAAATCGCAAATTAATAAACGAAATTCGCAAGATAGTTAGCGCACTTCGGTTCCTAGCAAATCAGCGATAAAATTAAGTTTCTTTGGCGCGCTTTACGTTCCGTATTGCCAAAATATTCGCAGAGCAAGAAAAACCTTCACCGAAAAGATATTTAAATGTATTCATTAATTTGCATGCAATTGCCTAAAGCGTTTCGCATGTGCTGCCGCGTGATGTGTTGCGAATGCGCTCGTTGTTCTTCACTGCCATTTACAATTCCTAGCACCTTTATTTTTCCGGCCGCCTTCTCGTTGTTGCGCACCTTGCAGGCAGCGGCATGCAGAAGAGCGTATGTAGTATTCTAGCGGGCACTTGACATGATTGAATTTTTACGCCGATGTAACGCCCGCGCGAGCACTCTTCGTGCCGTAAAACGGCCGAACGGAAAAATATTCCACACGAACGAGTAAATTACGCGAACGCGCGCGCGCGCGCAATGTGGACGGTAAATAACAATGCGCTGCCTCTGCCTCCGTTGCTGCTGCTGCCGCCGCCGTCTAATTGCGCGCCCGTACGCCTGTGTTTAATGCGATCGCGTATTCAAATTAAGGGGGATGGAGTAGCAAGCGGCGGCTGTAAAAAAACGAGAAGCACGTGTACGCCAATGCAAATTTAAGCCGGATAAACAAACAGCGCGCGCGCGTCGTTTCTAGCTAATATTATCCATCACAATAACCCATCCGTTCAACCATGGTATTTGTTATTTTTTCTAATTCCTCTCGTGGAATTTCACTAGATCCGCAGCAATAATTTTGTGCCGATAAAAAATGATCGAATTATACCCAAATTGATTCCTCTCTGCATTAGCGCATGAAATATTATATTTTATCATATTATAATGCGCATATCAAACAGACGAGCACTTTAGCCACTGCGAGAGCGAGCAGTTGAGCGGCGCGTTGATCTTTTTGATGGTCATGACGAGTCTCTCGCACGAAAGAAGAAGCCCCATCACGGAGGAGCGGGCGCGCACCGCGAATGAATAGAATAAGAGAGGAGCCCGGGCTGCTCTTTCTTGTATAGGATGCGTATTGATTGATTCAAGCAGCAGCCGCAGCCGGAGCGGCTGAAGAAGAGGAGGAAGCTTGCCGCGGTTCGCGCTGCTGACGCTGATGATGACGGCGAGACGTCGTGGTCGGCGGGAGTGATCCTCGGATGGCTCATAGATCATTAGACGCGGAGCGCGCGGGCTACCGCGATATGAAATCGTCATATATCATTTCGTATTTTGACATGTGAAAAAGTAGCCGATGCATTAATATCACTTGCGCGCATCGTACGTGAATATTGCATTGCTCTCGCGCTCCATTCGAACGTAATAAATGACAACGCACCGCGAACCGATATCCGCAGTCACCAAATATGAATAATAATGGCAGACGAGTTTATAATAAATTAATAGCGTCGTCGCCGACTTCTTTTTTGCGCTACACAATAACCAACGCTCCTCGTCGTAATGCACTTCAACGCGAGATGATATGCTACTTTTTTCAATGACCATTCTTCAACCGCTGATGCCTCTCGCGCGTTCGCATTAATTTCGTTGCCTCATTAATTAATAAATACCCGAAATTTCTGTATTCTTACGTTAAATGCGCAATTCTAGCACGCAATCTAATTGAGATAAATCTCAACGGCGTGGCTTCATCTATCATACGCGTGTGATTGCCGCAAAACTTGAGCAAACTCATATGTCATCCGCGCCCGTCCACCATACATAGTTTATGATGGCAGTGATAGTAAGTAATTGATGAGGCTTGGCGCGCAAATACTCGCCGAGGGTGCATCACGAAGTGTACTAGGGACATTGTCCAGTGTTAAACAGTGTGTTTATCTTACGATATTTGGTGTTTTTCTTGTCCAGTGCGTGTCTCGCATCGGACAAAGGGATCAATGCAAATGCCACATGAAAAATGAGTCGAAAAAAAGAGCTAAATTTTCGTAGACGACCTGATGATTTGTCATCGCTTACAATACCAACTTGATTGGCGCGAGCATACACGTACGCTTGAATAAATAACAACATACGGGCGTTAGTTAAATAAGGCGCGCAGTGCCCGCTTTGACAGAGCGCATATTTCTTCGGCGCGTAAAATATGAGTGCACATGCGTCTTGTTAGCTTATTACCAGCGTATTGTTTCATTGGAATGTCCATACAATTCGAAATCTGAATGCAATTAATACATCAACGACGTGCGAGCGGAGCAGCGGACAACAAACAAACAGATGACTTAACACTTCGTACGCATATTATTCCATGGTGATAAATGTAAATCGCTTGTAATCTATGTTCATTACACGTGCATTCAGCGATCTAACAAAGTGTGTTATTGTGTTTGTACATATATGGATGGACGACGTTCAGTGAGCGCTCGCGAACGCGAAAAGATCACAACTCGATGGCAAACTTCTTGCAAAACGATAGCGTCGTTGTCGTGCTCGTCGAATAAATAATCCGCGCGCGGCCGCCGCTCCGCTTTCGGTTTTGTTGTCCGATAGCCGCACCGCGCGAGCGTTAATAAATGTGTGGAAAGAGGCGCATAATCCGTTGTGGCAAACCTCTTGAATTTGATGTCATCAGTTAGCTTGATATATTGACTCATATTTCATAATGTGACAGTGGACTTTAGCGAGATGATATCGCGCTGCATGCGCGCACGGCCCGATAGCGCCCTGTTTGGGGCGCGCACTCTAATACAATAGCAACGCGAGGCGGCAAGAGCGTAAGTAAACTTCTTGCCGCGCGTGTCCAGTGTGTGGTGTTTGTTGTGTGTGGCTTTGCTTGCTTGCTGTTCGCGCTCTGCTCCTCCGAGACAATTTACTTTGAAAAGATATGAACATTGTTCGCAAACCCTACGTTGCCGCAAGAGACAAATACCCGCCGCGCGCATGTATTAAGACTTTGAAAAGTTCAGGCAAGCGCGTTCGATGCGCGTTGACAGCCCGCATTAGGATTTGTGAGGTCAGTCAGTAAGTCCGCTCCTCTGGCTGTCGGTTTTCTACGCTTGCTGCCCTTTATGCTACGCGAGTTTCGATCCAATGTGGGGGGCGGCGCGTCCACTTTGCATGCGCGCCCGTCATCAATGTCCATCCATATCGACATTGGTCGAGATATGCCATATGCATGCGTCCGCAAGATGCGCAAATAAATACCATCTCTTCGCGGAGAGAGGAAAACTAATGGAAAACTCGCCCTTCGCCGTTGGCCGACAAAAGGATTACTAAATAAACATACGCGTGCGATGATGTGTGTGTGTGTGGGTGTGCGCATCCCATTCGTCGGAGGGCATTATCGAGAAAGACAAAAGAGCAGCTGAATGGTGTTGTGTAAGTATTCCTTTTGTATTGCGCGGGTTGTTGGGTCGCGCGATGACTTATATCCCACCGATCGATTTTACATAACATGCACGGCTTGAGAAGAAAACGAATCGAAACGCATCGCCGGATTAGCGGGAGGCTGCCGATACATACGCGGGACCGAGAGGCGCGTAATCAAAGAAATTATATGCGCGCACGGTCGGCAGCACGAACACGACACGAGCATGTATTTCATAAAGAGGTCAGACGCAAGAGGAGCAGCACCGCGATTCTATTTATTCGTTCGTAGTCTATTTATTTGAGCGATGATGCGCGCCGCTCATCTCTTCGCGAGCGACAGCGGTAAATAATGAGACTACGCGACTTGCCGCCGGGGGGCCTTGCAAGACTTCACCCCCAGGAGGGCGTATTCATTTCCAATCACCACTGGAGACTCGGACCGTACGCGGACCGCATCGCCGCGCGTTACAATTCTTCATCAGAGAAATATATTGTTTTATGACACTTTCAAAGACGATTATTATAAAATAATTACATCTGTACGCGCATCAATCTTTCGCTCATCATTTTTTTACTCTCCGAATCTAATGCGATGGTGGTGCGCCCTTCAGCTTATATACTCGCTGGCTCGCATATAATTACAGCGCTCCAGTAACAACCCATAAGGGGTTGATAACTTCCATGCCATTATGGCATTAACCCGTTCCCTCATGTGCTCAGGTAGAGCGTGTACGCGCGCGCGTTGTTTGCCTAAAGCACAGCCCCGCACATTTGCTCTCTCCCAACTTATATGCTGCTTATGTCTGTATGTATTCAAAGCACCCGAACTAATTAATAAGGGTTATAAAAGGGTGCAGCTGGCATATTATTTGTGCATGTCCGATACGCGCCCGATAACGAGGTCATGCCATCCACGCAGCCTATTTCGCCACACGCCATATTTTTCCATTCAAAATACTAACAACTACTCCCCGACCAAAATTGCTAAATTTCTTTGAGAATCCAATGAATGTAAAGTCAATTATCGCGCTCCATTACTCGGTGTATACCCGTAGAAAGAAAAACGCTCCCATAACGCGAGTGGAAAAAAATAATTAAGCCCCGCGCGCGCGTGCAATAAATAAAAAAGTCACCGTGTAAGCGCAACCAGCGATAAAATCATTTGGCATGTCAACAAGTTTACGCCGTTTTACCGCACGTCGCGGCGGCAGCAGACACGACGACCAAGGCTAAGCATTTAATCTGATTACACAGCTATTAAATGAAACAATCAGTTAGTCCCCAACGACGACGACAAAACAACGCGGCTACAATGTGTGTGTTCGCACAACTGCCAATAAATTGCCGGTTACCCTATTGCGATGCGCGCAAAACGTTTTGATCCGTTTATGATGAACGCGTGTAGTCAGTTCGCTCCGCGCGTTTTTCCTCTTTTTTCGCCCAGCTCGCTTTAAATTCCCCCCTCGTACATTGTCATTAATCTGGTATTTTTTTGCACATCACACAAGCAACCAACAATTGCAGGTGTTGGCTGGCTGGCTGGTTCCCTCTTTTCCTAATAATATTGCTTGCGAAACGCGCATTTACATATCGCTTAAAAATGTAGCAATCACCGAAACGAGCACCGCGCGCGCTACCCGAAATTATAGAATGTGCCGGTTGCGTTCGTGAAATTATTATTGAAGAGGCGTGCATATATTCATTTGCAATTTCAGAGTCGCATGAATATGAATATCATTTCGTAAACCACCTTTCGCTTATTTGACTTTAACAGACGCGCGCGCGCGCACATAATGCAATATTTATTGCGCGGCTCTTTCGCGACGTGTTAGTTTTATATTTTTAGTGCAAATTTGGTAGCTGATGCAGCCGCATTGTTGTTCTTGGTATTTCCACTTCGCCACGATATTAGATGTTTTATTAAAGTGCCCACCGAGTCGTCGTTTTCCAGCGGTGATCGTAAACAGTGCGCGTAGCGCATAAAATACGTAATAACTTTTTGCTGCCAACCTCTTACTAAACGCGAGGTGCACACAACTCTCGGCAATGTGCATTTATTTATCTAGTTCCCGCGCTGCTGCTAGCTCGGCCCCGGTCATATAAAAGTGATGACTTTTTCCTATTTGACGAATTCATTGCTTTAACACCGCGCGCGTGTTTCTCCAAAAAGCTACGTAAATATCTACAACAACATAATTCGATTTAATTTTATCAACTCCACGGAGGCTTGCAAAAGTCGCAATCAAAATAAAGATGCAACATTGCGCTTACGCGAATCGGGCGCGCAAAAATAAACAAGCGCACAACGAGTATTGGTATACCTAGAGGTATAAATCGAGCGTGCAATGCGTGTATGGTATGTGTAATGCAATATGTAACGAAACCACGACGAGGACGAGGACGTCGTCGTCGTCGACGCCGGCCGCGCGCGCGCTGCGTAAATCATCCTGTAATTACTGCTGATGCTCTCAACGATCTTGTGCGTTATCCCGCGTGCCCGCACGCTGTGCGCGCCGCACATACATTATACGTGTAACAATATCTCTTCGAACAAGAGAGCGTGTGCGTTTGAATGTCAATTCGCTTCGCGGCGCATCCCAAGACCAACACCTACATCTTCGCACGGGACCAGCGACTTGAGACTGCGACTTCGACGCCGACGATGGCGACTATAACGACTCACGACGGCAGGGTTCCAATGTGCGGTGCGTTTCTTTCATTCAAAACATGCTCGCCGCAAACCAACGTCGTATGATGAACGAGAGCAGCAATAAATACAATATCTCTTTTGTACGTGCACGTAAAGCGCATGGTTTGACGGTGTATGCGTGCCGCGCAGAGGGATTCAACATTACAAATATTTAATTTCGAACCGAAACCGAAAACAACGTTCATAAATCGTCGGCTAATGATGGAAGCTCGGTTCAACTTTATACGCTATTGCCTTTGCGAATACCTTTGCCACATTACCTTTGCATAATCGTAATAATACAACAACTCCAAATCCAATGCGTTGTTTATTAATTTACCCAATTTTTGGGACTAACCTTAATAATTCCACGCTGCTCCGAAAACGTTTCCAAACTAAGAGTCGTGGCGTCTATTTCATCGGTATCAATCAGATATCCTGACGTCTATTTCTTCGGTATCACATGAAGCACACTAAAAAAGCAAATTGTTAATAAAATCAAATGACATCATCGTCGTAATAAACATACCTGCTTTAATAAATAACGCCCAACACCTAATGAGAATCGATTATCCACATTTCACTAGAACGCAAGCATTCTTAAAATTCTCTCCTATTCGACAAGAAAATTAAGTTTATCAATAAATAATTATCGATCTATTAACGATTCTTACCTAAGAAGTGAAGATAAGTTGCGAATTCGCATTTCGCATAACAGGCGACTTCCAGGACAGATGACTGAGGCAACCCTTTGATTTTATCAGGAGAGACGACATTCGTAGTATAGCCGCATGTGCTTTCCATTAGAAATTAGTTTTAAAGTAGTCGCCAAAACTGTTTACCTACCATAAGAAGCAATATTCCCAACTATGGCCATTGGGATGAGACAGTATTTAAGGAATGAAACAGTCGTTGTATTCGTAGTGGTCGCGTGCGACACTTGGAGCAGTCACTTGTATACTCGTCGAAGGAAGACGTTGGAAGTCGTCGCATGCGACATTTGGAGTAGTCGCATGTATATTTCTCGAAGAAAAACGTTGGAAGTCATCACCAGCGTTAATTAAAAAATACAATTTGCCAACCATTAAACTCACCATGATAATTGTCATACCCAGCAGCCGTCGCCCACAGATTTCAGGATATCATAGTTGTTGTATGTAGAGCTATCGGTTACGATTTCCAGGAGAGACGGCATTTGGAGCAGTCATCTGCGTTCTCCAGGAGAGACGATTTCGGAAGCCATCGCCAGCGCAATTAATATTTTACAAAGTTATGAACCTACCACAATAAATAATATTTTCATCAGCCACAGTCTATCGATTTCAGGAAGTCAGCTGTTGCAAGTTTCCATCGGTTTTCATGGCACGCCACACTTGGTGGTGTCGCCTACGCTTTCCAGGTCGGAAAACACTTGGACTAGCCATCAGTGCTTTGCAGAAGAGATGATACTTGACGCAATCGACTGGCGCATTAGATAACAGACGAGACTTCAATCAGTAGACTACGTGCTTCAGGAGGCAACATACCAAGCCATCTCAAACACTAATAACAAAATTAAATTTGCAAATCTTTAATCCTACCATAATAATAAATAATATTTCCAGCTGTGACCCCAGGCAGTTTTTTTGGAGATGAAACAATTGTTGAATTCGGAGCAGTCGACTGCGCTTACAACGAAAAACGAGACTTGTAGCAGTCGCCTGTGCCTGTGTCTTGCAAATTTTGGAAGCCGTTACCAACGCTATCTATTAAAAAATATATTTTGGCAAGCATTAAACTCACCCTAATAAATGTTATACCCAGCAGCTGTCGCCCGCAGATTTCAGGAAATCATAGTTGTTCAGATTTCAGGATATCATAGTCGTTGCAGCTAGAGCCATCAGCTACGCTTTCCAGGAGAGACGTCTTTGGGAGTCATCGCCAGCGCTATTAATAAAATATATTTTACAGAGCTATGAACCTACCGTAACAAATAATATTCTCATCAGCCGCAGTCTAGCGATTACAGGAAGTCAGCTGTTGCAATTGGAGCAGTGGCGCCTGATTTCCATGGCGCACGACATTTGGTGCAGTCGCCTACGCTTTCGGAGTCACAAAATACTTGGACTAGCCATCAGTGCTTTGCAGAAGAGATGACACTTGGCGCTATCGACTGGCTCGTTAGATAACAGACGACACTTCAATCAGTCACCTGCGTGGTCCAGGAGTCGACTTTGGAAGTCATCACCAAGCCTAATAACAAAATGCAACTTCCAGCATTTTAAACCTACCCTAATAAATATTATACGCCTTATGATTCGCCCGCAGACTTCAGTATAAGACTGATGTTGCATTTGGAGTTCTTGCCTGCTTGGTCCAGGTCACATGAAGCTGACGTCAGCGCTCTCCATACCGTCAGCTGATGTATGCAATTGTATACACGTTGAATTTTTGTATTATATTTACATGTAAGCAATGTTATTTTAAATCGGCTCCTAAAACACGCGAATGGCTTCAAGATTTCGACGATTGAAACTGATAAGCCGAGGTGTGAAATGAACGTGTCCATTCCTGCTATCGTCGGGGCATGCCGGCCAAAACATATGACGAGTCTGTAGATTACAACAAATATTGATAATGTCGCATTATCTGATTGATAATTATCAACTCATCCGATGTTAATTGCAACCGTATCTTCTAAATGGGACTGACATTGATATTGTTGTCGCTCTTAAATGCCTTGCTGCATGATGTCCACGTTGAATGTTCAATGTATTTCGATATTACCAATGTCCATTTAAAACCGCCTTCAAGATACGAATTGGTGGCACATCGAAACAGCCGCTAGCGCTTTTCTGAAGATGCAATTCTCGTAGACGTTAAGTGCGCTTTACACGGCAGATGACCATGGAAGCCGTCGTCAACACCATACATGATATACATATACATTTTGCAATGGTTTAAACTTACCCCAATAAATAATATTCCTTGGACATGACAGAAAAGACGACACTTGGAGCAGTCATCTGTGCATTCTGGAGAAGACGACATTGGTAACAGCCACCTACGCTTTCCAGGAAAAACGACATTCGCAACAGTGTTCTACGCTTTCCATTGGACGACTTTGGAACCCATCGCTAGAGCTATTAACAAAATACATTTCGCAAAGCATTACGCTCATCATGATAAACAACATTCCCGGTACCCACCGCACGCAGTTTCTAATCATTGAGGGTTGGTTGTTGCACATGGAGAAGTCGCTACCAGGCGACACGACTAGGATGCGGCATCCAGGAGACACAAGCAGTCGTCTAAGCTTACCAGGAGAGACGAGTTTGAAAGGCGTCACCAGCGCTGCACATAATTCAGATACATTATGCAACGATTTGAACTCACCCTAAACAACCAAATTTCCAAGCAGCCGCCTGCAATTTCCAGAACATGACAATTGTTCATCCAATCACCCGCAATTGTAGCAGCCGCTAATTTCTCTCCAGAAAAGATGGCACCCACTCTTATATGCCTTCGCTTTCCTGGTAAAAGTCGACTAGTAACAGCTGACGGTGCTTTGACAGGAGAGACAACATTGGAGCAGTTGCCTGGACTTTACACGTGAGACGACCTTGTCGCCAACTCTATAGATGATGTACAAATCGCAGTGCTTTGAACCTGCCCGATTAAACAATACTTCTTCCAGTCATCAGCAGTTTCCGGCTGCGTGTGCTCTTCCAGGAGAGATACCATTTGAAGCGGTCGCCTCTGCTTTCTTGGGAGAACTTTGGTTGCAACCGATGATGCTTTCCAGGCGAGACGACATTTGTAGCAGTTGTTTATACATTCCAGATGACACGAGTTTGTCTCCAACTCTATACATGATAAATAATTCGAAATGATTTTAACCTACCATAAAAACAATATTACTTCCAGTAGCCTGCCGTTTCCAGAAGATGACAATTGTTCAACCAGTCACTTGCAGTCCGCAGGAGATGACAGATGTAGCAGCCGCCAATATCTCTTTAGTAGAGATGACACCCACTCTTATATGCCTTCTCTTTCCTGGTGAAAATCCTCTAGTAACAGCTGACGGTGCTTTGATAGGAGAAAACATTGGAGCAGTTGTCTGGACTTTACAGTCCTACGTGAGACTACGTTGTCGCCAACTCTATACATGATATACAATTCGCAGTGCTTTGAACCTACCCGAAAAAACAATATTTCTTCTAGTCGCCTGCAGTTTTCTAGAGCTGTCAGTTGCTTCAGCCGTCTGTGCTTTTCCAGGGGAGCCGATGCGATACGTCGTGTAGTCTGACGACGCTTTCCATGACAGCAACATTTGGAGCAGTTGCCTGTGCTTTACAGGTGAGACGGCTTTGTCGCCAACTTTATACATGATATACAATTCGCAGTGCTTTGAACCTACCAGAATAAACAATATTTGCAGCAGACAGATGTCATTTCCATGAGCTGATAGTCGTCGATGCAATCAGTGCTCTTCCTGGTGAAACGACACTTGTAGCAGTAGCTTTACCAGTAGGCGACACTCTGTAGCCACTGCATGCAACTAGCAGGGGATAAAACGCTGGCAGCAATACGAGCACTTGTTTGATGAATATGCTTGTAGAATTTGCCTGCAACGTTTGCCATAAGCTGCTACACCTCACATATACCATGCATCCAATCCGTTATCTCTTCACTGCAAGAACAGACTTGTCGATTGCAAGCAATCTATACGCTGCTCGTCTGATTTATCACGTGAACCAATCGGATGGATCGATATAATGTACCTAACATAGATAACGAAGTGAAATTGGCGCGAGAAAAATGGCCGGCTAAATGCTCACCCGTGTGCTATGTACCTGCACAAATCTTTGCATAATTATGTAATCCTTATGCATCCGCCTCTGGATTATGCTAATATGTAAAAAGGATAACTCGATGGTGATGAATGATGGTGTATTATGTGGCGCAACACTTATTTCTACACGGATGTTGCATTTATTGGCTAAGATGACCCACCATGCCGTGACAACTCTAATCCACCATGGCGTCATGGACAGGGGACAACGTATTTGCTCATCCTTCACAAAATTGACCATCCGAGCCTGGATTCTGGCCGTTGACGATAATTAGGCCTCGTAGATTATAATGCACGTTCATTTATCGCGATCGATTGCGCCAAATAGTGCCGATGGCTTAACCCAACTTACGCGTCATGACAATACTAAGTTAACACAGGTGTATATGCAAAATTTTAATCCGCTAATTACTTTTGTAATCGTGATGCCCCAACGCTGATTTATATATAAATGGAAAGTACATACCTTAATTAAGAAGTTATATCCATTTTCCATCAAAAGCACCCACTTTTAATACAAACAAACTACAACAATTACGGAGTGCATAGAGATGCTTGGTGACAGTTCTACGCGACGATGACTACTGAGTGGACTGGGAGGACAAGGTCGACATTGACACCGAGGGGGGGCGCGAAGGTATTGTCTTAACTAATTAATTAAAAATGCAAATTAGATTAGATTTTTGCATTTTACACCCTTCTCCATACTAAAATAATGATATAGTGTTAAAATTAGTCGAAATAAATAATTAATTTCACTTACCATAAGTCACCTGTAAAAATGTACAATAGGCTGCGGAAGTTGCCTACCTAGGTGTCGAACTGGACATATGGAATTGCATGGACAGCTAATTATTCTTGATTACCATGGATTAAGACGACATCAGCTATATTTAATAAAGCCAAAAAGGCAATTACATTCGGTCACTGTACACAATAACTGAATATGCAATAACTAAACAACGTTTACATGTTGTTTTCGTTTCCATTCAATGCATAGTTTTCCATTAATTTGTATTCTTCATTTGATATTCATTCTCATCATATACAATAATAATTAATTACGTTCGAATTAAGTGTACTGCTTGCTTCTGCTTTTCATCTTAGTTAAATTTTCTTTATATATAAATCCACCTAAAAACAGAAAGTCCCCCAAAATTTGCTTCGTATACATATTGAATTCATTGAAAATTCTTGTTTGCATTCTCTGTGTGCAATTTTCTCATCTTCCTCATTATCATATATGTACATCTATACATTAACAGAGCAGGAGATTATCATTATCATATCGTATATATATACACAGTTATTGCACATTTAATGATGACAAATATACAAAGTGTGTTTGTGTTACTTCTTCATCTTCAGCTTCTTTAGCATCTTGCCTTGGAAGTTGATCAGCTAAAATGCTTGTATAATTTTTATATAAGAGTTGATGCTTTGATTCTTTGGGTTTCTTATTCGATATACATAATAATATGTTGTGGATTCAGTTTTCTGTTCAATTGTCATTCATTAATTGAGTGTGAGTTACTGGTTTTCCTTCTTGTTCAAGAAGTTTCTCATCATAAAAATCACAACAAATCAGAGATCGCCTACGCTTTAATTAATTACTTAATCGATTATTCGATTTCTTCTTCATCTTCATCTTGTATTTTGTCTATGTACAAATGAGTATTCTGCAAGACTGGCTTTTATCACCTAAGATTAAAAGAGCTAATCGGTCCACTAGTTTCTTCATGACCCATTTCGTCTTATTCGAATTTGCTTATGATCTGCTCTCTTCATTTATATTACAAGCGATAATAAATAGAAATATAACTGGCATTAAACGACTCTTTAAACTATAGTTTAAGGTAAACTATTCAAGTAAATCACATATATCAAAACTACCTAAAAAGTGAAACAGATTAGAGATTAGAGTTTAGAGAGAAAGAGTTTATGAGGTGGATGAAATGTTATGAAAAGTTTTTCGTTGGTTTTCAGTGTGTGCTGTTCGTTTAGTTTAATTTGTGTTGTGTTATTGTATTGATTTTGCCTATTCGTTTTTGTTGTTGTTGTTTATTTTCATTTATCTCACCACCATCTCGGTATTGGTCACGAACCCGTACTCTCCGCCTTCAAACTCTTGGTGATGAATTCATGCCGATGAAGGGCCTCGTTATCGGCATGCACATTGCGTTTGGTCTTGGAAAGAAAAGCCTTCATGCATCCAGGCACTGTGCATCGATGCATTTCAAACAGGTGTAACTTTTCACAATGCTCTTTAAGCGCGAGCGCACTCGGAAAACTCGAACGACACAATCGACAAGGAAGATTTCCCTCCTTATCCGCGCTGGGCATGTCCTCTTCGACGCAATGGACGAGATGGTGCGTACTGGTCAACCCCGGCGAGGTATTAACAGGTGGAGGCGATGCCGAAAGGGGTGAAGTTGAGCCAGACTTGCGCTCCTTTCGTCCGGGCACAGCGGAGCCGTTCAAGTGCGCAAAGTGATTGAAACCTCCCAACGGGAATGGAAGCCCGCCAAGTGGTGGCAAAAGCAGCGGCGGCGGCGGTAGACGATCCCCGTTAAGCATGAGTTGTTCGAGCGTGCCTGGCGGCGGCAGATGATGTCCTTTGAACGCATCGTCGGCGTACAAACGCGCCAGTAAATCGCCATGCAAAGACGGATTACCCGCCAATGAGGCGAATGGCGATTTGTCCATGAATAAACTAGCGGCGGCAACGTCCGACGAAGTCGACAACAACTTCCGGTGGAGATTGAGATTGGCGCTATGACGATCCCTGCTGCGCTTGGACGGAAACGCCGCATTGCATCCGTCCACGTTACATTTATGCATCAATTTCAAATGCACGTTCTGGTAATGAGTCTTGACACCAAAATGATTTTGAAACACCTTACCGCACGCCGTGCATCGACGCGGATTATCCTTATCAATCGGCACGTCCATGGTGCTAATGAATTGGCCGTTGTCGAAATGTCCGTAGATGTGATTACTTTCGTCTGGTGATTCCCCGCCATTCGAGCTGCCCGTGGAGGACGCTTGCGATCTGGCCGGACTTGGAGGACCACCAGCAATCATAAAACCCAGATGATGGGGGATGTGCGTCTGCCCCCCTAGTCCCAGATGAAGACCGCGGCTCACAAGATCGCCAAAGTGGCCGTGCGACAAACTTTCCAACTGCCGCAACGCGTTTGAGCAGTCAAAGGATTCGTCGCTCTTGTGGCTTTCCACTGAACTCGCCTCGTCGTCATTCTTGATATGCAGCGACTTTTCCAGTTTCTCGTTGGCGTTCACATCCGGAGATCGCTTGCCCAGGTTCAGTGGCGCTTCGTCGTCTTCATCATTGTCATCGATGTTGTTGTATGCGGGACTAGGAGGAGCATCGTCGTTTTTTGGATTCGTTTCTTGTTTTAAATTCACTACCTCTGCGTTATCAATTTCCGCAAGTTTAGCACTGCGTTCTTCTTCCGATTCTTTAAGATCGTCGCACTCTTTCTTAATCGAAGAAATGCGCTCCATGAACACATCGTTGGAATAATCACCGTCCGACGTGGGATCTTCGTCGTCGTCTTCATCGGGCCGTGTGGTTACCGCAATCGCGCATCTCGTCGGATTTTGACTTTTGCGTTTGCGCTTGTTGGTCGGAAGCACGCACTCTTCGCTCGTGTCTTTCAAACTTTGCGCGTCGACGACACTGAGCGAATCCTCGTTGCTGTCAATATTACTTGCAATCTCTTCATCAAAGTCGGAGATGGAAATCTTTGCCTTCTTGGTCGGCATACTGAAGTCTTCCGGCTGATCGGAGATGCCATTCGTCGACGAGTCAATCATGCGTTCGCGACTTTCTTCGTCTTCAACACCACCGACAACCACAATTCCATCATCGTCATCGTCGTCGTCGTCATCTTCGTGATTGCTACTCGACATCTGCATCGAGCTGTAATCGGAAAACGTGAGCTTATCTTCGTTGTTGCGCTGCGCCATCGTCAAGTCCAAACTCTGCTTGTAGTCTAATGCGAGCGCGGCCGGATGACGCATATCTGGGGGCGGCGTGAGCAGCGGGAACGGATTGAACGGGTTGAGCGGGTTCATCCCTTGCGGCAATCCTAAGCCGCCCTGTGGCGGTATCAAAATCGGATGCGGCTGCGCGCTGCGCCCGTCGTGCGGTGAAATCTTCCGGCGTAAATGCGGTGAATGCAGCTTAGGATTCGGATTCGCACTATGTCGATTGCGCGATCGCCGCGAGCTGAACATCATATTGCATCCCTCCACCGTGCATTTGTGCATTTCGCGTAAATGCACCGCCGAGAAGTGGATCTTGAGCGCGCCCTTATCACAAAACGTTTTCAGGCACACGTTGCACTGGACGCGCTTCTTGCCCGTCGCCGGATTGATAAACTGCGTGCCGAGATTCAATGGCAAACCGGGTGAACCCCAATGCCGCTTCGTTGGAGTCGATGGTTTGCGACCGGGCATTCCGCGCGCTTGTCGTGGGGCTTTAAGTGCTTCTTTATCACGACTCAAATTGAGCGCACTATACGAATTCTCGTCCATATCTTCATCTTCGGATGGTGTCGTTGCGTCGGGATTATTGCCCAGAAAATCTGATGAAGACGGCGACTTGCTGCCCGTTGACGTGGACATCTTGGAGGACATGAGACCGGGAAAGGATTGAACCAAACTGGCAGCCGCCAGTGAGTTGACAGACGCGGCAGCGGCGATCGCAGCCGCCGAATGGTTGAGTGACGTGGGTATTGGCGGTGGCGGCGGTGGTAAACACGAGAGTGAGGTAGACATACTTAGGTTGAGGCCCATGCTGGGCGGTTCACTGTCCGACGTGCGGCGGCGATTCAATGCTGCCATGTCGGGACTGAGACGACTTGAGAACGCGCCTAAGCCGGCACCAAACTTCCGGAAGTCGAACGGTTGCATGCTTTGCAGACGATTCAGCGGTGAAGTGGCGGCGTTGAGGGGACTCGTCGATGGCGAGGTGCTCGTCACAGGTCCGTTGTTCGTCGGGGGCAGCTTCAGGAAGCTGAGCGGATGCTGCTTCTGATGCGGTGACATCGCAGGGGGCATGCGCGATGCGTGAAATACGATTGGGGGCGGTATAGTTGGCGAATTCGGTCGTCGCGACGGGGACATAGCACGACGGGCGGCGGCGGGCGATGCAAGCCGCTCCAATCGCTCCAGCGTTGGCTCCTGCAGCACCTGCTGGGCGAGCAACAACTGCTGCGTTATCGCCCGTGTTTCCCCAAAGCGCAGAAATTGCTGAAGGACCAATGGTTCCTCTTCAGGACTACATATACTCCATCTATCCAGCGAATTAACATGTGATTCCTGCAAAGATCAAAAAATTGCCTCATGTTAAAATTGTCTTGAAGCCGGCAATTACGCGTTTAAAGAGCAATCAAATAGGGCGCTTATTAAATTTGCAAAGAAGCGCATTTCGTGCACCGTCAAGTTGATGATGATGAGTGTAGGTAAGTCTCAAAAAAGATTAAAGTTGTTTTTTGTTTCGCTTCGAAATTATACACCCAATGATATGCAAAATGCCCGGCAATTTACGCGGTGCGGTGCGCGCTCCATGTGACTTTTCTTCTTTGCAAATTACGCTCTCTAATCTCGCATATTCTTTAGCCGCCCGTCCATCAGGGTCGTGTCGTGATCGCGTTTCACATGAAATCACGCAATGTGCCCAAGCTACTCGTATTGGATTTGCTCAAATTCTCTTTGAGCGACGGCAAAACTATTTTTAGACAAAATGTAAGTACTCACTTGCTGAAGAATATATCCGCGCGCGTAATCCTCCGGCGTCCAGCCAAATCCATGCAGCACTTGGAGTACTTGGTCCTTCTGGAGCACCGAGAAGAGTCGATCGAGCAGGATCTTGAGTCGAATCGGCAGTGCCTGACAGCCGTAGAGCACTAGGCTGGCGATATCAAACGCCGCGTTTGGTTGCACCGGTTCCGGCGCACTGTTCCGAAACAAATGTCTGGTGCCCAACTTGTCCAGTGCTGGAACGAGAAAACAACAGAAGCCAGTCAGATAGCGTGCGTGCTGTTTGTTGTTTGAGGAGAGCGCGGTGACGCACGCGTGTCGGACACGATGTTCGCGCTGATACTGAACGCAGGAGCATCAGTAAACGAGTCGAACGAGTGGGGGGACGCAAAAACGTCGCCTTCGTCCTGGTCCTCATCGCGCGTCGTCATCGTCAACCGAGTCCAGGCTCGCGTCATGGAGGCGGGGACTCGATGGTGGGGATTCACGTACAAACACATGCAAGAACCGTCGACGCGTACGTGAACATT
Organism: Aleochara curtula; assembly: GCA_963978815.1. Taxonomy (NCBI): domain Eukaryota; kingdom Metazoa; phylum Arthropoda; class Insecta; order Coleoptera; family Staphylinidae; genus Aleochara; species Aleochara curtula. The sequence goes on along the minus strand of OZ022222.1, from coordinate 8,419,385 downwards.
TGTCCATCCGACGGCAACTGTATTTTGTTTATGCCAATGACTCAAGTCAGAATTGCCATAATTGGAAAATTGCTATTTGAGCTCAGCCACAGGATAATCCGGCTTTGCTGATTTTCTTTCGGATAAGAATGACTAAAGTTGCTGACCACCAAAGTAGCCCAATGGACACATTTTTTGGCAAACTCTAAATGTTAATTTCTAAATAACTTGTTTCAAGTTTAGAGTGAGAGCAGCTAATAAAAAACGTGGAACGCTAAACGATTTTTGAATTATGTAGTACCATGATACGCAGGTAGCGCCCACAAAGACGGCATTAAAATTGAAGAAGAATCGCAAAGACGAAGAAAAATGTAGCAAGCGCCGCCAACTCTATTGTTGCGACGCTAACTGACCGCACTAATCATGCGAAGAATAAAAGAACCTTCATCTTCGGTGTGTCTTCAACTTCTTCGGCTCTCATCATAATGGGTGCAACCAAGCTTCAAGCGCCTTGAGGGGTCTAAATATTTTTCGAAATAAAAACCAGCTTATAAAACGTTGATACCATACCCCAAAAATTACTTTAATTTTTAAATTTTCTATTTACCAAATAAATGTGAAAATAGCTCTCTAAATATGCGTGGAACGAATAATAAAATTGTGCGGCATATAGTCATTAAAGATATTGTTATTTCAGAGAATAATTTAAAAAATGTCACATAAATTACAAGTCTTTAAAAGTGATTAAGACTAGTGGTCTTTTTTTCGAGACAGTTTATTCGATTTCACAAAAGAGAGCAATCAATTGTCTTACACGTTTGTGGTTTAATGATTGAAATTTATACGAATTTTATGATTTACATTCAAACGCGGGGCACGAAGAACGAATACGAAGAAGTGAATTGCCAATGGGCATTTGTCGGCTTTATGAAAATGAACCATAATAATTAAGCATCGAGAATAAAAGAAACAAAAGAAAATTGGTTGACATCTGGCCAATCGCGATTCGCAACGCGATTTGACAGTATGATACGCCCTAATATTTTATAATTTTTTCTTGTCTCCAAATAAAACAAGAATTGAATTTGCTTCAGGTAAAAGAATGATTAAAATGAAAATTTTGTTCCTATTAAAAGTATAGTCCGCGCACGTTGGCTGCTTTAGAAGAGCTGAAGACACGCATGAAAAGTTTGCGCAAAGTTTTGGCACCGAGTAACAAAGATAGCAATATATCCAATATGCACAAAGACAATGCGAATATAATATACGCAAAGACATCGTAGTTGTTTATTTCCGATTAGACACGATCGTTAACGAATTAAACAAGTGCGTTAACTTAGAACAACTTGTAGTGATAATTTAATTTTCTTAAAATAAAATAAAACCTTCATCGATTTGATTTAATATCAAATGTAAAAAATAATTAGTTCAAAATAATTGTAAAAAATATAATTTTAAATTAATTGTCAAAACATATAAATAAATAAAAAGAATTAAGAAATGGTAATCAAAATATTAATTATCAGTTAAACCAAGAATGTTGCGCATATAATTATTATTTTAATTTTTGTCTATTTTCGTAACGCGAGAAAACTTTGCGCAAAGTTTTGGCACCGCGTAACAAGGATAGCAATACATCAAAGACAATGCGGATTTTATTCCGATTAGACACGATCGTTACCGAATTAAAAAAGTGCATTATTTAGTACTATTTACGGCCGCTAATTAAATGATGCGCTAATGACACCTGCCAAACATATAACTTAACGCCCTAATATTTTTTTTCCAGCTTGCTACAAAAAAAATTAAATCTGCTTCAGGTAAGACAAAAGTTGACAAGGCAACCACGAAAAGAAATAAAATAAAGCACCCGAGCACAATTTTAAAAAATTGCTAGGAGCGTAATACATTAGCATTATTTTTCGTTCAGCTCTTCTTATTCTTTTGTCTCCGCATGAAATTTCCATTTCCACTCGTTCTTAATTAGTGCGTGGCCCTTCGTTGACCGCGTGGGCATTGACAACATTAAAACGTTGTTTCATTTTATGCCTTCTTTTTGTATTCTTTGGCATTTTTATTTTTATACCCAATAATAAAACAATAAATGATCCTCCAAAAATGATGACATTTTACCTAGACAATAGCCGAAAATAGAAATTTACAAATGTGATGTGAAATTAATGCAAGTCAACTTTTGCGGCACGTTTGATTTTCTTTTGCCGCTTTTCGGCGCACCGAAGAAGAAATGAGTGATCAGAGGGTGGTCAAAGACCGCACGCTGTTCGCATCGAAATTGCGGTGACAAACGACAATCGTTCGTTTATTGTTATTGTGGTTGATGATGGTCGTTGTCGTCCGTACTCGTCTACCTGTCAGAGGTGAGAAGAGAACACACGACACAAAGAACGCAAAGCCTCCAATGTCACTGACATTGACTCCTTGTGTTGTCAACGAACAAGAAAACCAACCAAGAAATTATCAAACGGATAATCTCAAAACCTAATAGGCTCAATTTAATATCTATTCAAGTGGATTTACAAAAAAATAATTCCTGGTTATGTCTTATTGAACTTGTATTGAATTGAAAGAATTTCAAATTATTCTTGCGGTTATATAATGTACGCGACACGAGATAAACTGCTATAAAAAAATTCAATAAAAGAAATAATTGATATTAAAATGACACAAAAAGAGTGGCGAGAAATCCAAGAATGAAAAAGAATTAAAAGAACATGAATTTCTTTACGTGTTTTTTTTCTCAAGATTTATTATAAACACGGCAAATGAGTGTGTAATGTATTGGAACAACTTCTTTTCTACGTTTTTCCGTGCATTTTTATTTTTATTTTTCATGTCTGTTTGATGGTTACTCTTGTAAGTAGTTATTTTTGATCGTGTCGTTCTTATGCTTCTTCGACATACTGGTTCAGTGAGATCGTACGTGCATTATTACTTCAATCCGATCGGTAAAAGATGATTACGAAGAGATGATGATGATGATAATAGTGATGGTCAACTTGCGTCACTATAAAACCAATTTTTCTTTTGTTTCTTTTGTGTTTTTCTTGCATCATAAATAATATCAATGCTTCGAGATGTACGTATTATTTTTGTATTATTATTATCGGTTACTATGGTTACATGAACGTCAATGCAAAGCAGCAGCCTCCATTTTTGTATAGATAAAATAATAAAAAGTGGACCGAGACAAAAGACTAACAATAGGGGCATAAGGAGGCCATACTTGCAATGAGCGTGCGCCGATTCGTAAAGGGATTTCAAGTACCACTTTTGATATGTAAAGAAACAAGGGTGCCCCCTTTTTTATTTAGACCCTTTTAACCCTTGCTTGTTAGCAATTGAGATTTAGCTCATTTCATATCCAAGAGTTTCCTGCATCGATTGTGAGAAAATATCACTTGATCATAATTCATATTTGATTTATATTTCCGTTCACTATCAGCGCTAAATACGTTCAAGATTAATAAAAAAAAATGAAATAATAGATTTAATACTTGAGAATTTAAAATAATTTAATATTTCTAAAGATGGTAATCTGCGCGTGTTGGCTGCTTTAGAAGTGCTGAAGACGCGCATGAAAAGTTTGCGCAAAGACTTGGCACAGAGTAACAAAGATTTTTCCGATTAGATACGATCGTTAACGAATAATAGATTGCATTATTTTAGTACTATTTACGGCCGCTAATGAATTAAAGCGCTAATAATCAATCACCTGCAAAAAATACACTAGAGCAACTTGTAGTGTAAATGTAATTTTCTTGAAATAAAATAAAACCTTCATCGATTTAATTTAATATCAAATGTAAAAGGATTTAATTTCAAATTAATTGTAAAAAAATAGATAATTGTAACAAAATATAAATTTTAAAAAAATAAAAGAATTAAAAAATAATATTCAAACGGTTGATCATCAGCTATACCTACAATGTTGGACGTATAATTTTAATATTTTAATTTGTTTCTATTTTTGTGACGCCAGATAACTTTGCGCAGAGTTTTGGCACCGAGTGACAGAGATAGCAACATATCAAAGACAATGCGAATTTTTTTTCCGATTAGACACGATCGTTAACGAATAATAGATTGCAGTATTTTAGTACTATTTACGGCCGCTAATGAATTAAAGCGCTAATAATCACCTGCAAAAAATACACTAGAGCGACTAGTAGTGATAATTTAATTTTCTTAAAATAAAATAAAACCTTCATCGATTTGATTTAATATCAATTGTAAAAAATAATTATTTCAAAATCATTGTAAAAAATATAATTTCAAAATAATTGTAACTAAATATAAATTTAAAAAAATAATAAAGGAATTAAAAAATAATATTCAAACGGTTGATCATCAGCTATACCTACAATGTTGGACGTATAATTTTAATATTTTAATTTTGTTTCTATTTTTGTGACGCCATATAACTTTGCGCATAGTTTTGGCTCCGAGTGACAGAGATAGCAACATATCAAAGACAATGCGGATTTTTTTCCGATTAGACACGATCGTTACCGAATTAAATAAGTGTATTATTAATGTTATTTATTGCCGATAATGAAATGATGCGCTAATATCACCTGCAAACATTACACTAGGACGACTTGCAGCTAAATGAAATTTTATTTAAAATTTTATTTCAATGACTGGTCCTAGTTTATATGCGAGCAAAGAATATAATAAATAAAAAAAAATAAAATCTTCAGGGTGTGATTAAATTTAAAATTATTTGTGAAAAATATAATTTAAAAATAAAAGAATAAAAAAATACTGATAATATTAATCAGCAATTTTACCTAAAATTAATCAGCAATTAGTTGCAACCTAAAGTTGCAGATGTAATTATTATTATGATTTTCTTTAATTTATTTTTCTTTTTCTTTTGTGTGCCAATAAAATTTGCGTCTGCGCAATGCACAACAACTACTGAAAATGCGCAATCAGAACTTTGTACAAAGTTTGGGCACCGAATATGCGCAAAGACAATGCGCAGATTATAGTCGTTGTTTTTTTCCGATTAGAAACGATTGTCAACGAAGTAAACAAATAGATTATCGTAGTACCAATTATCACCGCCAATTAAAATATTGTACTTGGCACTTAATATTATGCTAAAGTTCAAAAAAATTTTTTTCTGAGTGAACGAAGCGCCTTTAATTAATTTAATATTATAACCGGGCTTTAAAATATTATTCTATATACTTTTTTATATATAAATGGGAGTGGACTTTTAAGTGCAGTACTTAGTACTCAATGCGCTATGTCAAGCCTCAAATTGTCCTCACGCTATTGTACGCTTATGCTCATGTTAAAGCAAAATGAAAGAGAGGATAATGCGACAACACGACAAATGAACATGAATAGAACACAATGTACTCGCTGTCATTGGTGCTCTCTCGGCTTTAAATTGCGGTGACAAAACGACACGAGCATCCAATGAAAATGGGACATTTTCTCTATGTACGATTAAATATAAAATGGAGCTGGAGCAACCGCATTTAATAAACTTGGCAGATGTTACCGGATTTAAATTGCATTTTTTATTTATTTATCTCCACTCCGCTCGCTAATACTTAAACTTGACATACATCCATCCACTCGTCCACGAGGACTAAACACAAGGGTGGAATGATTCACGTCATACACCCTGCACAAATTGTAAAAGGAAAAGAAGGACAAGAAATGTATTATGACATCATAACTGAAACCATGTCAGTTCACCATGCCTGCTTTTCATATAAATATGATGAATAAGTACATAAGTACTTGAAATAAGTACCATGGATGTACATAACGAAAAGAATAAAAGAATAATAGAAATGCATTTGAGCGATGACGATGACGGCGATGAAATGAGAGAAAAACTGAAGAGGATTCAGTGATGCTGATGATGATGAGCAAAAAAAAGTGGGGTTGGTCGAATATTTCCCATTATGTTACGTCTGTTTGAAAAGGGGCTCATGCTTTAAATACAAATATTTGTGCAAAAATTATCTCGCTACTGCTAATACCACCACCATTCCCGAGAAGGATTTGTGTGGTGAGTGAGTGCATTCAATGAGTGGTAGGTAATACGATACAAAGTAAAATTTGAAATTATGTCATATGCTCGAATGCATTCCAAATGCATATTTTGTTGTTTATTGTTATGCCGCATTGTTCGCTGTAATGCAAGATGTGCCTATTCACCGTTTATGAAATAATATCACAGAGCAAAAAATCTTTAAAAATTTGCCGCGTATAATAGAAATTGATCGGATGCGGATTTTCCACTAATATTCCATCTTCTATTTGTATTTTACTTTTGTCTATTCAGCAAAAGAAGAGCGACAAACATTTTTTCTATTAATATGTCAATCATATTTAGACTGCGCACATTAAAAATGTGTATTTTTACCGATTAGAACCGAGCCTTAACGAAGCTACAAATTCATAATCTTAGTGCTAAGATTGTCCGCATTTGCGATAAAGCGCTCATGTTTGAAATAGTAAATGTAAGTCAAAGTTTCTATGTATCATAAAAAATAAAGAAATGTTCACTTAATAAATATGGCAATAAATTTTACCAAATAATTAAATAATTCCTATAAGCCACGTTTTACCGATTTAAATTTTTTTTTCATACTTTAATACAAAATAAAACAATATTTTATGCTATCAAACTAGTGTGCACTTTTGTTGCTCAAAATATACGCAACAAATATGTGCGCATGTCCAAGAACAATACGCACAACCGTCTCATTGTTTTTCCGATTAGAACCGATCGTTAACGATGTAATAAATTCATAGTTAATAAATAACTTAGTACAAATATTGTCCGCTTTTGAAATAGAGCGCTCAATTTTACGCAAAGAAAAATGAAACTACATAAGTATGCATAATTATAACTTTTTTCAACCCGATTTCTTTAATACTTGTTTCTTTTTGTCTTGATCATGTTTTCAAAATTTGCGCATTTTCAAAATGAGAATACTTAAGTGACATTAAGTCACGACTTGTCAATCACATTAAAATGGACGTACAATTTATTCCCTATTTTCTGCACCTTTTCCCTGTTTATTGTTGTATTATTATCATCATCATAATTTTCTTACTTTATATGTATACCCGTTTCTTAAGCGCATTATATTTCATTGTTGTTATTGCAATACCGTGTCATTTGCATGACTGATCGATCACGAGTGTTTTTATTTATGATTGCATATCTCTTTGGAAATTGTTTACACATGCGCTCCTCACACTGTCGATCACGATTTCCACGAAATGACTATTCCTGGTGTCATTTAAATTATAGCCATTACGTATTTTACAAAAAACTAAATTATGGTCGAAAATGTGCGAAATATCTTGTAAAAAATGCATATAATTTGACCCAGGTTTATAATCTACATGAAATTTCCGTTATTTCCATTTTTCCGTCTCGTCTCTCTAGAAAAAGCAATGCGTGTGTGATCATCTTAATCACAACGAACAGAATCAAGATTGTCACAAGCGAGTGCTTGATTTGCATACAATTGAATGACACAATACCCGACCATCTTCTCATTCACACATAGAGTCCTTGTTTATCGCGAACAAACTCCTATATCCCTCTCTTCTCTACACGCTTTACTTATTTAGTTTGATGTGCTTGTGATCTTCTCATTACGCACCAATGCGACCGTCACTTGTTGTTCACTGGCTCGACGCACGACTTTTAATAAGTTTAATAAGAAGCGATGGGAAACACCGTTGTTGTTCTGCTTCTTATTCGAAAATGTATGCGACATTCAACAATAAAGGAAGTAAGACCAGCCATAAAAACAACAACAAAATAAAGATGGAAATAATTTGTGCAAACAAGAAGAGAAACTTGCTTGCCACGTTAATTTATATGTGCATTTATTAATTACCGTGTGTCGTTACGTTCCGTTAATTATCAAGCGCGCTGGAATAATTTAACTTATTATTTCACGTTCTAAACTAAATTAAAATCATTTAACGCAAGATTCTAATCAATAATTCCCCTCAAGAAAAATCAAAAAAAGAAGAAGAAAGCGTAACACACTCAAAAATATGATCATAGCTTCTTCAGGATGATTCTCCAAGTAGTTGTGTTATTCTTTCAATGCAGTCGTCTTTGTTTTAGTATTGGTCGTTATCTACATTTCGGTTGGTCGCTGCGCTACGGTCGTTTGTTTCACATTATTATCGCGCATTTCAATCGAATTGGAATGAGAACAAGCGTACCAAGAGACTAAGAACAATGCAAAGAAACGACGTAACGGCACTCATCATGTGCCTAATTGCACGTTGTCAACGTGCTACGCTATAGCGCTCGCTGTCGATTTGTTGTGCCAGCCGCGGTGGTGGCGGCAGCAACAAGGAGTTGAATAGCTTCCTCTGCTTAATTCACCTTTTATTCGGCAACTGATCCTATCACCCGCCCGTGCATGCAAGAAATTGAGCATAATTCGTTTACGCTTACACTTTTGTTTCACTCAATATTATTAGCTCCAGCAACACTAGCCTATAATCTATGATCTATCGTCTATCTATCCTGCTTTGAAAATTTGTAACTATAACGCGTCCGAATGGCTATAATCATGTCGGTTGAATGCAACACCAAAATATGTAATTTACTTGCGAGTGTATTTCAAAATACAAATGTAAAAGTCGCACATATATTATATAAACACATATATTACATAGATTTACCGATATGTTGCGAGTGTCGACTCGATCTTGATAAACTTGATTCAGAGACATTTCTTTTCCTTCCCTACCCCTCCGCCACTCGTCTGTTGTTTTAAATATTATTTCATTGGATTTTAATTAAGTGTTTTTCAGGGTTTGATATTGCATGACGAAAATTTGTTATTTTGAAATTGAACGATGGAAACGCTGATAAAATATACGATACAACATTAGATACGAGTCAAACCATCAATCAACAATATGGTCGCTTGTTTTGGGTGTGAACAACCCTCCGATACGAAGAAAGCGTGCTTAAACATCAAGATAACAAAAACGCTTTGTACAACCAGCGCGCGCGCGGTCTGTTTTATGATAGTTTAACATGGTTTTTACATGACTTTGTGCCAAAAAACTAATTTATCTTAAATACCTTGTCAGGTAGAGTAGAGGTTGTCCTAATAGTGATTTTGCACAATTCCAATGGCTGTGACTTACGTAATTTTCAAAATTAATTAGTTATGCGAATTTAACTAATTGCAAGGAAACGTCATTGTTTTCTATTGTTTCATTAATTACATTATTATGAGTCGCGTTCGTTTTTTCTTTTTCGAGGTGTTTTGAATAATAATATTTCATTACGAAAGACATTTGATGAACGTTGTATTTTGTATTTTGCTCCATGAATCTAACCACACTTTACACATGTTTACCTAATAAGCATAGCGCAATATAATTAAAGAGCGCACATCCGTTGTACGCGTGTATTCATTCGCAACTTGAACAGAGTTGGATTAACTTTTTTACTCAATTCTCAAGTTCATCCACTTTTCGGCCTGTCTCATCAGCTAACGCAAGAATAAGACACGTAACCGGAAGCGCAATGTAATTCAATTCAACTCTCAGGATTTTGTTTGATTTCCCAAAATGATAATGCATACAATGCGCTAATTGGCTGAGCATTTGTTTAATTCCAGTCACGTTATTTTTCAAAAATGGCTGCCGATCGAATTCCGCCCTTAATGAATTTACGCGTGCATGTGCTATTTACTTAATAAATCTGTACATATCAAGAGGCGTATTTCGACAATGATGAGGGGCCAAAGAGGAATGCAATGTCAATATTAGGGAACACGTAAATGAGAGAGGGGTAGTTGAAAACGCATACGTAGCTCTATTAGGAAATATTCAACCCTCATCATTGATATTTTTATGCACAGAAGTACTAAGGGGGTAAGTAGCCAATATGAATTTTTATATTCTCATATTATTTGCGTATAATTTTAAACCGGTTAAATATAATTGCGCATTTGATAAACGTAGCCCAAAGCGTAAAACTTACATCCGGATGATTACATCCGGTGCATCACTGGACAGAGGCGGCAGTAATGCAATATACTGCGTACGTGCGCGTTATGTCCATACCAGATGACGCACGTGTCACTCAAACTGTGTTTAATCGTATCCGATTTTGTGCAAAACGTCAGTCAGCCAGCCAATGCCAACACGAATAATATGAGGAGCCCGATGGCTGACCGAAAATCAATTGCCGCTATTCATCTATCTATCAGCAGATAGCGAATCAACCCCGTCGTCGTTCGGCTGTTAATTTAATTAATGCCACCCGCCATAAACGCAAACAACCGCCCCCAGGATTTCAACAAATGCGCGTAGCACACAACATGCGTACATATTGCCATCGGCTGCTGATGCTGCTTTCCTAATAATAACATAATCGATGAACACCATTTTGATTATCTTGCAATTACATTTTTGTAATTAGCCATCGATTACTCAAATCTCAATGATGATTACTTATTAAACGAGCAGTAGAGTTGTCATGCGAAATTCAACATGTTGAAAAACGCCGGAAGGTAAGCGCGTGAAAGTCACCCTTTTTTCTTCTCTTTCAAAACACGTGTAAACAGCCGTAATTACGATTGCGCGTTCGATATTTCTTTCTTGTGCGCTTTTTAGCGGTTACTCATCTGTTGTTGTTAGTTAGTCAAAGCGCGCGCATGACACGCAAGAGACAACCAAAGAGGACGGATGAGCAGATGTTTACTGACAGATGCAATATGTCTGGTCTGCTTATTCCTCAATTTCTTCACTACACACACCGCACGCAATATAATATTTCTTTAGCGCATATTGCTCCGAGCAACAAAATTTTGTTTGCATTTAAATCATAGAAAAATTGATTATAATAATAGCCATTTCATAAAGAATATCTTATTGACAGTTAATAATGATACGTCCTTTACACAAGCCTACTTAATTAAAGGGTTGATGCGTCATCACTCGTATTACAATAAAGAAAAAACCTCCCCTAGATCAGTAAGAAAAAATACTTTTCAAATTTAATCTGCCTTTATTTCACATTTGCAACTTCTGGTTTTTTTCTTCACATTTAAACCGCACGCGTGCAAACGATGAAAAAGCATCAAAGCATGGCAATATTGTCGTATCAATTCGCACATATTCAACACGCGTATGCGAAATGTCATCAGCATTTTTATAGCTCAAACGGCGCATCTCTGCGCTATCTCATTTTAATGGGCCATGAAACGATTTCAACTTTACCACATTGCACACATGCTTGCAATAAAACTGTCGCCGTTTCTACCACCCCCGCTATGCCAATTTCAATAATCGTCACATTTTATAACGTTTAAATGCCCAATTTATCATTTTAAATGCGCGAGAATTTAAAAAATGTCTAACAAATTAAAATTATATTAAAAATTCGCAAACCCCATCATGAAATTTAAAAATTCCATTAGTCCATTTCACCATAAAAGTGAATTTTATATTAAGCGTATTTCCACGTGCAAATTTTCATCAGCATCGTGTTTTTTTCCTAACATTCCACATATTTAAAGAGCATTATAAAATGCAAACAACTATAAAATATCTCTTCTTTCGCTTTGATAAATTTTTCCAATTTAACATTTGACCGTTTCAATTGCTTCTTCATAATATTTGCATGTTCTCCGTTATTTTGCGCAACCCTCTTAGCCCACAGGAAAAAAAAACGTAACGTACGAACGAGCGTGCGCGCGCCCTTAATGAAGAAACGAATACGATCAACAAATATTTTATTTGCAAAAGTGCGATGGCGAAACACACGAAGGGTAAAAACTCATCCCTGCAAGCCATACAAGGCACCAACTCGAAGAAGAGAGAGGCGGCCAAATGAACTGAACATTTTTCCGCTTCGAAAACACTTTCTGAATACCGGACGCGTAACCTTAATTAAAAATCTCGTTCGCTCGTGCATTCGTCCGAGTTACGAAATGCTTAATGCTTCAGGGGGTGGGTTGAATTTCCGCGTGGAAAATTTGTATTGAAATAGCAACGTACACTTCCGCACCGGCCACAATTACCTCGCATTGAATGCCAAAAAATCACCGAGTATGTTGTATGTGCCTGTATTTACGTATTTTTATTAGCAATGTCCGAGAAATCAAATGCATTCGTAAAAAGAAAACGCCAGACGAAAACTAATTACAACTTTTCCCTCGCTTTTCCATCAAATGAATGGCAAAAAACCCAATTCAACTTTGCATTTGAGTAAACATACAACTCTCCTATCTAAATATTAATTGCTAATTATTTTACATATGCACCCCTTAATAATTTGAATTGACAATGGAAAAGTGAAAAGTGACACTCAATTGAAACTTGGCCTGTGACGTTATTAAACGTCCAATTTGTACGCCTCTTTGAAGCCCGGAAAAGACGCAGAGCGTTCGCATTGAATGATTTTCAATTGGATTTGCATTGCAACTAGCTGCTCCTCGCTCAATTCAAAGTGTGGCATCATCGCGCATATCCACCGCCCCCCGCATGAACACACACACACCGCAAGAAGCTAAACCAATGTAATATTTATGATATGCTACTACTACAACCTCCCCCCTTTCGCTTTACTTACTCGCATGGCAATTTTTGCCGCCACAAGTATTCGCTTTTATATTTACTTTTGTGTTGGTGCCCAGCTAGTGTGTATTGTTACGTCAAGTGAAAATGACGTTGCGACAGAGTTTTGCATGACAAAGAAGTACTTGACAGAGCGGTAAATATGCGAGGAATTATTCATGAAACTCGCGCTCTGCGCACCACCGCGATACTGATGTCAGTTATACAATACACTTGTGCATCCGTTTTGTGTTTTCGCATCTACGTATATGGACATTGTGCGTCGGTGGTTACTATTACAGCCCCTTATCCCCACACTATTCACATGTGCACATTTCACAGTCCATGTCGCATAAATATGGATGTTTGCACGCTTATAACTGATTGACGTATCACTTGTTTGAGAAATTTAATGTGAATATTTTAATGTCACATTTTACCCATACTTTACAGCGTGGAATTCATTTCGTCAAATGCAAATAAAAAGAATTACTATTCGTCTCCTGCTATGCAGGACGACCTTGCATTACCTTGTCATACGCTCCATCTTTTTTCATCGTTCAACAAACTAGCATAGCAATAAATGCACTTACATCGTGTCCGACCGACCGACCAACACTCGTAGATGAAACAAAGGCTTGGAAAATTGACTCGACTTACCTGTAAGACAAGAAAGAGACAAGAGATTAATACATATAATTACATACGAGGACTACACGAGTACGCCAAGCAAGCAAGTCGTGATTTTAGATTATTTATTCCTAGCGATTGGACGATTGATAGAGAGACTTATTCGACGAGCCAAGGACGTTATAATACGACACGATTTTACCATTTTATCTCTCTCTCACACTTCGTCATTACATTAATTAATGACTTTTTCATTTTATTCATTCTTGACGCTATTTCAACTCTCGTAAGCGACCAAAGAGGCAAGTAAACCGAAAAAAGGAGCATTCAACAAGTGTCGTCTGTCGCCTGTCGCCCCACGACCACAAAAACCATTCACTTAACTTGCAAGATAAAACACGTGTATTATTCATTCATAGAAATTGAATGATTGTAATTGCATAAAATAATTATGCGAATAATAATAATGATGTCATGCGCGACTTTGACTTTTCTCGAATTCAATAGATAACAATTTCATAATGACACGTTGCGCTTATACTCGTTCAATTCGTTGTTGAATGCAAGGGCAATCGATCAATTATTTATTTATTCACTTATTACCGCAAGAGATTTAATCGCATCGAATGTAAATTGAAAATTGATTGCATCGTGGAATTATTGTCATGTTAATTTTCTGAAAATCTAAAAAATAATTATGATTTTAAAAAAATGATGAAATCAATGACAATGAAGTAAAAAAATAAAATGATAAAAGAAAAAGAACAGCAGCAGCTGGTGATCACCTGTGGCGAAACAAAATCACCATTTCTCATACACAATGTCGTGTCTCGAGATTTTTCTTAGTCAATTATAATTAGACAAAAGAAAAAAGGCAATCGATCTATTGATCAATAATTCAATATCACATTGAAAATGTGTTACGAATCTGGGTAATTTATCAAAAATCTTTTCACTCGCCTCTTGCAATAAAAATTACTACACCAGTTTTTAATTAAGTTTATGCTTGTCAAAACGTAATTTGAGCTTTATTATTTAAATGTTGAGCAATCAAAAAATTCTTAAACGTGTTGCTGATTTTGAAAATTCACTCAAATTTGACACACGGCGCGTTTTGCCTATGGGGAAATACACGTATAATAAATTAGAAAATATCTTAGATTTGATTGGCGTGTAGTACGCATGTCACGTTATTATTTAGTGTTACGTGTCGTGTCGTTTGAACGACTTAAACGCTCGTTCAATCTTGATCAAACTCAAGAATTTCAGATCAAGTCACCTGACACGAAATGAATCAAACTAATCCAATGAAATAAATTTGGTTTTTTTACTTGAGCAATCTAAGCAAAGTGAAAATTAAGAAATTTTTAATTTACTAAAACAATGATAAAAATAATTGCTGAGGTTGTCTGTGATGTGTACAATTATGTTGCAATTTAATCAGTACACCATGGGCTCTTTATCGCCATCTCTCTCCCCCATATGCGTACATTTATACTCAATCACTGCCGACAAACAATTTACCGATTAGTTCACGCATTGCGATCAGAGAGAGGATTTGCAAGCGGACTGTAAATTGAAATGCGAATCAAATCAAAAGGACTCTCGCTCTCCACACTCGGTTGCCGAATAACCAGACAACAACAACAACAACAACACACGCAATCGTTAAAACAATGCACAAACACTTTGTCCAATGTGCTTACACATGATGCGTACGCATACATCAAACATTATTTCATTTACATGCTTTTCGTCCTTTCATCCTTTCAATTTCCATCCCTCTTTTGTCCACGCAAATCATGATAAACAATAAGCGCGCAACAACTATTTATATTCGAAAGAAGTTGCTAACACTTTAAACGCATTCACGATAAAATACTTGTAGTGTCAGCAGCCTCTGGATATTATTATAGGGGCGCAATTGATATTCGCGCGATGTGTGCTCAAAGGGGCCGCAACTTGTGACTATATGGCTGATGCACATCATATATTTGCATACCGTACTCCTCACATTCCCTTAATAAAATTCCAATCGCCTATGCGTTTAAACCAACAAGAATTGACTGTACGTATTGCATTTTATATGAAGATTTTATATGAAATTGCACCAAGTATGCAATTTTACACGCTCGACTGCACGTTGCGCTTCTTCTGTGCTTGTCGTTGTCGTCGTTTGAATAATATTTAAATACGAACGTCGTTTACCATCATCATTTTTTTCCCTTTACATTTGCAGGCGATTGCTTACAAATTCTCCAAACACAAAATATTTCTACTTAACATTTTTTAACTCTTTTATTATTCATTAACTTGTGCGATTTGCACACATAGACAATAAAAACAAATGAGTATTATACCCACTGGTCCTAAAGCCCCATTTTAATTACGCATTATGTAATTGTTATCATTCTCGAAAACCTTTCCAACTGGCAATAGCAAAATTTAATTAAATTACAAAATATTACGCTGCACATCGAAGAGCTGTGGCCACTGCAGCGCATGCGCGATCATATATTATTTACTAATTATCTTCGTTGACGATCGTAAAAAGTCGACACAATAGTTGCGCAAAACTATTCTGCGCATCTTGAGCGATTAATTGTGAGCGGAGCACATTTACTGCGCATCTTGTGCTTTTAATTTTCTTTTACGATCATAACCGAATACTTAACCGAACAAAACCGAAGCTTACCACAATGCGCGATAGTATGTTTTTGTTCTAATACGATATTCGTCGTCGTTTACTTCATTAACTCGTGCGATTTTAATTGTAAATTACCCACACGGACAATTAAAACAAATGAGTATTATACCCACAGGTCCTCAAGCCCCATTTTAATTATGCATCATTTAATTGTTATTTCTCAAAAACCTTTCTAAATACCAATAAACGAATATGCACTGTAAAAGACCAACAAACATAGGTACGTGTTTATTCCTTCTTCATTTGTTCACCGCGTGCGTCTTTTGTTCAACGTTTTCTGTTTGCGTTTTCTTTGTTTCCACGACAAACATCGCCATGGCAACTAACAAAGTTCAAGTACTCGATCATTGCATAATTAATAAAAAATTAGAAAGTATTTGCATATCGAATTGTAATGCTAGCACACATTTTAGGTATGCACAAACGGAGAAAATCAACAAAAGTAAAACGCGCGAATAATTGACGAACCGCGCCAACGGAAGAGGCTGCAAAGTAACCAACCAACCAACACATTTGCAACTAAAATACGCGAGTGTGTTTGTTATATTTGCGCCTCGTGTTGATGAAACTTTGCTGACCACGAGACGCGCACTTATTTCAAAGTGAGAGAGCGCGTATGGGATTTCAATACGTCAAACAGCGAAATGTACAGCGAGGCACGGCTGATGGAAAATGAACAATCGTTAGGGTTCTATAAAACAAACCGAGAGAAGCGTACACATGAGGCGCGTTTAATTCATTCTTCCTCTTTTGTCTTCCCTTAGCAACTAAGGGAGCGCAACTCCTGTTGCTGCACTTGTTATCGAATACATCGCGTTTTGTTTTCGGCGCCGCCGTCCGGCAAAATACACAAATGATATTAATATTTAAATTTCGATTCGATCGCCGTATTTTTTATTCACACCGAGTGTAAACGCAAACCGGAGCTCATGTGAAATTAATGCGACATTCAATGTAGAATTTGGTACAGAAATATTTTGTATACTTTGTATGCGCTTCATATAATGTATTGTTGCTATAGCAACGCGAGTGAATAATGACCAGGCCAATAAATAATATCGCGTGAACTACGTATAAATCCGCATTGACATTTTATATTCACAACACATAATAAATAAATGCGATCGAAGTAGGAAAGAATTAAACAAGAAAAGAGCAATATAACAAGGAACAAAAGAACATCTTTGTCGATGCCTCCCTATCAAAAGGCGCCGACGTCATTTGTTTTCATATAAAACGCATTAAATAAAAATTAAAATAGTTTTTGCCTGCGTGTCAGGGGGTTGTAGACCGCCCGTTGGTGACAATCGAACGATTAGCCGCCTCAACGTAAAAACAAAAACTAAAAAGTTAATTAAAATTTTACGTAGGGTGACAATGACAATGCATTATTAATTTCGTTTCAGCAGCAGGACTGCTGAAAGAGTTCATCTTGTACGTTTTTGTTGTAATTTTTTCCATTAGTCGATTCGTTCGCAGTCTGCGCCTCTCTATCGAATCGAATATTAATGCATATTTAACGTTAGCGACGGCCTGCTGTGCCTCCTATAGATTGATATATAGAGTCAGCGGCAAAGCGTTTTTAATTGGAAGACATTTTTCAGCTTCGAAATAATGGTAATAAAAGCGGCGCGACCGTGCCCGCAATGGGGTGTCTCCAGCAACAACATCAGCGCAACTCGTCTCGTCTTTGTTTCACTATAATCTCGAAACACGGTAAACTTGTCGGCTTTTGCGCTACAGTTTGTTGCGTTGCGTTGCGCTCCAAGCAACAAAAGCGCCCCAAGAACAAAGAAGCGCAAGGACAAGAACGACGCCGTGTTTGTCATACGTCATCCTACGTCATTATACGTCACCACTTGCTATGTTTTATTGTTTATGCACACGATATCATGCTGCACATTTAAAATTAGTGCGTTTTTTATTTCGGCCAAAAAATGAGGGGAAACCAGTCGTGTAAATTAAAGCAATTCACATGTTGACGCGTTTTCCACGAATTTAATGAATTGTCAAAGCAATAAAAGACGTGACTTTTATTGTGTTTTAAAGGGTTTTTGTGTCACAGTGTCGTAAATGACACGATTTAATTTTTTTTGTGGTGCACGTAGGAATTTATACGAAAATGCACATTTTTTATATTGTAAGAATTTTACGATTTTTAAAATTTAAACAAAAATTAACAAGCGAAAAATTTCTCAATAACATATCTTTTTAAATTGCTTGGACAAATTTCAAAATTCACAATACAGCGCATTACCATGTGCAACAATCGTCGTTTTAATAGTTGTTCTTCAATAAATTGTGTCGTAGCGTCGTAAATTTAATTTAAATCTTTCAAAAAATAACTCACCAAAAGTCTTAATGGCACTTGCAAATCCATAATGTTGTAGACACAAAATGTCACAATTTTAATTCAGTGAAAAATTAAGTTTGAAAATTTTCGTTCAAAATTTAATTAATTTGCAAAAAAATTCTCCGCACGTTCGGAAGCTGTGACCACTGCAGCGTATGCTGGTATACTGAAGAGCAAATTCAATTACATATTGTTTTATTAATTAACTTCGTTGACGATCGTAAAAAATCGGCAATAGTTGCGCAGAATAGTTCTGCGCATCATCGGTAATGATATGCGACAATAGTCTATGTCCGCGCATAGTTGCGCAGTAGTTTGTTTTTGAGCAGAATATTTTTCTAATTAAAAAAATTTTAAAAAACTCAAAATTAATTTTCCATTAGGAATAGAAATTAATTCAAATATTATTAATTTTTACGTGTTTATGTGCTAAACGGCACATAGGAAATGATTTTTTTGTTTAAGCAAAAATTTATAATAGGTGCCGAATAAGGTTTTGAAAAAAAAAATTAATTTTCAAAAAATTTCTCCGCACGTGCCGTCTCCTTCTCAGTGCCAATTTAATTATTGTCTTATTAATTATTTTCGTTGACAAATATAGAAAATCGAAATAATTAGTTGTACATCATCGGTAATGAATAACGCAATTGTCTGCACATGCTGCGTTGCGCATGTCCCGATGCGCAAATACTTACACAATAATTTATTATTGTGCAGATTAATTTTCCAATAGGAATAGTAATTAATTCAATTATTATTAATTTTTACGTGTTTATGTGCTAAACGGTACGTAGGAAATGATTTTTTGGTATAAGCAAAAATTTATAGGTGTTGAAAAAGATTTTGAAAAAAAAAATTAATTTGCAAACAATTTCTCCGCACGTGCTGTCTCCTTCTCAGTGCTAATTTAAGTATTGTTTTATTAATTATTTTCGTTGACAATTATAGAAAATCGAAATAATTAGTTGCACATCATCGATAATGAATAGCGCAATTGTCTGCACATGCTGCATTGCGCATGTCCCGATGCGCAGACTCTTGCACAATAATTTATTTTTGGGCAGATTAATTTTCCAATAGGAAATGTAATTAATTCAATTTATATTAAATTTTACGTGTTAATGTGCATAACGGCACATGGGAAATGATTTTTTGGTATAAGCAAAATTTATAGGTATTTAAGAAATTTTTGAAAAAAAAATTAATTTGGAAAAAATTTCTCCGCACGTGTTGTCTCCTTCTCAGTGCTAATTTAATTATTGTATTATTAATTATTTTCGTTGACAATTATAGAAAATCGAAATAATTAGTTGCACATCATCGGTAATGAATAGCGCAATTGTCTGCACATGCTGCATTGCGCATGTCCCGATGCGCAGACTCTTGCACAATAATTTATTTTTGGGCAGATTAATTTTCCAATAGGAAATGTAATTAATTCAATTTATATTAAATTTTACGTGTTAATGTGCATAACGGCACATGGGAAATGATTTTTTGGTATAAGCAAAAATTTATAGGTGTTGAAAAAGATTTTGAAAAAAAAAATTAATTTGCAAACAATTTGCGCATGTCCCGATGCGCAGTACTTGCACAATATTTTATTTTTGGGCAGATTAATTTTCCAATAAGAATAGTAATTAATTCAATTATTATTAATTTTTACGTGTTTATGGGCTAAACGGTACGTGGGAAATGATTTTTTGGTATAAGCAAAAATTTATAGGTGTTGAAAAACATTTTGAAAAAAAAATTAATTTGCAAAAAATTTCTCCGCACGTGCTGTCTCCTTCTCAGTGCTAATTTAATTATTGTCTTATTAATGATTTTCGTTTACAAATATAGAAAAATCAAAATAATTAGTTGCACATCATCGGAAATGAATAGCGCAATTGTCTGCACATGCTGCATTGCGCATGTCCCGATGCGCAGTACTTGCACAATATTTTATTTTTGGGAATATTAATTTTCCAATAAGAATAGTAATTAATTCAATTATTATTAATTTTTACGTGTTTATGCGCTAAACGGTACGTGGGAAATGATTTTTTGGTATAAGCAAAAATTTATAGGTGTTGAAAAACATTTTGAAAAAAAAATTAATTTCCAAAAAATTTCTCCGCACGTGCTGTCTCCTTCTCAGTGCTAATTTAATTATTGTCTTATTAATTATTTTCGTTGACAATTATAGAAAATCAAAATAATTAGTTGCACATCATCGGTAATGAGTAGCGCAATTGTCTGCACATACTGCATTGCGCATGTCCCGATGCGCAGATACTTGCACAATAATTTATTTTTGCGCAGATTAATTTACCAATGGGAATAGAAATTAAATCAATTATTATTAATTTTTACGTGTTTACATGCTAAACGGCACATGGGAAATGCTTTTTTGGTATAAGCAAAAATTTATAGGTGCCGAAAAAGATTTTGAAAAAAAAAATTAATTTGCAAAAAATTTCTCCGCACGTGCTGTCTCCTTCTCAGTGCTAATTTAATTATTGTCTTATTAATGATTTTCGTTTACAAATATAGAAAAATCAAAATAATTAGTTGCACATCATCGGAAATGAATAGCGCAATTGTCTGCACATGCTGCATTGCGCATGTCCCGATGCGCAGTACTTGCACAATATTTTATTTTTGGGCAGATTAATTTTCCAATAAGAATAGTAATTAATTCAATTTATATTAAATTTTACGTGTTTATGTGCTAAACACGTGGGAAATGATTTTTTGGTATAAGCAAAAATTTATAGGTGTTGAAAAATAATTTAAAAAAAAATTAATTTGCAAAAAATTTCTCCGCACGTGCTGTCTCCTTCTCAGTGCTAATTTAATTATTGTCTTATTAATGATTTTCGTTTACAAATATAGAAAAATCAAAATAATTAGTTGCACATCATCGGAAATGAATAGCGCAATTGTCTGCACATGCTGCATTGCGCATGTCCCGATGCGCAGTACTTGCACAATATTTTATTTTTGGGAAGATCAATTTTCCATTAAGAATAGTAATTAATTCAATTATTATTAATTTTTACGTGTTTACATGCTAAACGGCACATGGGAAATGATTTTTTGGTATAAGCAAAAATTTATAGGTGTTGAAAAATAATTAAAAAAAAAATTAATTTGCAAAAAATTTCTCCGCACGTGCTGTCTCCTTCTCAGTGCTAATTTAATTATTGTCTTATTAATGATTTTCGTTTACAAATATAGAAAAATCAAAATAATTAGTTGCACATCATCGGAAATGAATTGCGCAATTGTCTGCACATGCTGCATTGCGCATGTCCCGATGCGCAGTACTTGCACAATATTTTATTTTTGGGAAGATTAATTTTCCATTAAGAATAGTAATTAATTCAATTATTATTAATTTTTACGTGTTTATGCGCTAAACGGTACGTGGGAAATGATTTTTTGGTATAAGCAAAAATTTATAGGTGTTGAAAAACATTTTGAAAAAAAAATTAATTTGCAAAAAATTTCTCCGCACGTGCTGTCTCCTTCTCAGTGCTAATTTAATTATTGTCTTATTAATGATTTTCGTTTACAAATATAGAAAAATCAAAATAATTAGTTGCACATCATCGGAAATGAATTGCGCAATTGTCTGCACATGCTGCATTGCGCATGTCCCGATGCGCAGTACTTGCACAATATTTTATTTTTGGGAAGATTAATTTTCCATTAAGAATAGTTATTAATTCAATTATTATTAATTTTTACGTGTTTATGCGCTAAACGGTACGTGGGAAATGATTTTTTGGTATAAGCAAAAATTTATAGGTGTTGAAAAACATTTTGAAAAAAAAATTAATTTGCAAAAAATTTCTCCGCACGTGCTGTCTCCTTCTCAGTGCTAATTTAATTATTGTCTTATTAATGATTTTCGTTTACAAATATAGAAAAATCAAAATAATTAGTTGCACATCATCGGAAATGAATAGCGCAATTGTCTGCACATGCTGCATTGCGCATGTCCCGATGCGCAGATACTTGCACAATAATTTATTTTTGCGCAGATTAATTTACCAATGGGAATAGAAATTAAATCAATTATTATTAATTTTTACGTGTTTACATGCTAAACGGCACATGGGAAATGATTTTTTGGTATAAGCAAAAATTTATAGGTGTTGAAAAATAATTTAAAAAAAACTTAATTTGCAAAAAATTTCTCCGCACGTGCTGTCTCCTTCTCAGTGCTAATTTAATTATTGTCTTATTAATTATTTTCGTTGACAATTATAGAAAATCAAAATAATTAGTTGCACATCATCGGTAATGAGTAGCGCAATTGTCTGCACATACTGCATTGCGCATGTCCCGATGCGCAGATACTTGCACAATAATTTATTTTTGCGCAGATTAATTTACCAATGGGAATAGAAATTAAATCAATTATTATTAATTTTTACGTGTTTACATGCTAAACGGCACATGGGAAATGATTTTTTGGTATAAGCAAAAATTTATAGGTGCTGAAAAAGATTTTGAAAAAAAAAATTAATTTGCAAAAAATTTCTCCGCACGTGCTGTCTCCTTCTCAGTGCTAATTTAATTATTGTCTTATTAATGATTTTCGTTTACAAATATAGAAAAATCAAAATAATTAGTTGCGCATCATCGGTAATGAATAGCGCAATTGTCTGCACATACTGCGTTGCGCATGTCCCGATGCGCAGACTCTTTCACAATAATTTATTTTTGCGCAGATTAATTTTCTAATAGGAATAGTAATTAATTCAATTATTATTAATTTTTACGTGTTTTTGTGCTAAACGGCATATGGGAAATGATTTTTTGGTATAAGCAAAAATTTATAGTGTTGAAAAATAATTTAAAAAAAAATTAATTTGCAAAAAATTTCTCCGCACGTGCTGTCTCCTTCTCAGTGCTAATTTAATTATTGTCTTATTAATTATTTTTGTTGACAATTATAGAAAATCGAAATAATTAGTTGCACATCATCGGTAATGAATAGCGCAATTGTCTGCACATACTGCATTGCGCATGTCCCGATGCGCAGATACTTGCACAATAATTTATTTTTGCGCAGATTAATTTTCCAATGGGAATAGAAATTAATTCAATTATTATTAATTTTTACGGGGA
This sequence comes from Aleochara curtula, assembly GCA_963978815.1. Taxonomy (NCBI): domain Eukaryota; kingdom Metazoa; phylum Arthropoda; class Insecta; order Coleoptera; family Staphylinidae; genus Aleochara; species Aleochara curtula. The sequence continues at coordinate 8,395,980 of OZ022222.1, read as the reverse complement.
AACCAGTCGTGTAAATTAAAGCAATTCACATGTTAACGCGTTTTCCACGAAGTTAATGAATTGTCAAAGCAATAAAAGACGTGACTTTTATTGTGTTTTAAAGGGTTTTTGTGTCACAGTGTCGTAAATGACACGATTTAATTTTTTTTGTGGTGCACGTAGGAATTTATACGAAAATGAACATTTTTTATATTGTAAGAATTTTACGATTTTTAAAATTTAAACAAAAATTAAGCGAAAAATTTCTCAATAACATATATTTTTAAATTGCTTGGACAAATTTCAAAATTCACAATATAGCGCATTACCATGTGCAACAATCGTCGTTTTAATAGCTATTCTTCAATAAATTGTGTCGTAGCGTCGTAAATTTAATTTAAATCTTTCAAAAAATAACTCACCAAAAGTCTTAATAGCACTTGCAAATCCATAATGTTGTAGACACAAAATGTCACAATTTTAATTCAGTGAAAAATTAAGGTTGAAAATTTTCGTTCAAAATTTAAATAATTTGCAAAAAAATTCTCCGCACGTTCGGGAGCTGTGACCACTGCAGCGTATGCTGGTATACTGAAGAGCAAATTCAATTACATATTGTTTTATTAATTAACTTCGTTGACGATCGTAAAAAATCGGCAATAGTTGCGCAGAATAGTTCTGCGCATCATCGGTAATGATATGCGACAATTGTCTATGCGCGGACGTCCTGATGCGCAGATAGTTGCGCAGTAGTTTGTTTTTGAGCAGATTATTTTTCTAATTAAAAAAAATTAAAAAAACTCAAAATTAATTTTCCATTAGGAATAGAAATTAATTCAAATATTATTAATTTTTACGTGTTTATGTGCTAAACGGCACATAGGAAATGATTTTTTTCTTTAAGCAAAAATTTATAGGTGTTGAAAAACATTTTGAAAAAAAAATTAATTTGCAAAAAATTTCTCCGCACGTGCTGTCTCCTTCTCAGTGCTAATTTAATTATTGTCTTATTAATTATTTTCGTTGACAATTATAGAAAATCAAAATAATTAGTTGCACATCATCGGTAATGAGTAGCGCAATTGTCTGCACATACTGCATTGCGCATGTCCCGATGCGCAGATACTTGCACAATAATTTATTATTGCGCAGATTAATTTACCAATGGGAATAGAAATTAAATCAATTATTATTAATTTTTACGTGTTTACATGCTAAACGGCACATGGGAAATGATTTTTTGGTATAAGCAAAAATTTATAGGTGCCGAAAAAGATTTTGAAAAAAAAAATTAATTTGCAAAAAATTTCTCCGCACGTGCTGTCTCCTTCTCAGTGCTAATTTAATTATTGTCTTACTAATGATTTTCGTTTACAAATATAGAAAAATCAAAATAATTAGTTGCACATCATCGGAAATGAATAGCGCAATTGTCTGCACATGCTGCATTGCGCATGTCCCGATGCGCAGTACTTGCACAATATTTTATTTTTGGGAAGATTAATTTTCCAATAAGAATAGTAATTAATTCAATTATTATTAATTTTTACGTGTTTATGCGCTAAACGGTACGTGGGAAATGATTTTTTGGTATAAGCAAAAATTTAGAGGTGTTGAAAAACATTTTGAAAAAAAAATTAATTTGCAAAAAATTTCTCCGCACGTGCTGTCTCCTTCTCAGTGCTAATTTAATTATTGTCTTATTAATTATTTTCGTTGACAATTATAGAAAATCAAAATAATTAGTTGCACATCATCGGTAATGAGTAGCGCAATTGTCTGCACATACTGCATTGCGCATGTCCCGATGCGCAGATACTTGCACAATAATTTATTTTTGCGCAGTTTAATTTTCCAATAGGAAATGTAATTAATTCAAATATTAATAATTTTTACGTTTTTATGTGCTTAACGGCACATGGCAATTGCTTTTTTGGTAGAAGTAAAAATTTATAGATGTTCATGTCCCGATGCGCAAAAGTTTTTTGCTGAAATTGGAAAAATAAAAATTGTTAATATAAAGAAAAAAGTTAAATTATTCAGTTGATATGTGAATGTATGAATGTATTATACAAATAAATACAAAATAAATAAAATTCATTCATCATGTGCGATACTAGTCGTCTTGATTTTTTTCTTTATGATTGAATCACTTCTTTATACATTCGTACAATGCCTTGTACTATGCGTATGCAATGCATTCAATCGAATGACATCATCAAGAAGAATGTCTTCTTGTCTCTTGAAATGCACGTTATTTTTTTTTTCAGTTCATAAAGCCTTCTCTTTTAACATACTCAAGAAATATAAATGACATTTGTAATGTGTCACTCTTAACTGCATGGTATTTTATTAAAAATTTTCTTAAAATATAAAACGCGTAATAGTCAGAAAACAATTAATTAAAAAATACTAAAACACGCAATTTTAATAAATTTTATTGCTACTTAAAAATTTTCTTTCGAAGAGTTGATTTGAATATTTACGTCGTTTATAAGCAAATGACTTTAGTCTTTTTATTTTATTCCATATGCATAGCATAGTCTGCGCGCTTTGGCTGCTCGAGATGGACTGATGCTGCGCTACATAGATGTTGCGCAAGGACAATGCGCACAAAATCATCTCATTGTTTTTGCGGTGACACCCGATTATTAACGAAGCATATAAATTCATTATATTAGTACTAATTGCTGCCGCTATTTATATTATGCGCTGATAACACCTAAATAAATAATTTATTTGATAAATAATAATATAATATAATGATTTATAAGCTAATAATTAATTTTATTATATTTTATTTCATGTAACTAACCATTTTTTTTTTCTAAATTAAATTTTCATTGTTGTTTACTTTTTTCCCAGTTTCCAAAACAAGCGAATAAAGAAGACATGATGAAGATATTTTGCTTCTGATGTCATAAAAGTCAACGCTCATCGTATAATAAGCAAACACAGGCAACACACGAATGAGGAAAAGTTTGCTGTGCGCGCCTTGGTTGTTGTTTTATTTTCTTTACGATCGTGCCAGCATCACCATTTATGTGCAACAACACTGTGAAATACACTCGCTGTTTTCCTCTCTCGCTTACGGATAAATAACAAAAGACAAGTTGTTGGAAGAAACAGCCGAAGGATGAGCAAGACGAACCCGAAAAGATGGAACAAGTTTAAGTATGGCAAAAGGGTAGTAACCGAGAAGGAAACAGAATTAAATTCCCCGAGGCAATTCGGAAAAGTTTATGTGAAAGAGTTGTCAGCGCCTCCTTTATGCTTATCATATTCATAACGAAAAAGGGGGGTTGAAAATTAGAGTCATTAATAACAACAAATTTTAGAAAAATAATACGTTTTGTGTAGATTGAAAATCAAAAAACAATTTCCCGTTTTCCCGCATGATAAAGATTTAGAGGAAAATGCTCATCCCCTAAAATTGCAGAGAGAAGCAAGGGGGTTGATTAGTAATGGACCGCAGGTGAAAGGATTGCAATCAACGAGGCGCAGCTCTCTCTCCGGCGAGACGACGCGCATACTCCTGAGGGACTCACCGGAAGCGAGCGCAAAAAGGGTTTGAGCATGGCATGGCATGGCCGGGCGTGCAAATGATACGCGAATAAAGACGACCTCCAACCTCCAACCCCTTTGGTCCTGAACGCCACCAAGACGCACACGTATAACAATGCACCTTCCTGTTTGGGTTTCATGGCCCTCCCAGGAAAAAGCCGTGAATATTTATCATAATTAACACAACTTTTATTATGCGCGAGTCGTTTACCCTCTTCTTTAACCCTTTAACAACGCACCCTATTCTTACGAAACATGTATTTTTTGCTGCGTAAAAAGATAAAGACATAAAAAGCTGGCTATTAGCAGTTCAGTGACTTTTATTGTGCCGTAATTGAAATTATTTTCGTCTTTCAAATTTTTTAATAATGAGTAAATACGCAATGTTTTAGTCATTATTGATATTTACAATGAACATTTTTTTTCTACAAGTTTTTTTTTCAGGTTTCTGAAATAAACAAAAAATTAGATCCGATCATTAACGAAATAAAAAATGCAATATGTTAGTACAATTTGCGGCCACCACAGAAATGTTGCGCTGATAACACATACAATTTTTCATATCTTACATAAAATTTTGATTTTCACAATTTTATTGCAAATAAATGAAAAAGTCCGAGACGTTTAAAAGCACCGACCGGCGTCGCCGTCTCGACGTCTCATTACGTTGTTGACTGAGAGGAAGGTTGTTTGCATAAGAACAACTAAGTAAGTCAATACACCAACCGCCCCCTTGATTCCTGCCGCCTTCGCTGTACGGCGAAAGGAGTGCTTCAATTGGCAGGAGCAGGGTGCGTGGCACTTAACTAAAATTCAAATCATTATCCTCGTGCACTCTTTGCAACGTTGCAGCGTCGTTTGAGTAAATTTACGGATTATACTCGCGCCCCCGCTTTTCATTCATTTGTTTGCATTGTGTAACATGTCAGCAAACAAATTTTGTGTCTTAACGCTGCTCCGCCAATGGGAATTTATTGAATTAAAGTAGATATTAAAATATTGCTTAGAGACCCTTAAATTTTATTTATCCAGACAAAACGCTTGTTAAACGTGCAACTTAATAACTGAGAAAATATTCGTTAAGTATAGAAATTCAACTAATGTCTTTTTAATTACACAATACGAATTTTTCGTCAAGAAACAAAATGCGATCGCATATCAAGAAGTACAAGAACATGAACAAAATCATTGATGCACTTTTTACCCGTATACTTCATACAGGTACTTGTATTTTGTTTGCTTTGTGCATGTAAAGTGTAATTACGAAAATTAACATGATGAATAACACATGCTCATATCAGACGAAGAGAACGTCACGATGACGAAGATAATGATAATGATGATGACGATATTATCAAGCAAGTATTAATTTATCACAATTTTCCAAATGGCGTATTAATTACAATGTTTAATTACGAACAACTCTCAAAAATTGTATATATATTTCAAAATAAAGAATAAATTTATTTTATTAGTATTTTATTATTTATTAATAAAATACGTAGTTAATTACGTAAAAAATTAATTATGATTTTATTTCCAAGAAAAAGCAAAGTAAACGCTGCAATTATATGGCAATGTTATTTGCATGAATTTTCTCCCCACTTTGCTTTCTTAAGTTTGTTAGTTGGTTGAATTTAATGACGAATTGCTTCCTACGATAATGCATCGGTCGTCACGCGACATTAACAAAGCGTATAATTAAATGATCGCCGGGGTCTGCGTATCACGAGAATCGTTGAAATCGTTTTATTTGAAAGCGTGTCACAATTATACCGTATCACTATCTCGGCTGTTAAGCTATTAATCTACATGATTTTAATTATTGCAATTTAACATGACAACATGTTAAATATTTTGTCACGTCGTATGAATAAATCCTTTTATCCCTTTTATATTTTTTTTTTCGTGAAAAAGCAATAAATAAATCGAATACATTAAGACGGTTATCAAATTTTCAAATGACCATGTAAATCATCGGTAAGGATGAATATTTTGCATGGTCAAGCGCAATTTGCTACGTGACCGCCATGCCATGCCTTGCCACCCCATGGACATTATTCGCGCCCACACCCCTTGTGATGAACAACTCGCATGTGAGCAATGATGAAAAAGTGGAAAAGTGCCAGAAAGGAAGAAGAACCAGCTGCTCTGCTGACCAGTGCAACAACTACAACTACTATTACACTCTTCCATGTTGTTGTGGATTATGAATTGGGGGCGCGCAGTCAACGTTTGAATTATTTAGCACATTGCCGACTGTCCGAGCAATACGAATTTACTATTTATAACACGCATATTGGAATAGAATGCGAATTCACAACGGACCACGTCTTCCAATTCGATATTATATCATCATTTATTGTGAAAATGTGATTAGAATATTATTTCAGAATCCTGTAAAATTTTCTCAAACCTACAGGAGAATTTTTTTTATTATAAATACGAACAATGCTTGAAACATTGCGAATTTACTCGTAGTTTTAAATTTTCATTATTAAAAATAATTTTTTATCAAGTGCATAGTCCAAGTGCACACTCTGTGGTAGCTCAAGATGCACTGAGATGATACTGATACGCAGACACAATGCGCATGAGCAAAAACAATGCACGTAATGATCTCAATTTTTTTCCGATTACAACCGATCGTTAACGAGATAAAAAATGCACTATATTAGTACTATTTGTGCCCGCTGCTAAAATGGGGGCGCTGAGTATTTAAATTTCCCGTATGAACAAAAAAAATTAAATAAATTTACCTTTCTTAATTTTAGCCATATAGTAAATCAAAATCCATCACTTTTCATCTCTTCTTCCTCCTTGCTTTGCTTGATATCATTTCGTATTTCTTCTGCGATTGATATTCAACCCCTATAGACTTGGCGCTTAAAGATAAATGACTTCACTATGCATCTGACATATTCATCTCCAGACCAGCAACCGCCCCTTGTGTTAACTGTTGTTATCAGTCACTTGATAAGCAATGATGCTCAATATGAGCATTGACATTAATGCAAGCACTGTTAATATTTAATAGAGTTGCTGGCAATTTAATTTCTGCCAGGAACACAACTCATTTATTACAAAGATTTATTCATTTTATTTTTTCGCCGTTATTTTCTATTCTCTTACACGCCATATAATTGAATATCAGAAAATCAATTAATTAGTCAGCGGTAATTAAACTACTTAATGTAAAATATTCATTGCGTACTGTTGTTACAGTCTACAGAATTTAAATAATTATAGAAAAACATTTTCACTTATTAGCTATGGCTAATAAATTTATACCAGATAATTAAATAGTTCCTATAAATAATGTTAAATTGGTAAAATTTAAAATAAAACCGTATTTATCCTATTGCATAGTCCGTTTACTTTGGCTGCTGAAGATGTACTGATGATGCGCAACAATTTGATAATGCGCATGTGCGCATGCGTAAAAACAATAGGTATTACCAGCTCATTGTTTTTCCGATTAGAACCGATCGTTACCGAACTAAACAAATGTATCATATTAGTTCTATTTTTGCCGCTGAATAATAATGGCGCTAAAAAAATAAATAAAATAATTTTCCTTCATGATTTCTTTTTTAATTCATTCTAATTACAAAAGAGTGCCATGTTTCACACATGCACACCCAAAACTTTTTTCAACTTTAGTGAGACATCATGCAGTGATAGGGAAAAGGGGACGATAATGCATTCTTGTCATTATCGTGCAACTGTCACATTCGTCAATTCTATCCATTAAATCTATTAATGTATTAATTTGCATTTCACTCCTCAGTATTACTCATTCGAAAACAAAATCAATTCCAATTTAACGTAGAACCATGTTTAAACACAAAAATTCTCAAAATATTTCTGGGATTGCATTGCGCAGCATTTAGTAAAATTAGCTGCGCTTCTAAACCTACTTTGTATATACTGTCGAGAGAAAAAAAGCAAACAAGTTGGAATTATTTTTGGTATGTTTAACGCGCTGCGAAACACTAATAATTCGTCGACTAATTTTCGAGATGCCGTCCACAAAGGCGTCGGCGGCGGCGGCAGCAGCAGTGTAAGCAAACCTCTCTAAATGAATACGTCCTGTCGCACTGCCTTGCTGCCTTGCCTTTTAGGATCAGCAGGAACAGCAGCAGCATGCAATGAATGTGTAAACACAATCGGGCGTTGAAAGGAAATTTCCATTTTGTCAACGCTTCGCCGCCTGCGCGTGTGAGGTAAACAATTCGCGAGTCTAAGTAAACGAAAGAGCTTAAAGGTGGTGGGCCTGCTGCTGGCTGCATGTCGTCATTAAATGTGCGCGTGCGGATGGACGTCTCCTTGCAGGACAAGCGTCGCGGCGCCGTGAATGTTTATACTAATGCATCTGTATTTCCACACGATTTTACACGTTTGTATATTTGTTTATACTCCTAAATTTATATTACTGCCAATGCGCTCGTTAAAAACTATTTTCCAATTATTTTTTTAATATGTACAAATTGCACCAAGTCGTTGTCCTTTAGTGCTTTTGATTTGATTAAAATGCACAAGGATAATAAATGTACGATCGTGTAATTGCCTACGGTGCTAGAGAGACAAAGAATAATATTGATGTATTAATTCATAACTGCCACCCCTTAGGCGATGCGCTCGCAGAAGGAGCAAATCGGGGGTTGCCGTTCTGTTACATTAGACAATTTCCTTCGTTTGACCTGCGTTTGACTCATGCCGAAATAAGCGACGGAAGGGCGCGTCGTGCACCAGAGGGATGAGAAATTTATGAATTCATTAAGATTTGACTTGCACTCATACATGTTTAAAATAAATCGTTCAATGTCGAAATAATTTAAACAGATTAAATTTCAAATATTTTGATAATAAAAAAATTCATATGGGCATCATTCAAGATGTACTAAAGATGCACAACAACAATATGCGCATGCGCAGCAACAATTCGCATTACCATCTCATTATTTTTCCGATGCGAACCGATCGTTAACGAAGTCCAATAAAACAATACCTTAGTACTATTTTTCACCACAGCTCAATATAGCGCTCACGCATCCACGGTGGACATATATTTTTTTTGATACGGTAATATTTTATAAAATCCTAAGGGTGAATAGGACGTGATATAAATCGAAATACATAATTTCAGTGACGTAAAATTGAAATTGAAAAATTCCCACTTTACTAGGATGACCACCGAGTATCGGGAAAATGAACGAAAGGACGAACGGTCATACATAAATGCAATTCCCACATGAGCAATACCATCTTGAATGGCTGATGAGACGCGGAGGGACAATAGCCCTTCCGGGTTCCTTGCACTCGTTTCGCACCCGCTTGTTTATAATGCAGGACAACATCAAACTATAAAACTATTCAAATGCCGTTTGCCAAAGTGCACCAATTTTTCTTACGACTTTTCTCTCTATAAAAGGTTAAAGCGGGAATAAAAAAAAACCAGCAAAAAATAAACAAAATAAATAAACTAAAAAATGCGGTTAACGTCCAATTAAAACATAAATCGTTTTAGTGTCCTATAATCACGTTGCTCATTAAGTTCTTAAACAACGACATTTCTGATCATTACAGCAACTGATTAAATTCACGACTGATAATAAACTTTTGAGTACGTTCATTAATTGCTTACTTGCTTCAATAACAATAGGAATAAAATATAAATTGACTTACCATGTGGGACCCATCCATGTTTACACGTTTCGCAATAACGTAAATGTCGTTTACCAGGAATGAAACACTCGCAAGTGCAACTGGGAACCGTACATCTAATCGCCTGAAAGAAATACAAAAATATTTATTAATATTAACCCCTTCACAATAGCAATCCTTGTCTTAATTGCTACAAAGACAATTTAGTCTTAATTTGCACTTTAAGTTGCAGCAGCAGAAGCAGCAGCTCGTAATTCATGTTACAGTGAAATTTTTGAATGCATTTCATTTGTCGACTACGAGAAAGGGCGAAAGAAATTGCCGTCAACCTCAATGACTCCCAGGGGTGCTTTCTACGCGGACCCAATTTGAATATTTTGTTGAGCGCATGGATTTTAAGGATCTGCACAAAATAATTTTAAATCTATAAAAAAAATTAAAAATCACATTCAATACGTTTAATCAGGATTAATATTCAACCCCTATGTGATTGGCAGATTGGCACAACTGAAATACGCTGTGGGATTAGCACTTTACCGTGTTATTGTTAGGGAAGCGGCTGATAATTCCAGGAATCAATTGAATTTCAAACTAAATGTTTCATAAACTTTCAGTACAATGTCAATTGTCATTTGTTTCATTTTTTGATTAAGTAAAGAATACATTTTTAAATTGTAATATGGAAGCAAAGAAATAATGCAAGACGCGTACAAGCTTCATATTTGTTCATTTCGTGTAGCGTCGCGACGCAAAGCAATCTCCCGCTGCTGCCGCCGCCGCTCGGAGCTCAAAAGCCACCCCCCTTTATCAAACTGTGCGCAATGGTGCTGAAAGCGCGCGTCTGGCGCTCTTTTCTTCTGCGGGTGTTATTGCTCTTCTTGTTTAGTGGTGTTACTTTCACCGACGAAATGAAAAAGCAAGTGTCATAATTTATCGCATGTCACATTTCGAGCCGCAGACGCATTTTCTTGGATAATTTATTGTAAAATAAAAAATTGCAATACCTATCTTAAAAATTATTCACATGCAAAAAAAGATATTCAAGGATAATCAATCAATTCACAGAATAAATCAATCAAAATAGCGTCATGAAATGCACCGCAAAAAACTACTTGATAAACCTGTCTATGCATAAATTGGGATAGGGAGCAAAAACGCACCCTTGAATTTAAAAAGAAAAGTACATGTACTATTAAAATTACAGTATTAAAGTTTGCGTAAAATTATAGCACAGATGCGCACATTATTTTTCCGATTAGAACCGATCGTTAACGAAGTGCACATAAACAATACCTTAGTACTATTTTCCACCATAGTTCATTATAGCGCTGACGCATGAAAAAGTTAATACTTCCGATTCGAACCGATTATAAACGAAGTAAAAAATGTATTATATTAGTACTAATTTTCTCCACGGTTAAATCAAGCGCTAAACATTGCGAATTAATATTCAGCAAAATAATTTTTTTTTCTTTTCTCTGATGATAAAATTAATAAAAAATAAATGTTATCACTTTCACCCCACAATTAACTCTATTATTATCTGAACTAGATATTTACGAATAAACCCCTGAACAAAGTTGGTAAAACATGTCATTTGCGTGCGGTGTTTTCATGATGATATCAGTGCCATTATCACATCATCATCATTATCACCATGAGCAACTAACTAACTGATAATAATACTCGTATAATTTAAACGCGCGGCCTAATAGCGCAGCGCACGCTATTAGTCTAAGCACTAAAGGGTTGTTAATTACGACAGGACCGACTTTAAAATAATGTGTGTGAATTTGCACATGTACGTATGCACAACATATGATAGCGTACAGCAACCCTTTTAGGATAGCTATTATGACATGTACGACGTCAGCATTGATGGCTCGTTGCCGAGGGCAACCCCATGCCGCACATCTAATTGGAAGATTTCCAAATGTGGGGATGGCAATATGCCGCCAACATTGCCACTGCTGACGTACGGTTATTTGAGATGCAAATTTGTAATTTTATAATGGATTTCATCCTTTTGTATTAAAATTTAATTATTACAAATTATCCTCCAAGAACAAAAAATGCGAGAGTCATAGGTGTAAAATTTCTCATTCCTTTTTTTCATTTGCCTTTGTTAACACAACACTGAGAAAAAAAAAGATGTTCAGCATACCTGAAGGTGTCTTTGATGAAGTGCGCTTGCGCCGCAATATTATTAATTTCAGTAATTTGACAGTGTGAACGACACATGAAAGACACGCCAATGATGATGACCACGATAATGATGCGCAGAGGAAGAAGATGTCGCAAGCAAATGACGAAATCAAATGGGCCGGCAATGACAAGGTGCGATCGTGATAAAATATCGACCAGAAGTGAGCAGCAGCAGCAGCAGTATGTGTGACAATTTATGCACTGTCATCGTCTTGATTAGCTAACATTTCGATGATAATGGTGCTGTGATGGAATCAAAGATGCATTCCCATGATGCAGCAAAATCTTCAAGTGTCAAAGTCACAGGACACAGAATACACAAAACCATGTTGCAAATAATATTAATAAACGATTGATAAAAATCATGTCTAAAAAAGTAATAATTGGATTTCTATAGTGTGAAAAAAATCAATTATAGCAATAATTACTTTGGCTAGTAATAATCAGTTTATGAAATATGAAAATCTATAAAAAGTGATTGTCACTCTTCGTTTGAAAGCGTTGGTAATTACTGCGCGTCAACGTATGCGCCATCAGAAGCAGAAGAAGCAAAAGAAGAAGAAGAAGAAGACGAAGGTGCTCAACACAATAGAAAAAGATTGGTCATACATGACACAACGTGGTACCGCGTGTTCGCGTATGATTAGGAATCTGTTTCGCTTCCTAGCGGGGCAGAACATTAATCGTCTTCAATATGTGTGAATAATCTAAGGACACTTTGATCATTACAATGGAATGAAAAGTATGTGGCGCATCATCATCTACAACAACAACAACAACAGCCACTGAATAATATTCGTATCGTCGACATTTTCCGATTACCTGCCTTATAAAATATGATAATAATAAATTGAGGGAGTTTGACACAAAGAAACTTAATTAATTTTATATATCTTGAATCAATTGATTTCTTATTCAATTAACTATTTGATTCGTAAGTTATTTATGATTGTACTTGTGTTGTGATCAAAAATTCCATTAATTCTTCGATTCAAGAGTCGAAGAAAATCAAAGAATTTCGATTAAGCAACTTGCTTTTCCCCTCTTCAAAAACACAACACGTAACGTATTGTCATGAGACACGCGCGTACCGACATGTCGCGTGCTTGACACACGTGCGACAGCGCAAGCAGCAATTTCCGATTTCTATACGAAAAATGCCGCACGCGACCGTCAACTTCTTGTCATTGTCTGACAGCGTAAAGAGCGTAATATTTACACTTTTCAAAGTGACTTACCGTGCAAATTGTTGGTGCTTGGAAGACGCGTTCGCGTGTTGGCGCCTCGCGAAGATGCAAACTGGATTTGCCTATAATGCACGCCGACGACGACGCGGACGAAGACGTCGAACAAGTCGACGACGTCGAGGCGGAGGAGGTAGTGCTAGTTGTAGCAGGCAACGCAGCCGTCGTGGTTGTCGTCGCCTGAGGTGTAGTATTTGGTGCTCCGCTTCCTGCCGCCCCCGAACTCATTGCAGCTCGCGATGACGTTGCAAAGTTGGGATCTGCACCTGCCATCGTCGTAAGCAGCGATGAGCATTCAGGCCGTAGAAACCAAGATGCTACAGATGCCCACTAAAAATAAAAATAAAAACCTTGTCATTGCACATTTTTAACACCTTGACAAAGTGCTGCTTAAAAACACCAAAAATACTTCATCGTTCATCAACTACTTAATGCACTTGCATTAAATTTAATTCACGTATAGGAAAATTTATTGTCAAGTTGATTTGATGCGTGGCTTTTACGAGCAAAGGGTGGAAAACCATTTGGCACTTTGCGTGGCGTTGCGCACGTGCAATAAATAAGAAACCGACGTGCGTTTCGTGGTGAATAAAAGAAAAGCTTTCACGGTTTTTCACTTTCAAGGCGCATCGATGACGACGTCCCAAGTCTCTTAAAAATAAATAGCTTCACTCAACCAGATTGGATTCCCACCAACAAAATGTTCTTTCCCTTTTCACCCACAATTTTTCAAAAGCAAACCTCCTTCAACCATTAAAATTAAACTAATATTTAAACATCTATTTTGCTCTTCACTCTGTATATTATGTTCAGTCATGTATAAACAACATCGTTACGTATTCGAAGGGGTAAAGTGATCCAACCATCTGACATCTCTCGTGGTTTCAAGTCCTTGCCAACATCAACCCTCTTGCCAAAAACGAAAATGAAACCAAACTGCCTTTTCCGTCCTCTCGACTAGTATTACTTCTAGCTTTTAACCACGAATGTAATTTTAGTATTTTCACTAAAATACAATTAATTTATCTACCCTGTATTTAGATTTTAGAACGCATGGACATCCCCTTAATAATAAGCAAGCAAAATATTTTGGACGAATATGCCCTTTGGGCAATGAGAGGCAACATAGCAAACCCCTTGCTCCGTTTTTCACGGCCGAAACGGTCTTCAACTTTAGACAACTCAATATCGTGTGTGCTAATGATGGGATGTGCACCAGCAACTTCCCAAAATATTAATATGATGATCGAAATTAACCCTCAGGATAAAGTTTTACATTACAATCTAACCCCTCTTTGCAATACATGCAGATGTTTCTAATACTCTAAATTATTTTCCACTCCCAAACTTGCAACACACTCAATCAGTGGTCCTCGTAAAATGACGACACATTTAATGTCGGCATTGCTTTCAACATACAATTTTGTCTCGTTGTTGACTATCAACAGCAAGTAGCGCATTGATAATTTCGTCTACAAACACGCATTTGTCAGTCAATGTGTGGTGCTAAAAGGACACAACTCGTTCCTGCGTTTCATCTACTGCCGTCGTGTTAATTGTCATCGCAAACAATCCATTGATAATGTGTTAACAACAGAATTTCGTATTTGAATAGTGGCTAGAATTACTACTTCTCTTACGTAATCTCAACTTTTTAAAAGAAATATAATTTTAAATTTATATTCGCCAAGTTGTCATAGCAATTAGCAATCACAACATAGATTTTTACAAGTAAGCACAATTTCGGTGAGAAATAAAAATGAACAGAACATGTGATTAATTCGATAAAATTGGGAGGAGTCGCTGTCATTTCCTGCACGAATCACACAAAAATCTGTGATTAAATCTACGTGCACTACACAGACTTGTAATTATTGTCAATAAATAATCAAGCGAGTAAACAATTTCTTGTTGACACATTCATTAATATTTCTTTTCAAGTAAAACTTATTTAACTAGAAAGAAATTACATGTCAAATTCAAACAAAGGCACAACTTTGAGAAGTTATTACACAAAATCTACCGAAAGAATTTTGATGATTCAACAACGTTTTATGAAAAATTTAATAAGCTTTCTGATAGTCAAAAAATTATTTAGATATCTCGTTTGGTTCCCGAGATATCAATTAAAATGTACACGTCTGTACATACGCGGCAGAAATGATTTCGGGACATCACGTACTGACTTTTAAATTAATTTGACGACTATGTTCAAATAGTACTTAAATGTAATGATCATTCAAAGTTTTTGGTGTAAATATGCAATCATATGTCGAAGAAAAAATTCAATGATTACAAGCCAAAGTCGCGGAAAAGATCGTTAACTTTGCGATGTTATCACACAAAATCTGTCGAATGAAATTTTATGATTCGTTGAGACTTTATCAGAAATTTAATAAGCTTTCCGATAGTGAAAGAATTATTTTGATATGTCTTCTGGTTCCAGAGATATCAATTAAAACGTATCATGCTAATTGCTGGCTATTTCGTTTCTGGCGCGACTGACACCACCAGGCGTCGCCAGCACCTAAGCAGTCCAGCTCGTCTCGAGTCCGGCCGAGCAGCAGGCACCGACCGCGCGCTGCACCTACGAGGACCCCCGAAAAGCAGGGACTTGTTTTGCTACGCTATTCGACTGCCTGGACATTACGCATAGACTACGATTTTTGAGTAGCCAAAAAAACTGTGGTACGATGCTTATCTGCACGCGCGACCAGCTGAGCCCTGGCGGTCGCGGCTCAGCGGACGGGAATATTTCAAAACGCTATAACTTCTAAAGTACTGAACCGATTTTAATGGTTTAAAAACTACTATCACCAGCATTAAATGCGCTATCATGCTGTGCTATTGTACTTATTCTGATATTATTATAACATTATGAAATTATTAAACTTCTCCTTAAAACTCATTTAAAATACGTTATTTACCAATAAAGCCTCAATTTATATTAAAAGTTCGTTGTAATAATTATTAATCTATATTATACTGCATTATTATTTTAATTTCTCCTTAAATCTTCAGCGCTATTAAATAATTTATAATTATCAATCGAGAAAATTTCAAATTGCTGTAACTATTCAAGTTATTGACCGATTTTAATGATTTAAAAACTAATAACACCCCCTTGATAGGCCCTAAGTGCCTCTGCAAAAATCTATTCTAATTTCAGTTTAATTAAACATAAAAATTGATTGATATGCCATTCAAACATTATTAATTCGTCTACCTATTTAATAACACTACTCAATGTTTCAACAAATGTTTTATGCATAATTAATACATGTATGCAATACATTTACACGAATATAAACGTATCATACATATGTAAATTTCCTGTTTATGTGTATTTAACATTTATTGCTATTCTCCAATAAACTCAAAGTGTATGAGTGAAAATAAAATACCTGAATGATTAATGCGTATTAAACATGCATATGTAATATAAATAAATTGAAATAATAAATAACTCGTTAAATAAATCTGTATATGAATAAATGAACAGTGAAAAATCAATTATAATTAACAAACCTAATAATATTATAAGCGAATTAATATTTCGCTGGCATTTTCATCAAATACCCTGCTATAAAAATATTAAAAAGCAACTAAAAAGCAATTAAATGCTTTATAAATATCTGATATCTGAAATTCAGGGAATTTTTCAATTAAACCCTTTGCTTAAAAAAACACAAGCAAAAAATATGAATCGTAAGCATTCAGCAATTTGAATATTATAGGGGGTGATTGGTATTAAATTGTATTGTGCAAGAGGAGCATAAAGCTTTTTTCAATTGACGTAACAATCCGACTAGCACAATCGATTTATAAGTTTCTGTGCGCATAAAGCGTAATACGGCTAATAATAATAGAGTAAAGCATCTTATGTATTCATCGTTTCACAATGCCAATCGAAACGATAGGGTTAAAACCATTTATTGTAGATCTTAAAATTTAGATTTTGCCGTAAATTTCGGTTATAATATTACGCTGCAAATCTCTCGCTATATTATAATGCTTATAAACTCATCCCTTCCGTTATGATCATCATCGAAAGGGTTGCAAAAGGTTTCGCATGCCATTCACTCGCCAACCACCATATTTCCAATAGCGGCGAGGGGCACGACGTCGAATCGCGCTGACAACGCATGCAAAAAGCAACCCTTTTACCTCTTTCCACCCTTCAACAACAAACTCCCCATTCTCCACCCGTTATTACGCGCCATATTTGATCAATAAACAACTGACAAATCGTTTCACACATGTATAAATATCAAAATCGCATAATATTTCTAATTTCGTCCCAAATTTCCATATCCCTCAAAGTTTTAAAATCGAACTGCTTGCCATATTAAAAATGTACAAAGATGGAGACAATTCCATCGAATAGAGAGGGGTGAAAAATGCACATATGCTGTATTGAAGGGTGGGTTACCTAGTTAGAGCCCATTCAATTGAATTGTGTATTTATTTAACCCTTTTTTGCGTGCTTGCAACTGCTCCATAATAATAATACCCACTAATAATACACTAACAGGAGTAGACATGTAATGAGTGCACTTTTAAGACGCGCCTTTTTCAACCCCTTTTCATTTTTTTATATATTCCCGCACAACGTTATAAATCATCGTAAACTTTTCTCGTTTCACGTTTCACCTTCTTTAATTTCCATCAAGTGGAGATATCTTTAATGAGTGTGTGTGCATGTCGAGTCGATTAATTATTCAAATTACGCTGCGCGACGAGTTATTATCTATTCTAATTCAATGTGATGTGAAAATGCGCGTCGAGCCTTAAAGCCATTCTCCTCACAGCCAACACACTTGAATTATTATAATAATAATCAGAGAAATAATTGAGAATTATGTGTGAAACTACTTGATGCGATGCGCACATGAATTATACGTACACCGCCAATCATCATCATACAGTGCGCAATTTTATTCGTCGATAAGTCTGTCGGCGGCAGCAACAAACAAATACAGCAACAAAATGATAAGAATAAATAAAATTGCCATCGAAAAAATGCTGTTCACATGTCGCGATTTCTCATCATTATCATTACATAAGCGTATTAACTTAAACACGTGTAAATCTATAAACTATATGCATCCGTACTTAATGCTCGAAGCAATTAATTTCATACTTTTTCGCATTACATATCTATCTGTCACACAAGGAGCACTCTGCGTTTTTCTACTGGAAGGTCAAAGTGTTTGTTACGCTGATAACTTATTCGCCGCTTATTATTTATCTATTTCGACTTGCACAAATTGACACTTACTTTAATACATTGCTTAATTTAATTACTTGTGCATTACGTCACCAAACAACAACAACATTTTTTTAACAGGTGAACCGAATAGCCAATAATAATGATTGCTTTCTTACCAGCCAAGTTTTTCAATTATTATTAAATTGCGCACATTTCGTAATTGCTCGACATACGTTTATCGGAGGAAAAATTAACCGCAACAATAAGAGGAACAGCAGTAGGAAAAAAACGATTATAAACTCAGTCGTCAATTGGCGTTGTCGGTCGATGGATTATTATAGATTGACTTTTTTTTCTGGTCTTCTTCAGAAGCGCAAAACCGCAACACACGCGTCTTGATGAAACATTTTGCGGTCATTCAGCACATATGCTTGATGAGTTTTTATAATTTTTGACAACATATTTTTATCCACAAACATTTTCGGTGCATGACGAAGCAAATTGCACACGCACCCTTAATTTGGAGTTCAATTTAGTGCTCTGTATAAGTAACTAAAGTAGTTCACGAGCGTGAAAGGGTTGGCTCAATAAAGTCAACTTTTTCCTTGGGCGGCGGCGTCAATAATAAATCATCAATGGCATACATTTATCAACACATGCGTTGCATGCTTGCCTTTTATGTTATCACCAACAAATAAACACGCGACGGGTTTAGAATCGCGATAAAAGTAAAGAAATTTCACGCTTGTTCGCGACTTACATTGAGTGGCGGGCGTGCGGGCGACAGCGACGGCGGCAGCGGTTGTAAGCCGGCGAGCATTGCGGCCGCGGGCGGAAATAGGTGCGCGTCCAACGCCATCGCCGCTGCAGCCATCGGATGAGCACCGCCACCGTGAGCAAACGGCGCCCGTCCACCAGCTGCAGCAGAAGGCGACGACGAAGCGTTGTTGTTGGTGTTGTTGTTGCCGCCGCCGGCGCCGCGCGTTGTACTGCCGCTCGTGTGCGGCATCAGAAGCATCGATGCGCGCAATCACCACCCTTGCGTTGTATCCTTGCAGAGAAAGCCACAACTTTAAGGAATCGATGCATAACAACCATTAATTCAATCCTTTTTCGTTCTCAAACTCGATTAATATCACTCATCGCTCAATCGATCAATTAATTACTTAGTTTAAACTTATTTCCACATCTGGTCATGTTCTAATCCACCTGTCACTGATCATAATTGCACCCTTTCGCGCTAATTTTTTATCACTAATTGTTTATTAATGCACAAGGTGCGACCGCGCGATTTAGCACCCGGCGCGTTTGATCGTTCGTTCGTCTTCTTCGGGAAGCGCGCGCGCGAATGCAATCGGCGGCGAGTGCGCTCGCGATGGCCCCACCAACAACGAGTTGCGCGCCGCGGCGCGACGGCGATGTTGTTGATGTTGTTGATGATGCTTTAGCTTAAGCGTGTTCGTACTTGCTCGGACGCAACCGTATGCTTCAACTTTATAATCCAATAGTGTACGCGCATTCGTTCAAAAGGTGCTTTGTCTACCTGCCGGGTAGTGCCCTAATTTTTAATATGGCAATTCTTTAATGCTGAGATTTTAGGTCTCACAATAATCAGGATGAGGTAGCCAACTCTTTTGTAAGGATTGAATAAAAGGAGCGCACGGACGGCGGCGCTAGCTGGCTGGTTCGCGAGCAGCAGCGTGCGGACGAAGGAAGAGATCAATACCTATTTCTGCTGCTTCTCTGCCGCCACTGCCGCCAGGGCCTGGGCAACGCCAACCAACTCAAAATACATTATCACATACGACGGCAGTAGGTATATAAGACGCGTTGAATTTGATAATTCAAAATAAACTCACCACTTCCATTAAACCGACAGAGCTGGGTGTCGCATAGTGTTGACGGTCAACGAGGGGTGGCAAGCTAGCGGCTGTTTGCATTTCGGTCGCCGCAGGCCGAAGGTCCTTGTTGTTGGGAATGAGTGGACTACGACTGCTTCCCTCACCTGGTAACAGAAAAATACAAATTAAGAAATTACACCGACTTTAAGCTTTGTTTTCTTTGAGTTCATTGGTAACGAGCAGGAATTTGACCTAGTTCCATTGTCACAAAGGATAATCTCATCTTCGAAGAAAGGAATTGAGTTTACTAACTCACCATTATTAATAAGATTTCCTGCTGAGAAGAACTGCATTTAACGCATTAACAGCAACAAAAAAGTTGCTTAAGAACAAGTGTCACTCTTAGTGGAATGCCATTGTTGCTGGTAACACATACGACTGTCAAGAGAATCAACTTCTTGGGGATGGAGAAAGAGTTGAGTGCGATTGGTGACACGTCTGGAGACACTGAACAAGCAGCACACTAGCAGTGACCGGAATTGACGGTTGGCGACGATTGGCGGACGCAAAAAGTGTCCGGCGGCGGTCAGGTCGTCGCGCGTACTGCCTTTATGGAGTAGCCCTCGAAGGTGCACCCCCGCCGTTGCCGATGCCGCCGCCTGGCCATCCGCTGCCGTTGCTGCTGCTGCCGGACACCGAGCGCGGGGGGGTCAAGGGTCGCGCGCGTGTGGACGCGTCGAGTCTCGGGCGTGTCGCCAGCGTCGCGCGACGGCCTATGGTCCAGGCGGTGGCGGCGGCAGCGGCGCGCACGCGCAGCCATGGGGACAAGTGACAGTCGCCGCCGCTCCGGCAGTGACAATTCCGGCGCGCGCGGACTCCGCCTCTGCGCGATCAAATTGCGCCGGGCCCGTTGCGATCGCCGCCACCGCCACCGACCTTACCTCTCGGCTGTCTCCGGCCTCGGTGCCGTTCCCCACTTCATGTCGTTGTCCTCCGTCCTCGTCCTCGTCGTCGTCGTCATCACATATGCACATAGCCACCTCCGCTGCCTAGGTATATAAGCAAGCAAACGAACGAACATAGGTACATTAATCCTTATCTTATGTGCCGCCTCCGCGTAGGAAGCAACATCCGGAAAATTGCGACGTTGCATGCCGATTGCCATATCCATTCATCCAGGTGAAAGACATCGATTTTTCTCCTCTCTGCATGCTCATGCTCTATATACCATCCAACACCCACACGTTCGTCTTGTCGGTATATAACTGCGTCTAGCGGGAGAGTAGCAGGAGCCCGAAATTATTCCATTGGTGATTTGATTTTTGAGGCAGTCTTGCGTGTCATTCAACAACATCACAAACACGGTGTCCCCACTCTCAGGTAGAGAGCAACTCCTGCTGCTGCTGCTGCTGCTGCAGCTGCAGGTGACGCAGTCACATCGAACCGCCCACTTTGTGTCGTTGTGTAGGCGTCCTGCTGGTGACATCCCCACCAGTCGGCGGCGGTGACATCTCGACGCGCGCGCCTGCAGGATTAACCAGCAGGCTGATCGACCAACCAGGCATGCGAGCGCAACAAGGACACCGCACAACCTGTCCGTGTCCCATTGGTCCCCACAAGTGCTCCAATGTGCTGGCGACAGTTGACAAACGACAAGAGACCAACGACACAACTTTCCTGCTGTTGGTTCATTCATATACATTCCTTATATATCTTTACATAGCCCACATTTGTCACACTCAGCAGGATATCAGGAATTCAAGCAATGCACAACAAATTATCCTTCACAACTTATTCACCACCTAATTCCAAAGAAGAACTCAAAGAATATTTGCAAAGACCAAAGGATAAAATAAAACTTACCAATTATTCCCATGGTAGGATAATCAATCAATAATATTGGCGTTGTTGCACTGACAACAACACATCATTTCACATTTCCTCACACGTGGTGTCTGTTTGGCAAGCAATGATTTCAACATTGGTCCCATCAGTTTATTCGTGATCAATTCTCATCTTTCAAAACTCCGCGAAACAAAAGTTTGTTACGAATCACTAAACAACATTTTCATACATTATTCTTATCACTCATGTAAATCCAAATCCGAATGCTAATGATGAGTAATCCTTGTTTTGGTTTTGTTGCATAACACAAATCATCCATTGAGC
The DNA here is from genome assembly GCA_963978815.1 of Aleochara curtula. NCBI lineage: Eukaryota > Metazoa > Arthropoda > Insecta > Coleoptera > Staphylinidae > Aleochara > Aleochara curtula. The sequence goes on along the minus strand of OZ022222.1, from coordinate 8,374,099 downwards.
GACGTGTGTGAGGTACACAATATAAGTCACTATGGCAACGTGCGCGTAATGTGGTTGCTATGACGACGCGGCGGCGGCGGTGGCGGCAGTGGCAGCGTCGCGACGACGTCGTTGTCGGTCGCGCTCCGATGTTGTTGGCGCGGCAGGCGGACTACCACTGAGGAGAGCGCGCGCGTGCCGTTTGCCACGTGAGAGAGAGGAGCACAGCATCCGCAAACCAGCATCAGCAGCAGCCACAATCCTGCTAAGCTGGTCCTCTCTTACTCGCCTGCTACTCCTGCAGCATGCCGCAATGCAAGAGACAAAAACAGAACGACACACAAGCGACGTTTATGTCGCATGCTTTCACTATACTTCCTTTCTTCAACTCTTAGTACTAAACGCATTTACGAGCAATAGTGGGTGAATGTGTGAGATCATACATTTATGACTCAAAAAGATGCAATAATACGTGTTTTATATCATTAACTTGACTTAAATCACATTCGATTATCTTTCCTTTAATCCCATAAAATATTCCTCATGCTGAAATGGAAAGTGAAAATGAAAGTTCTCAAGCCTCAGTTAGAATCGATGTCAAATGTCGTACTAATTGCCATCAAGGGATAAACATCCCCAAAAAAGAGGCGATTATACCCTCATTGTTCTTATCAACTTTCTTGTTTTCTTCCACTAAACCGCACACATCACAGCGAGGGTGCTCCTGCAGAAAATCAATTTTTACTTAAACCTACATTCCTTCTTCGTGATCCTAAAGGACAACAAACTTTTTCGACCCCTCCAATTTACGACCACGAAAAAAACATGAACAATTAACACCCTTAAAACCTAATACCCGGCAAGCAAGCAACCAAGCAATAAGTTGTCTACTTACACATTTGATGTTTGTAACGAATTGTGTCTGACCTTGATATTTGCACTACATAATATATGAAATCGATCGAATAAAAATTCATCGATAAGATAACTGCCACAGCGAGGGCAAACAAAACAGAAGCGTAGAGTGACAGCTTATTAGTTGTAATTTATTGTCGCAATAATGAGCAAAAGTACTAATATTTTCAAAAGGATATTAAAGTATTTAGTGTTATCATCAGTATTATTATTATCATCATCGCAAAAATAAAAGCACTCGTATGAAAATTGAAATCGTGTAGATATTTGCATAGAACGTACATTTCGCACAAGTAGGCTGATTGCAGATTGCATATAATTATTGCAATTTCGTTTGCAATCAAAACCCGCTATTTGTGCACGTTATTATTGGTATTACACACTACACTTAATACCTAATGCTCACTTTTGAATAGTTTGCATACTTTGAAACGTTTCAAGTAAATAAGTAAATAAATTTTCATCTTGATAAAAATAAATTTAGTAAAATATCCTTCGCATTTAAACAACATGTGTATTCAATAGATGATTGTCTTTAAAATGTTTTGTACACCTATTTCGCTGCAAGGCATCCAAAACAATATTTCGTATCTCGTTGATTATTTCTTTGGCTAATCTTTCTTTTACATTGTTGAATCTTTAACCTCGTGAATCTATTGTTATTGAATTTGCCATTGTGAAATCTAGCTAAACTTGTCTACTATTATATAATAGAAACTTAATCGGCAATTATCAATTGATCAGTGGAATATTGATGACCCAATTAGAAAAGCAATTATGATAATGTCTCTCACTCCCTTCGCAAAAACAGTTACAGTTACAGGTAAGGCAGTTAAACAGATTCATTGCACTTGCTATTCTTGTTTTCATTTGATTTTATTGTATCTTTAGCACTCTCTTAATGTGCCTTAAGTCAGTTACTTAAATAAGACATAAACGAAAAGAAACAAAGATTCAGCCAAGAATTTGAATGTAAAGTGCAACTGTTGAAACAGTTGAAATAAAACAAAGTAAACTAAAACAACACCGCAGCAAGTCCATGGAGAGGAGAAGAGACGAGATATACCGTTTAGTTGCATTGCTGTACAGCGAGTGATAATATGCGCGCAATATGCGCACAATAAACGCAATAAATGTGCGCTCGCCAGTCACGACTTGCGCGCTTTACAAGACAATTCACTTATCTGCTAACTAACCAACTACATCTAGTCCACCTCTTATATTTATATTAAATGTCATTAAATATTTAATCTATCCAAGGATAATACTCATTTCAATCTGAAAAAATAATTTACTTATTCAGGCAGTAGTCGTAGCCTTGCATGACGTCATTCCACATCACGCTATGTAAAATCCAAGAAAGCAAATTAAAGCAGAAAACACGAACACTTTTAAGATGTTCAACCCAACTAAAACATGTAGCATGTTGTAGGAAATCTAAGCCAATATCGTGCATGTGCATGCGTGCTCTATCGTGTCGTGTTCATGGCGATAGCAAATAAATGATCAGTGCACGCCTTAGGTAAGCCAAAATATGTGTTAGTTACTTATATTATGTGCTCATCCGGAAATTAAACAATTTCCCTGATTGGACACAAAAACAAAAATAAATCAATCAATTACTTAGCTATTGATCAATAATCCTTACATGGACGAGATGTTCATAGCAATCGGAAATGTAACAAACAGCATATACCTAGGTATGAAAAAAAAGAACGCAATTAGAAAGTCGCGACGAAGCGTGCAAGAAGTCGCGTTACGTTCTTCGTTCGCGGATGGACACGGCTGGTGCGAGGTTAAAATCCTCCTCTTGGTTTTCTTTTGTTTCGTCATTTACGCCAGCTTAATAATAATAATAATGCACTAGCTGCCTGCCTGGACAATTCTAGCATATGCCTCCCGCCTCCTCAAGTGCTTGCTGCTCACGCGGAATGTGCAATTATTATTTAACAATGCCGCTAATTAAAACGCGAGCAAGCGCAGTCAACGTCACACAAAATATTCATTTTTTTTCTCTTCTCCAGCGCTTTGAATTGTCGTTAGTTTTTCGTCGTAAACAAAAGAATGATTAACGAACGGATTAAGCATGATGCGCAAAGAAAAGACAATTAGAAGTAATTGCGCGACGCGCGGCAAACGGAATTGACTTGGTGATGTTCTTCGAAGACACTCACTTGCCGTTTAATATATGCGTCCAGCCAGTGGTGCGCGAAAATAATTGGGCCACGATGCAATCTCCGCCGTTGCGCTGCCAACGAACGAACGTTCATGTAATTTTCAAATTTATTGCACGCTCACCTCAAACAAATGCTATTTTTTCCAAGCACTCCAGCAATACAGTTAAATAAAAAAGAACATACGCGATTCAAGACTGAAGTCAACTTAAAACCCAAATGGTATTATGTGCTATTGATCAATGTCAATGCATTGCGCCGAGATAAATCTCTATTAAAGTGCTAATTTGCGTCTAATAAATTCTCGTATGACATAATAAACGTTCTCCGAGGTCGTTTTTCATCACATTTGCATTTTCCCTGCGAAAATTGACTTGCCTATTGATGGGAAATCGAAAAGTTATTCCAGCCAAACATGCAATTTGCACATTATGAAAATACACACCTTGAAATATTTACTTAATTAAATTAATAACACAAGTCAACGCAAAGTTTTAACTGGATTCGAACTCCAACAAGAGGAAATTGTCTATGAAATGCGACAAAAAGCCGTTCGTGTTAAAATTGAATCGCCAGGCTGGCGAGAGGGGTGCAACAAGAAATCGTTTGTTAGGGAAACGAAGCGAGGGCAAAAGCGAAGAAATTGCAAATAATTAGGCATCGCTTTTTCGCGTTGAGTTGTATTTCACACGCCGGCGGCTCGCGAATACATTAATTACTCGTGTCGTGTGGGGGGAGGCTTACGACGACGCTTTGCGTGCGTTTAGCGTGTCATTAGCGCAAACTCTGCCGCCCTCCGTGATGGATGGCAGCAGCGAAACAGCTCTGCGTGCGTGTGTCGTGCTTCCACATCGCCACCAATCACATGCAACAAACAATATGTTACGTCAATTCCGTCTGTGCGCAGCACACGAGCAAAATTACTAAACCCTCTAACAACAACAAAAAACAGTTTCATCAAAGGACAAAAATTTTAGGAAAAAAAAGGCTCTTTTCATTTTAAACTAGCAACGTATCCATTTGCGTAATTGAAAATTTGGATCTATTGAAATCACATCCTTTTTACATCATGTTACTTTAACGTCTGCCCGCTATAGTTTATGTATTTTTATTCACAGTCCGCGTGTGTGAATCCCCCAACTGCATGCGGATGAAAAGAGCATAAAATCCACCAGCACCACCACCGCCACTGCCGCCGCCGACGAGTCAAATGAAATGTAATGAAATGAAACGTGCATTCCGAGTGCAGTGAAAACGTCTGAAAGGAACACGTCTGCGACTCGCTGCTCACTTTTGCGAAAGACTGCTTGACTCAATATGCTTCATAAAACTTAAAATACTTTTGCCTCCTGCCTTTTAATGAATTGACCCTTGGCGTACTTGCTTTTATACCTTTTCGTGCACTTGCATAGCTCTAATTACAGGGCAGGGAAACCAACAAACAAACTCTTCTCTCAAATCACGAATCATGCTTTTTTTTCTTCTCTTCAATTCACAAATGGGAATCAGTTTTTCCCTCTGCTTTATACTCTTTAACAAGTAATAAATAGTGGGTAATAAGTTAATAAAATCGAATGACCTCGACGTAGTGTTTCGATGCTTAATTAGAATTACGACGTGTACTTTACCATTTACTATACAACACGTGTACGCTTTTACGAATACATATATTGCGAGAGGAAAAAAATTGGTATTAGTAGTTGGTAATTTTAATTTAGTTGGAAATCTTGTTATTAGCATATATGCGATGTCGTGAATGTCATGATTGTCATGTGTTTTTTTCCAAGAAAGATCCGCAATTAGCGAATGCGGATTCAAAGTAATTCGAGACAAGATACAACAGCATCATAATGCTTGACCTCCACTTCAATAATCTATTACCAATTATGCATAATGCATAATCACGTGTACAAATTATTGTCATCATTTATATTTCCACTTTATTCCAAGTGACTAGTGACAGAGAAATTTTCACAGTCGATTAGAAAAACACTGAGAAAAAATCTAGGCGCAAAGAAACACGAACCAGAATGCCAAACACGTATCTTTGGCGGCGGCAAGAGGATAGTGATGAATGACCAGCATCATCTATCAATGACAAATCACATATCCTCATGACTGCTCGCCTTATTCACTTTATTCGTGCGCCAACAAATTTAATTCTTCAATTAAACAAACATCTTTTAAACACTTTGTATGTCTAATAATAATTGGAATTTATTTTTATGTAAACATACTCGCCCTCTTCTCATGTGCTATACGTACAACTCAAGTATTTCTAGCATGCGCATTCATGCGTTTTATAACGCAAGTACTGCTGATTATAAATCAAGAGTTCATTTAATTAATGAACTTGTGCCTCAATAACCACCATGCTGCTACAAACATTGGAAATAAACAAAAATAATATGCACTTCTCGTGCATAGAACGCACTCTCGCAATAAATTTTAAAAGCTGATAACAAAACAACCTAAAACAGCTGACCATGAGCCGGTCACTAGGTCAACGCATTGCTTAGCTCTACCCTTGGAGATTCACTAGGGTCGAACCCCTCAAGGATGAAAAATGCATTGCAACTCACTATTGATATTACCATTCGGGTAATTTCCTTCCTGCACCCTTGTATTTTAACAAAACAAACAAACATTTTACTCATCTCATCGTCTTTTCTATGCAACGAAATCTAAAGTGGATCGCTCTGTAGGCATATAATACAGCAGTGTGTTCATGTTCATGTCCTTCTTCTCTTCTCTCTCAATTTAAAGGAAGATTCAGCGTCATGTCACGTCCGCTGCAAGCGCCAGTTGAGCAACATCAGAGAGAAAAAGCAGTGCCTCATCCTCCATTATAAAATAAATGTAGTCTGTCGAATCTGTCCAATTTTTACATCGTCATTACATGTTAATCAATCGGAACATTCACGAGATGCACGTATTCGTAATCAAAATCACATAACCGAGCCAGAGGTCATCTACCCACGAAAATTAAAAAATTCCATTTGCCTTCTTCCATGTCATTTCCCTTCCTGCAGAAAAACAAAAGAACAACAGTATCTGTCATTTGTAGGCATAGGCGTCAGCGTCGCGACGCCCCACGTTGCCGCCGCTGACTAATGATGTCTGGGGTGTGCATTTGCGCGTTTAAGCGGACAAATGCGACCGCCGGATGACATATTTCATTTCTCGTCGTCACCTCCGCACCCACGAACAAGCAATCAGCGCCGTTTTTCGCGCAACATTTACTCGCACGTCAAACACCCGCGCTTTATGATTAATTGTCCAATGTGCGCTCTCACCCCGCTTGATTTTCGAAAAAAATCAATTTCCACAAATTATTTTTCGTCACTCCGCAGCGTGAGAACATGTAAAATCAATTACGTAATTCTGCAAGCCGTACACACATAGTATTAATAAACCATAAACCGCATACAGTCTCTCTCTTCTCTGGTGACATTGCAAATGCATCATGCGGCATGCGGTGTTTATGGCACTTATGCAAATGCATGCGATGCATCGAGACGACGCACTTGTAATTAATTTCTATTGCCCCGTACGCGTTCATAAATATTTAATTGGATGTAATTACCGTCTCATTATTTTCCATATAAATTCGCCGCAGCCGCTGTAATCCACATGTTTCATAAGTTGATGCAGAAAAAAGTTCAATTGTTTAATCATTGATTTAATCAGCAATGCAAACAAAATGCCAATGCAATGCAATGCAATGCAATGAAGGAAGCAACGCATTCACGATGATAACGCACAGCGCAGAACGAAAAGAGAAAGTCATATGTATTCAAGACAATGAGGAACAGTTAGGTTGAACGCTTGCAAACTCTATAAAAACGGCATAAACAATGGCCGGGGACGCCTCGCCAATAATGACCAGCGGCAATGGAAGCGCACGGGGTGGGTCACTCTTGGCCCCCCCAAGGGTATCGTAAGAGATGGTGATATACTCCTTCCGTCAAATCGTGCTAAATGTCTTCTGGTCATCCATACGTTCCGCATCGTCGCCGCCTGCCGTACAACAATAAGTCATTAAGATTTTTCGAAAGCGCCTCGCGTTTCAATCCAATCCATAATGAGCTCTGCTCTGCCTTCGCGCAGAAAGAAAAGTTTGTTGTTGTTGTGGAATGTGGTCATCAAGCGCTCCGCAATCCAAGTCCATCAAGTCGAAATAATTGAGTATTGATCTATGAAGCGTGCGCGCGCCCCATGTTTCTTACCCTTAAGAAAGCAACTTGTGCGGAAATACCAATGGACAAAAACGCGACCCTTCCCAGTCATGCTTGATGAACGTTCGCACATCAAGCGATATTGTATTAGTGTCGCCCTTAACGACATGTCGGACGTGCCCACACACTAACCTTATGTTTTTCTTTCGTCCTTCGTCCTTCGTCCTTAAACGCATTGACATTTCGCACTTATTCTCACTCCAACTAGTTGTGCAACATCGCTCATTTTTTCGATAGTGCGTTATTCCATCTGCTCATTGTACAGTTATACCTACGTGTGGAGTAAAATAATACTTGAAAATGGCACGCAACGTGGGTGTTTACACATTGTAATCGCAAATGCGGCGGCAATAAAAACGAACGAGCAGCCAAACGCATGCAGAATGCGCTCGCCTCGTGATCATCAGCCAGGAGCATAATCATGCGATGGTCGTTGTAGTGCAATCGTTACTATAATCGGCTCAGCGGTTTCATGATCTTTAAAATCAATAAAGCACTACATCATAGCCGAGTCCGCGAGTCGTCTCGAGAAATTTGCACAGTGCATGCGTGCAAAAGGTTAACGGGAGACGCATAGAGGTGCCCCACCCAACCGAGCGAGCATGCCGATGATGAACTTTGCGCACTTTTTTATTTTGCATGCGCATGCAGCACCTTAATAATTATGAACTCTATGATCGTCCGAATCGGGCTGCTGATAATTAACCGTGCAAGCAGCAAGCAAGCAAGCAAGCAAGCAAGCAAGCAAGCAAGCACGCCACGAAACCAGTAATAAGCGCAAATGCTTGGTGACGACCAGCAGCAGCATCAGCAGCAGCCTGCGCGTCTTTCAACTCTTCTGATTACATACTACTTTGTGCAGCTCCGGCCAGCGCCCCGGACTCTAAGTACAGGTAACTCAGCCGCTCTAATACAATGTGTGTTGAGGTGTGTGCCATATCGAAGGACTGCTGCGTGCACACTCACACGTATTCATCAAAGCAGGCAGCCCTCCTGTAGCTTCTCAAGTCGTGACCACTCACCGACAATGATCGTGACATTCGCAAAAAACGCCAACCGCGCGGCTTGCTCTTCTCTCGCGAGTAATTCGTACTAAATTGCTCATATGCAGATTGCATCCATCCAGGAAGCGACTACTTTACTCGATCAAACGACCACTAAACTGCACGCCTTCTTCGCTAATTCGCAAACTCAAAGTCACCTGCGCTAGCTATTGCACTCATGGGACTACTACGCTGTTATATTTTGCATTTAGTGCTTGATAAAAAAACACCACCTACAACTGTTTCATAATGCATCGTACGTGTTTTTCAAGCCTGGCGATCCTGCGACTGTTGGCATGCGTGTGGCAGGATATTCAGGAGCTGCTCGTGATAATTCAGCCAGATGAGAGCCGCCTTCAATCATGGGCTATTTTCCCCTCGTTGCACGTTTGGCGGTTAAGAGATTCCATCATTTCGATCACGGTTGGACTCCAGAGGGTCGTCGCAGTCGGCCGTGAGTGATGCACCCAAATCCAAAACGTATAAAACACGTAGCAACATAACCCAGGTACAAAGTGATAGCGCGATATGTAAACATTGTTTACACAGTCTAGCGGTCGATACACATACTAGACACTGTAGCTCAGTCAAGATCAGCTGTGTGCTAGATAAGTCAACTTAACCTCAGTGTAGTATTAGCAACGTGGTGAATAGTGATCGTGATTTTATATTAGTGGTGCAGCATAAAATGATAACAGCAATTGATTATCATGCCCTACCTGTGTAATTACGAGTGCTACAAGATGAAGACGGCAGATAGGTGAAGACATACAACGGGTAAGTTTTGTTATTTGTGCACGTGCTAGTGAGGTAGTGAAGGACATAACACACACGTTTGCTGCTTTTGTTAGCAATTCGACGACGAAGAGTGTGCTAAGGTCACGCCATCCAATACTAAATCTGTCCCGTCCGACGACAAACGCGAAAGGGATTGGACGTGGACACGCGAGCAATGCATCGCACGTAAATGCCCAAAAACAACAATAGCTATTACGTATTAAAACAAGCACCAACGTGCACGACACGACACGACTCGACGTACAATCCAATTGCGTCCAAATTCTGTATGTATAGAACTTAATTATGCCATGGTGGCTATGGTTGTGGAGCAACCTGGCTGGACAACCGTCACACGTCGAGCAAACGGGACTGCCTGTGGGTGGCATGAAGGAGTTTGCCGTGACGTGTAATTGGAAGTTAATATCGCATACGCCGCGCGGCACGACATTGTCATGTCATAGCAATGTCCAAGTTGACTTGATGGGGCCGAGAACGCCTCGCCTCGCATTCCCGACGAGTGTGACACGTGACAGACTGGTAAAGGGTTGCCGCCGCACAGGACTACATTTATACTCATACACTCGTGCGCAACAAACAATCAAACAACACCACCAAGGGTGTTTTGATCGTGTTTTGTCTTAGATCGTTATTGACGGTGACAAGTCGAGGGTGTACGTCAACGAAATTTCAACCCTCTCTCACGACTTCGGATATGATATTTTCAGGTAGGCCCAGTGTAGTGTGTCTGTCTGTTTGTTTGTTTGTCTTTGCCAGCGTACGAACATTTCATTACCAATGCACATTTATCATTTTTAGGTGTGAGTGAAAAGTGGCAAGAATGCCGTGGCGCTCTTGGTGATAGATCACTCCCGCTAGAGACGTCGTTTAAGCGTCTCGCGTTTAATTAAATCTCGTAATTGTTTCAAGTGCGCCAACACGAGTGACGTAAGTTGCATTGCCGCAAAAAACCGCCAAGCACTTCGTCGCCACCGCCGCGTGATTCGCCGTCGCTCCCGCCTCGCAAAATTAACGAGCAAGCATGTCGAATCTTTCAACACGCGGTGCTTAAAATTACTCCCTATATGAATGACTTGCACTTAGCATACAGCAAGCACAATACAACGTAAGTGTCACTCTAAGGCAGCATACAGCAAGCAATAATTTTTAATTGTTGTTCAAACTCATATATGTTATTGATATTCTTGTCGAGGGTAACACTGAATTATTCCCTTTCTAGTGTTCGAAGTAGCTAATTACGAGCCTCCTTGATGACAGCCATTATGGCAGTGATCATTAGTCAAACGCAAACCGGAAAGAGCATCGTCCAACTTTGAATCCGATCAAGGTGCACAATGAAATTGAAATTCATATGGTTGGCGCTGATGTTTATTTAGTGCGCCTCCGAAATGATGAATGTGCATGCATGCTGGGCGCGAAGCATCTTACAATCACAATTATGGAGATGTTTCTCTCAAAGAAGCAACGGAGGCAGAGTGTGTGCATGCCCTTCCCATATTTACATACACGTAAATATACACCTCATACAGATAATTCCAACTAATAACAACACATTACGCATTTATTCCAAACTACCAACAACTACTTTCAAACTTTTTCTACTCGATGAATCCACGATTAAATTGAGAAATCATAAAGCTCTTTTAATCGCGTAGAAATTGAATTAAATTTTATGAGTTGTTTGGAGGAAGTTGTATGCAGATTATACGAAGTTGTCTGTATATAAATTGGATCCTCACAAACGCCAGCGCGCGCGCAGAGCACAATTACAGTCAGTCTGGTTTGAATTCGCATGACTCGTAAATTTACAAGACATACAATACACCTCGGGCTAATTGCTTAAGAAGCCATTTAGTTAGTTGCTTAATTAACTTAGCTAGTTGTGTGTCAGGCCAAAGCCAAGCCAAGTCGCGAGCAGCGCGCAAGAAGTTGATGCCGAGATGGAGTTGTGGATGTGAGCGACGACGGAGGACGAAGAAGAAGAAGCGCCAAGTGCCACAATCGTATAATGCACCTGTACGTACGTACAATACGTATCCACGAAGGCGAAACCTATTTGTTTAGCAATGCTAGGATTACGCATCAACGCAGGAGACAAAGGTAACACACAAACTAATAACTATCTGCCGCTCGCGCGCACTGCGAGTGCGAGCAATTAACAGATGAATAACTTTGTTGATGACTTTCGCAAATTCCAATTTGCGCGCGCGCGTTCCTCGCTGTATATTGATTGCACTTTGTCATACGCGGAAGCCGCACGCCCTGCAAGAAGCAAACATCTTGATGACAAGTCATTTGGCCAAACGGCAATCCGCACTTTCAATCGCGAAAATGCCTCTGGCCAATTACTTCGCCAACTTTATTTCCAGAGCTTCCATTCCCTTTTGCAGCTTGAAGCTCTCTAAATTTGCAAATGCAATTAATGACAGGGACTAACTTATGAGTTGGAGATTTAATGTTCTTTTGCATTGCAGTTTAACATGATGAACGATCGCTTGATTGACGTGGCAAATTTACGTGAGTGCTGGGTTAATTAGCAATTGCTGTAATTTGTTGTTGCAAAGAGAAATAATGTGATAAAGTGGCATTTGTCACTTTGGCCGCGTGAAAAATGCGTCAATTAAGTTAATACGGCGGATGTGGAGAACGCGAGAGAGAGTGACGTTGAGTGCGGGATATTGGGGATATCGAGGTGCCCCTCGAATGTAAGCGTAGTTGACTATTAACAAATTGATTCATTGAGATGCCTTGAGCCTAAACGCACTCGTGCATAAATCACGGGGCATGGCCAATAAGTAAGCATACATAAACAACACTCGCCTGCCACTCGGCCGAAGGAAGAGCAATATCCGAGAAACGAACAGGCCATCCAGCCAAAGTGACAGCTTCGCCAAGGAGTGACCAATGGCTATTCCAATTATCATTTGTCAAGTGCCCGAACTAAATGAAATTTACCGCCGCTCATTTACACCCCCAACTACTAAGGCATCTTAAAGGGTTGCCAATACGCCATTAAAGTCGCGCAAATTGATGTTTTACGTTTATTTTTTAATTAAATCAGGTGCGTGTCCAACATGCACGAACAATCAATAATCAAACGCGCCCAGAAGGGTTGGTTTCGTTGGAGTGACTTATTTCATTTGAGTCTCGCGGCACGTCCAATGTTTGGCAACAGCTGTATCAACCCTTTTCTGTTATTGTTATCGCTCCTAACTGGATATCGGGAAAAGTCTGCTGCTGCTGCTGCTGTTGCTGCTGGTGTGTGATCAGCACTGCAATGAGATGATCCTTCGATCCCTAAAGACAGCCGAAAGCAGCTGGAATGACATTTAATGAATCGACTGTCATTCAATCAATATAATTAAATTGTTTTACTGCGAAAGGGTTGTGCACGCACTCGTTATGTGAGTGGAATAATAACACTTGTATCACTCGATGCAATAACTTTATAGCTACCTCGGATATTTTCGTCCTGGCAACGTGTTCACTTTAATTTTACAACAACACGCGCTCGCGCTGTGTGCAAAGTTCGATAAACGTTTTCGAGATTGACGGTAGCGACATGTGCACAACTCTGATAAACACTGGATGCGTGTTGACGAAAGCCAGGATCAAAGTTATCCACCTTTTATCTACACTCAATTAAGCGAATTTGTTTTGTTCTCCACTGGCTACTCAGCCAGTGTTCTCTCGTATTTTATTTATAGCAAAATGGCTCAAACGTCCTGTTTGATGTCAATAGCATTGGTCTGGTGTAGTACGAATGGGCAAGGAGCAATCGATTCGTGCGGCATAAGTGGACCGCCAAATAGCGGAGGCGACATCAAACCAAAGCAGACACCAGAGAGGATGACAGCAAGCAGATGGAGCGAATCTATTTCAGACGCTCGCGCACCAGCGAATGAACAAGTGCTGTATGACGAGCACTTACGATATACACGACGTATAAATAATATAAAGACGCAATATGCGCCTGCTGAAAATAGCGTCAACCGATTGATGCTGATAGTGGGGTGGCGTTCTGCTTTTTCTCGGCGGCCAAAGTGTCCACGAGCGTACGATTAAATTCAATTGCATTAAGTGTTATGCAAGAGGAATAAATCAATCAGGCGTACGAGAGATTGGGATATTTTTAGGTGCAAAACCCATACGCGGAAATTATGGATTTAAAGATGTGTCATAACTCTGCACGAGTGCCAGTCCCATGGGAACATTGGAGGCGGCAGTAGCAGCGGCAAGGTGATTCATGCTGGCGCGCGTAATGTTCACTGCCAAAAATGCGAAACGAACGTGACGGAATGATGCAGGACGGGCGCGCGTACATTGCGATAAATTCGAATTGCGAGATACATAAATCGCTCGCGTCAGACGGCAGCGGCTACGGCGGCAGCAACGGTTTTCTACTCTTTTATGGGTATTAGTATATTGGGATACACTTCCGGTATTCACAAGTTATGTAACACTTCCTAATTGTATAAATGTTCGATGCGAATAATGTTTTAGCACCGTCATAATCATGCGCGAGAAGAGCAAGCGTCTGAATGTTTAATTGGATTCTGTTCGGCGGTCGACAACTGCCCCCCAATGCTGCCTTGACTGTCCGCTTGGTCGCATACACTGTGAGCACCCACACACAGTGAGTATTATTTCGCTGTTTGCGACTTGGGGATAGTTGGCGGCAGAAATGCGCGCGTGGTCTTAGATCTTCGACGAGGAGGAGAACGCCCGGGACGGTCTCGACTCCCACGCGTCACATTAAGTGGCCGGCTGTTAGTTTGACCGTGAGCTATTCGTTTCCCGACTGAGACGTGCACGTTTGCCGCCTCCGCCACTATCCAGGAAAGAGCAGCATTCGCCTCTCCCGAGGCCGTGGAGCCCTTTGTCCATCGCTTGCGTTTGTTCTTAAGGGAGCCGATTAATTATGGCCGAGAAGTATAGTAACTCCACTAGCGCGCTAACATGACCTCCCCACACTTCTTTTCCCTTTCGTGCCACGTTCCGTTTCATTCGAAATGATGACCGCAACAATGCGCGTATTTCTTATGTCTCCTTCCTATTGATTTTTCCGGTTATGCGCGTCTTAAATTTTAATTAAAAATTTATGCTCGTATTCCGAGCATATTTGTACTCGGGAAATTTAGAGTTTATCTCGTCGTGTTTGCACGAAACGAGCAATGAAGCGACACGATGCAATATTGAAGGTGAAAAGATTAACTTTCTTGTACTATCAAAGCGCACCCTCGAGGAGGAGAAGCACGACGACGCCGCCGACTTTTTCCGGGGCGAGCAAGCGAGTGGCTGGCTGACATAAAACGCTAATTTAATCCCCTTGTTTATAATGCGTTCACGGAATGAATGTCAAAGCGGAAACTTGTTGCCGGGATGAGCGCATGTATCACCAGGCCAAAAAACCACCCCAATCCCCTCGATGGCGTGGGCATAAAGCAAGCAGCTACCCCAAATTTTATTCAGAGCAAACAGCCTTAAAAAATTATCTCGGAATGTGTGTGCGGGCGTCCCTTTATGCCTCGTTTACAAGCGCATTACTTGGCAAATTTTCAATTTTCAGCGAATTGCAAAACGTAAAACATTTGGAATATTTCTTTCTTTGCGTGCTCTTTAATTTCAAATGGGAATCAATGCAGTAGATCACAGTTGTCACACGCACTTTGAACGTGCGCCGCATCTAAACGATCGCATGAAGAATTTGCGGCTCTTGAGGCGAAAGAATGTGAGAGCAAGGAACGTGCCAGGCTAGGTGGGAAGATGGTGAGCTCCGGGTGGATTTCCCGCGACAGCAATCCATCTTCAGGGACCGCCTGGGCGCTTAGCGGCCTTCGCTTATCATGCTCGTAGCATGCTTATCACGCCGCCGCACGGCCTCTTATCATACTGGACTCGTTCACCAGCTCAACACTTTCTCTCCTCGCCGCCCACTACCGTTGATAACGTGCTGCTCTCTAGCCGGTGCGTATTGTCTGCGCAAGTAATCGAAGGTCCTTTTAACTTCTCTTTTGCACAACTTTAGAAGAATTTCCAAGTGCGCGCGCGAGGGGAGTTTCTGACATCAATAGCACTTGTTTCAGGAGCGATTGTGAATCATGGCCTGAAAGAGACACCCCTGGTAATTGTCACACATGCCCCAAAGGCGCAACTCGAATATGTCACATAGGAATTGCACCCCAATTGAAAATTCGGCTGCGTTTCGCCCTCTTAAAATATTTATGCAATATTATAATATATCGCGTAATCGAAATAAGTGTAGCAAGCGCCGGAAATCCAATTAGGCAATCACGAAATATTGGAAATGATGGCCAAAGACATTACATAAATTTTTGATTAAATTCGCATTAAGATTGCCGTTTTCCCAGCACCAATGGATGGCCAAGTCGGGGCATTAATGATGTAGGCAAAGCGTGCGCGTGCAATAGTGAAACAAAGTTAGCTCTAATAGTCCCATAAACGGACGCATAATGCAGTAATTTAATATGCCATTAAATAATAACCGGGGTCGCGCGTTGTGTATAATTTGCGAACGTAAGCGACGACCGCAAATCGGGTCCGAACCCGTCGGCTATTTGCGTACCACCACTGCGCGCATCCCAACAACCTGCCACCGCCAAAAAGGGACGAAAGCACCCTTAAGATCTTGAGCAAATAGCCCAAATATCAATCTGAACGCAAACAGCATATCAATTAAAATTAACAAATATTATGCATAAATTACTTGTATCCAGCGACAGAACAAAGTGCGTCCGCTTCATTACAACTTTATGCAGTCAGCTCACAAACTTTTTGCTTGCCAGATTTGCACTTGTTCTTCGAGCTGCTGCAATATAAGGCGAGAGCAATA
The DNA here is from genome assembly GCA_963978815.1 of Aleochara curtula. Classification (NCBI taxonomy): domain Eukaryota; kingdom Metazoa; phylum Arthropoda; class Insecta; order Coleoptera; family Staphylinidae; genus Aleochara; species Aleochara curtula. The sequence goes on along the minus strand of OZ022222.1, from coordinate 8,358,099 downwards.
AAATTATCGCAGCTCTTGGACTTGTATGGAATGCCAATCACTCGTGAGGGCGCAAAGATGGCAAAAGCAAAGTGCAAATCTTAATTCTATTAATTATCCCCAACGAAATGGACGTGCAAGCCTTGATTACTTCTTCGCTCCTTTTCGCCGGGTCATTAAGAATGCTTGTCGCGTAAGTTTCCTCCTGCCATCTCACTTTTATTCGACGACACAACAAAATAGCCAAAGTACCTACTACTAAAATAGATGAATAAATATTATCGAAAAAAAGCAAATAGTTGGCTGTGCACTTGTCTTGTCTTGGCAAAGTGAAATACGTGACTGGCATGCTTTACCGTAATGATAGCGTCGATGACGATGGTAATTGCAGCATTAGCAGCGCAGCAAACACGACAGGCGTGGAGGCGGCGGTTGCATTGTGGCGGCGCGCTGTGGACGTGCCCAAATCACCACGAGACCCCGAGATGTGTCATTCGCGGCTGCGAGAAGCTGTGATCGTGACCGAAGAAGCAGCTACCATATGAAACGTGATCGACGCATTGTAATGTCTCGCATCTCGCATTGAACAGCGGTCATTATTTGATTTTGTTCGTGGCACGATGCGCCACTATCATCGACATGTATACTTAAAGCTAATATTGCGCTTCTTCTTCTTCTTCTTTTTCTTCTTCTCTTTCAGCTTATTTTGCGGTTTACCAACGCTCGCTGCATGCATAATTGCGTGTCCATTGCGCGTTTTCAATATAACGAAAACACGAGGAAACGAAAGAATATAATATGAAAATCGAAATCGAATTGTAAATTGCGCAATTCAAGAAATAGACAAATAAGCCAAAGCAAGCCAACAGAAGACAAAGAAAAAGTGCAGATGAAAGCACATTTATCATCGCCGTGATTACATTCGCTGACAATGTTGTACAACGCGCTTGAGGAGGTGTCATCAAACAACTGCTGGCGTATTTCCCAGGCTGAAAGAAAATGAGACCATCGCTCAACGCGTCAGCCCTTGCTCGCCTGTCGCAGCTGGTCGAAACAATACGACCTTCATGTCCACTCCATCATGTCAAGTACTTCATTAAACCCACCATCCTATGCAAAAAGCCAGCCCAAGAGTTTCAGCCTCCGAATATGTGTCGCAAGATAAATTTGAATTTCTAAATGCGCACCTGAGCTAAGAAGAGTTTTCCTCGTGCATGGCACGCAATATTCAATTACAAGCGCTGTCGACGTACGAAATCAATCAGTGCCGTCGGTGCCATGCGCGTTCTGGATGGCGGTGGCGGTTTAAGAAGAGGGGGCGCGAAAACAATGGGACGTCATCATAAACGCATTTTGAAAATTCGCGAGTCATGCCCAGCCAATTTCACTGTGGGCCCCCAAAACATCGCGAGCGATTAATCGCAGAAATATTACAATTACCGATGATGATAATATTTGAGAATGTGCGATATTTCACGTAAAACGTTTACAGAACCGAGGCGATCGGCGTCGCCGTATTTTACTCGATTGTAAACAAACGCAAGCTAAAAATGTGGTTGTGTTTGCATGACAAGACGGCATAATGGGTAAACTGTTTAGCCAAAGCACGCGCGGGATGTTGTAACCATTCGCGCGCGCAATGTATACGAATAGATCCTTCCTCTTTCGCGGCGGCGAGGCCGATGCGTTTAAACACGCTATTTGTGACGGCGCGGGGCGGCGGCATCCGGACACGCAAGTGTCGCACGATGACACGTGGCCTCATCGTCAAATTAAGCATATTTTTAGCCTATGCTTTAGCCCATTGTCTAAACAAATGCGTCACGATGCGCGATCTTATAATGTTTACATGTTCGTCCCGTCAACCACAAGTTTGTCGCCTGTCAGCGCTGATGATGATGACCAAAGTTGACATTTGGCTATTTTCATAACAAATGCACTGCTGCTTGCTGCTCCACATTGAGTTGGCTTGCTCATAAAGCTGCATTCGCACCGTGCACGTCGCGGCAAGTCATTAAAAAGGCATTCCGCTAATGAAACAACAAATGATTGATACTGCCATCATCTGGCCACGCTGCAGTTCTTTGAACTCGCCATCCTGCTGTTCGCCTTACTGTGGTTTAGCGACTTTTCATCAAATTTATGGAATATCGTTCGAGATTCATTAATAAAACAGTAGGATACTCAAAGCAGACGAATCGCGAATTGTACAAGAAGTGGAATCGAAGGCAAGGAATGAACGTATCGAGGGGTAGCACGTAATGGTGTTTTTGTTTAGGGCCCATAAAGTTGCGTCCTAACAATGAGCTCGTTCGAAGCACATCATCGGCTGTGGCAAAAGACGCGGTGATAATGGAGCGCGTATGGCCACTTCATCAGTCGTGCGCGCGTCCTGCAAAACTAATTTCTATCAGGGGCCTCGCGATGTCACTCTTAATCAAGCATGTAACGAACTTGCAAACTTACGACAGTTCTTCTTCTTTCCTCCGCGAGACCGAGAGCATTGATTGCATGGCGTGAAACTCGGTGCCGTTCACATTACGCATGTCGTACGAAGACGTAGATAATTTGCCAATTTGCCGTGAATCCGTGCTGTACGGCCAGCTCGTTTTGCATTCGCCTGATGTTCTCGTCGTTTTGCATTGCCAATCAAGTGCTCGCGCGCTTGAAATGTGATCAGCACACATGCTATTTATACGTTCATGAATTGCTTACTTGTATTTGTCTATTACGATATTATTTCAGCGATTAGGATCATCTCCATACGTACAGTATAATGGACGCACGTTTGGACATTTCATCGTTGTGAAACAGAACACATGCTGCTCGTGGCACAAATGAGCAAAAGGTAATTTACACGGAGGGACGAGCTGTAATGAGATTTACGACGGGCGATGCCAATAAGAAATAGCCGGACAGCGGCGGCAGAAGCACCACCACAAACGGGAGCAGAGAGACGCAATGAGCAGCAAGCAGCAGCAGCAGCAGCAGCACCACCACCACCACCATCGTTGTTCATTTCGTGCGCTGTCCACTCGTCCAGCATCCGGAATGCGTCTACGAAACGACGTAGAAGGCGGAAATTTATCGATGGAGCTGCGCGCACGCCACCACCATCAGTGCTAGATTGCTGCCATCGTTAATTACGCCCTTGTCTCTTCGTCCGGTAAGTGTACTCATTCGCCAAACTACATTTTATGTGAAAACTAAATGGGAATTTGCGTTTGCTGTACGTCGTTGTCGACCCATTGAAAATCACATGGGAAATGTTGAAGAACTTCTCATCTTTTGCAAACAGAGTGGGACGGTGATGAATGAATTCAATTACGTGATGAAGTAATGCACATTGCCACATCTTCAATTTGTTGCCATCCAGTTTTAATCGTTTTACCTAATATGCAAATTACAATATGTTTTGCGCTAAAACAGAGAAAATCATAATGCGTATAAAATTAAGCTATGATAGTTTTAAAGTCCATTAAATACACATGAGAATAGTTTTTAAACTATTAAAATCGGATAGTAACTTTAAAACTTATCACGAGTTGAAAACTTTTAAAAAGTCAATAGCAATCAACTAAAAAAGAAAACAAAATTAGCACTGCATATTTGAAATAATATCTCAAAAACTGTAAAAGATATTAACATAGTTTTTCACATTTAGAAAGCTTATTAAATTGTTAAAATTTTGCTGTTTATGCTATGAAATTCGGTTCGGCAAATTATGAGTTATTAACTGTCAAAGTTGACTTAACTTCAAAGTAAGTTTTGCGTGCCCAGGTGCTTCTTACAATACCTGCCCGAAATTAGGGGTGTACATTTTATTTAATATCTCAAAAACTAGAATAGATATTCACATAATTCTTCTCACTATCCAAAAGATTATTAAATTGTTTCAATGTTGCTTTTTATAGTATGAAATTCGGTTTAGCACATTATAAGTTATTGACTCCTAAACTTGGCTTAACTTCTAAGGAAGTTTTGCGCGTCCAGGTGCCTGCAGCAATACCTGCCCAAAATTAAGAGTCTACATTTTACATAATATATCCAAAACTATTTCAGATTTTTGAATAATTCTTTCACCATTTGAAAGCTGATTAAATTCTACAATACTTTTTCTAAAATTATAAAATTTCCTCCGACAGATTAAGAGATATTATTTCTCAAAGTTGTAGTACTTTCTACACCATGTAAGCTGTGATCATTAACAGATCTTGTGCTACAAATAGCTACAATGTTGCATACACCCCGTCGTGATTTAGGGCGTTAATTTTTAATATTTGCGAACGCTATCAGCTATCAATTGAACGTGTGCTCATCATTCATGTCGCAGCGACAACGCGTTAATCGCTGCGGCTCGCGTTACATTCGATTGCACGCCGCATAAGCCCCCGAGGTTTCAACGCTTGTCCTCGCCAAAGTCGGATGCGTGCGTTTTGTGTTTGAGACACAAGTCCAATTAACTGACGGTCGTTAAACGATGATGGCCTTATGATTAATAGCCCCATTACCATAAGTCTCTCTCTCGCGCGGTGCGCTCTGCAAATTGTTTTTGGTTGTCGTATTTTCTTGCATCTCACGCAAATCAACAATACGCACCTTCCTTTCCTCATTAATTAAAAATTACAATTACACGACAATCAAAACATTTACCTCGTCTTATCAACGTCACTCAGTCAGTCACAGTCAGTCGCAGATAATTGAAATTGAGTCCAGATTCACATTTAGTTTTCATACGCAAATAATGAGCCATAATTCATCTTTGACCAGTGTGATTTTTTGCTTTTAGGTGTGCATACAGAAATGGATTTCTTGTCAAGCATGAGTAGACACACTCGTGATGCTCTCAGCGCGGTGCGCGTACACGCAGATAGCAATCAAGCAGCGGATGACGAAGGAAAGACCCCATCTATGCGCATTGGGTTGTTGTTGGTGTAGTTGTTGTACGTAGTATGTTAATTAAAACCTTGCATACACACACATTCGATAGATGGGTAGAGGAGATAGATTGGCGGGCAAAGAGAGCTCAGATAGATAATTACATGTGAAATTTATGTGTGTTATTAATGAGTTGCGCGCATGTCCTAAAAGGCATTACCGATGTGCCATATTTCGACCATTAATTTAAGATTTACGCCTCGCTCGAATTTAACGACTGCCGATCTGCTAATTTCACCGTTAGATGTGCTGCACACACTTTGACGACGACGACGACGACGACGCTGATCTTACTCCAGCTCTAAGTACCTACATCGCATACCGCGTGCAAAAGGTCACCAGACAACAGAATGCAACTTGAGCTATACTTTGATGAAATTCGCACCATGCCAACCAGCCACATATTGATACATTATTTGCAATTAAGTTTCTCTTTTATGCATGCGCACAGCATGGCGACGAGAGGCGGAAAAAACGAAGCAGCGCGCATAAATTTCGTGCCTTGATTCGTCTAATGAATAACTAGACTCATTACGCGCATTAGACGCTTGGCACGTTGGAAGACGCTGTGAAACATTGCGTGGAATGCGCGCGCGCTTAATTTCTAATTACAGTTTCGTCGTCGTGCAACTCCCTTTGCCAGCAGCTTCGTCTTTTTTGCCGGCTAAATAACAGGCTATTCATCTTCCGGATTATCAATTTGCAAACAGAAGCTGTACCATGTTGTTGAGGGAGGACGAGAACGCGCTCGTCCTCCTTGCCATCTGCGCGACAATTACAAGTTTTTTGTCATTAAATGCTCGTCGCGCATTAATTCATTTGTCGGAATTAATTTAAAAATTAAGGGATGCGCAAGGATTAAGATATTAAATCTCTGCTATCACAGACCCTTTATAAAACCGCGCATTTTTTTCCTCCTCCTAGCTGTGCAATAAAACCAAGTGTTTCTTCTCTTAGCCCCGGCAAAATGACTGCTAATTTATGTAGGAAAAAGCACAGAGGAAACTGTTATTAAGGCGTTCGTGGAAGAGGCAGCAAAGTGACAAATTGCATGCTCGATTGCTCAAAGGGAACAAACGCAATTTGACAAAACACATTGCTGTCGCTGTGACCATATGGTTGTTTGGTTGGCCATCGATGCGCGAGATGTGATTGACGTCGCGGCGTAACTGTGTTTACGCTGAAGAAACGCGCGCATAAATAAAGAGTGCCTTCGCACTTTGGAAACAAACATAAAAATGCAATGCGCTATAGCTCCCCGGATATATAATTAGATTATCTTTCAAGTCGTACTCGCGCGGCACGCACTTGTTTATGCATCGCATCCACCGAGTGCAAAACCAGTATACATATTTTACACCACAGGTAATACATTGTACGATACGCTTAAAGATCCGCTTAGCGTCGTAAATGTTAATGCGCGAATGATGACGTTTATTTCAATATTTTATCCAAATTTCATTTCGTTTTAATTAGCACCAAGGAATCTGTTTCATCTTTGTTTGCAAAATATTTGACAGAAAGTTTCGTACGGAAAATAAGGACGATTGGGGCTTATTCTGGGATCACAACTTCAAAGCGCTGTTTGCATTCCTCATCATCCTGCGACAGGCGACTGGCTGGAGGAAATTCCGGGATAAAAACAATTATTTGACCGTCGGCGTCGTCGATCGGATACAGTGTTGCGAGTGAGGGTGATATCATAATTGGGGAAATTATTCAGTTGTTATATTAGTTTACCAGGGCACACAAAAAATGCATTGGTTTGCCTTTGTGCATCATTTGACGGCACGCGCCGCACGTGACCCTTGATGGCGGCGGCGGTGGCTGTGTCGCCCCTGTAAAGGGACACTTTGAAAACAGCCACGAGGCTTGTATACATTGAATGTAAAACACAGGAGCGCTCAAAGGCGCGCTTTCTCTGTGGAATAATTTCCAGAAGGAAGCACACCCAACCAACTACTGGGGTCTTGCGGCCGGGGGATTAAACGAGAACTGTAATTAAATATTAAATTGATTTGTAAACTGTGTGTATGCTTGTGTAATTGGCATGCAACTAAACCAAATAACACGATGACAAATACGCGCCAACATATTCAAAATTCACCAGCTTGAATACATTTTTCGTGGATGGCTGCACACTGTGTTCTCCGGATTATTATTATTATGCAAGGCAGGAAGAAGTTGGCCGTTGTTTAAAAATGCAAATTTGGATTGGAAAAGTTGCAGTGCGCACTGCGTGCACGGCCGTTACTTACCGAGTAATTAGTCATTTATGAATCCAGTAATTGCGCATAAAAAGATAAATAGGTGCTCTCGCATTTAATGGGCGCATCCACCGTTTGTGTTTTCCCTCCACGAAAATATAACGCGCCCGCTAATCTCTTTTCCACTCGCCTGAAACAGCTTGCTTCCGAACTTTCTTCGGCGCCGCACCGCACAAAAAAAGTTGGCGGTGAAGAAGCCTTCTATAAGATACTAAATTAGTCAACAAGACAACCAACGAGGTGCCCAAGCGAACGCGTCGTAAATCTAAATGCAAATTGGAATTAATATAATCTCGATTATTAAATTGAAAAGTTTCAGCAGCAACGGCACCGGCGAAAAGGGGATCAATAAAAATTCGACTGTGGCAAAGTAAAGCGAGCATGAAGGAAGCGATTTGCGATGCGGCGCGATATGTTGATGCATTCTCGTTAGTTACAGATTACAAATAAATTACTCCTAGGATTTCACTTTCACTTCACGCCGCGCGGATGAGTCCCATAGTCGCTGCAGCGACTGCTTGAGAACTTGTTTCCCACTTGTGCGCCAAGCAAGCACAGGTACGGACGTATCTCAAACTTGTTCTGATTCCACCATGCGTAATTGATTTGTTTACATGCATTTAGAGCCTCACCTGTGCGATGCGCGTGCAATTCACATGATTTCACATGTACCACATTGACGACGCCGAACAGTATTAATCGCTCTGGCCCGAAGACGACCAAGCACAGATTGGAAAAGTGTGGACTCGGATCGCGTGGAACGCGCAAGTAAAACATTGAAATTTCCCGCGGTCCCTTTGATATTCTCGCAGAACACAAAATGTGCGGAATGTCACAAATGCAACTCGTATTAATATACATAATTACGCACGATTCTCTAACCAACTTCTTGGGATGATGTGCGTTGCAGATTATGATCGCATGCAGTGCGCTCATTACCGTGCGTGCTTGATGCACAAAACTGGACCATGAGGAAGTCGCATAACTCCTTCGCGGGGGGGCTCGTAGCCGGCTTTTACCTGGATTCTAATTGAAAGTGAAAATGAGCGTCGCATGAACTGTGATAATATTTGTGCGTGCATTTGCGCTATATGCTCTCAGCATGCAAATAAATGCATGCAGAATTACGGTTATCGCTTAGCCGCATGTACGCAATGTAAATTGCGCTCGCTGTGCTTGATTACTTGATAAATTGCAAATGATTAATGCATTTTTCCAGGCTGCTCAGTAGCAGCAGCAGATGGCTCGTAAAAGTTGGCTGGAAAATTTTGTGATTTGTCATCAGGTCATAACCCGCAGGATGCGCGCGTGATCGCTGAAGAGCACACTGGCACTGCTCAACGCTTGAACATGACATTTATAATATACACGAACGAATCGTACACAGTTCGAGTGCTAAGACAGCATGAATCAATTTTACTCCGATATAAATGTCGCAATAAAACAAACGGCAACACAAATCAAGATATCGCTGGCTCCGCTCGGCTTGCGGAACGCAACTACGCATACCTACTTGCTTCAGAGTGATGAACCGTTGTACTTAATATGCAAATAACACCTTGTGTACTCATCAACTAATTATCCACACAGGCATCAACGAAAAAACATCACTCCAAGCAGCCGAGGGACATTAAGCAATAAGAATAAAGATGAACTCGCATCTTAATTGATTCAAACGCTTGATTAAAGGTGGACCCTGTAGATGACTTGTTAATGGTTCTTCTAGCAGCCGCCTCGCCGCGGCGACTTCATTTCGAGATGACACTCACTCTTTGACAATAACATATCGAGAGTGTGGTGTCTTGCAGCAATGACGCTGCAACAACTTTGTACAAGAGGAGCCGATTCCTCTTGATTGCCGCCAGAAATGCCATGTCATTCATATTAAAACGTCAATATTTCCAATGAGTGCGACTTGTTTTTGCATGGGCTAAAGATGTCTATCATTATCTATAAATAAAATACCAATTTTTATCCAATTTCAAGCAATTGCTGGTCACATGAGCGAAATTAATGGTCGTCGCATATTAGGAAAGAAACATGAATGCAGTGAATGTGTGTGGAAAAGGTGAGCGGTCGCCCATTGCCATCACTGCTGCTGCTGCTGCCGCTGAGTAATTGCAATGAAAAAAAGTACAAGTATGTACATTGCAAACATATTGAGGAAGTTTGGAAGTTTCTTCGGTAACCGTTCTCTTTCCTCAGTAAGCAGCAACAGCAACAGCAAAACACTTAAAGAGCACTTTCAGCATCCAATGCAATGTCGTTTGGTACAATGTAACTGATACAAATCGCGCTTGTGCTCGCGCACATGCAATCAGTTGATAAATATTCATTCAGTAAATAAATTTCATTGCATTTTTCAGCCTGCCTTCGGGCAATCCCATGAAATGGTGATACACACCATCCGTCTCGCTTACGGAAAAGATATTCAAATCGCGAAACTGTGTCAATTGCCGTTGTTTCGCGTCGTATTCTCACGCAGCGCGCATTTCGTTCGTTTGGTGCAATCGATAAACGAATGCGAAATGCAAAATGCGCACACACATACGTTAAAACCACCTGCGTGTGCATTGCCACAACGTGAGGGCTTTTATGGCAAATAAATATCGGCTTTATTGCCGCTTTTATTAAATTATTATGTAAATTACGCTGCACATTGATTTGCATTTTGCGCTGCGTTGCTATTGATTATCATTATTCGCAAATGAATTACGCGATTCCCGTATGCAACTAATGTCACTGTGCGCCGCTAAACGACACACTCGTAAAACGATCGCGCTTCAAAGATCATTGATATTAATCATTGGATTTAATTACTCGAATGCACCAGGATTATTACGAAATCTGGGAGATCAACTACTTGCTTACTATGTTGTGATTTTTATGCATATCTCACTTTTAGTTTTGTTGCGAGCGTCTTAAAAGCCAAGGTTCTCTCAACCGCACTCGCGAGTGTCAATTGTAATTGGGTATTAAACCAACCAACCAACACCCATCGCAATATTCTCACACTCAATTACGTAATAATTCTATTGCTGCACGCAATTAATAATACTACAAATTCTGCGACTTTTTACACGCGCTTCGTTTATTATTATTATTGCTAAAATGCGATATTAAGGTGTGCAGTTCGAAGGCATGCCACCTACAATTTGATTTTTTAAATCGAAATTTCATTACTTAACTCACTACATCAACTGTTTCGTGGGCAAGAAGCATGCAGTTAATGCGTTAAACACGCCTTTGTTGTGCGAACGCAATTTGTTGAAATCGAATCGTGCACTTTGCGTTTTTAAATTCATTTCACATACATTTCACCGCAAATTGATTTATGCGTAATCGCTCCACCTTAGCCTAGGATTTACCTGCATTATCTTATAGTTTTATTTAATTATTTTTATCGTTTGATTCAATTAGTTAGCTAAAGTTCAAACATCTCTTGCTTTGTAATTGTACGTATGACCATGACATGCAAAGCAACGAAGAAAAAAACAACGACGAGGAAGGTTGACAACGCCGTTGGCCGTCGAGCAAATAATTCTTCGGAACATCGTTGGTCTATTATTAAAGCGGTATGTGTGTACTTGATACTTGACTTCGATATGAATATATTGCCTCGACGACGACGAAGAAGATGATGACGATGGCGACAACGATGGCATTGCGAGAGAGTGACTGCCACAAGGGCATTCCATTCCGAAACAATTCAAATTGCTATCTCGACCACACCATCACGCGTCGTTGGTACATGCTGGACCTTAAAGTACACTCGTGTGTGCGCCGCCAAAGACGGAACGCATGATGCTTGTAATCATCATGTGCATCGCGAGCGCGCGCATTATGCGTTCGTCGTGTGTCCTCCGATTTTACAAAATCTAATTATATACCTCACCGCACCATCATCGACAACAGCGGCACGAAGAAGACGACCAACAAGACGTCGTCGTTGTTGTTGCTGTTGGACCAAATCGATTTCGTAATCAACGACAAGAGATTGGAACAAAACAAACGTTTAGATAAATCATCATCAAGAAGAAGAAGAAGAAGAACAACAACAAGTCTAATCCACCAGTTAGATTCGTTTGTAATTTATTGAAATCGCGCTGTAATATTCTCTATTATATTGTTTATTTCAACGTAATTGGCCATCAAACGAAACCATTCGTAATCTTTCTATTTTTTTTTTGTGGCTGTACGTACATGAAACAAAAAGCCATTATCGAAATTCAATAAGCAATTATGCAACGCACGATTTGTGAAGGTTGTCACTCAATAATTCTTTCATTCGTCCGCTGTGTACACATTGGCAAATTGTGGGGCTATTATTATTTATTCGTTCGTTAAAGATCAACCGATTTATCGCGATTTCTTCATGACTTTGTGCCCCTCCAGTAATTTAGACGTTTACAAATTCCGTTTGATGACATTTTCGATGAATTATTTTATGAGTTTGTACAAGCTGGAAATAATCCACGATGATTTATCGCTTCTTTTGTGTGCGGTTCGCGTGGCATTTCGAATTTGAGCTAGAAAGAAATCAAACAACAGACCAAACAGAAAAAAGAAACAATAAACTCGCGTTGAAAAATTAATTGCAACTTAGATCGGTGACACACGTTTCGACTGTAATAAATGTGCAAGTTAAATAGGTGTTAGGCACACAAGTGTTATATTATTAATCTTTGCCTATTATTATTTAAATTTGGTCGCTGATGCGTGTGGTGCAATCGTAAAATAGACAAGCAATTAACACCCACTCGTTGTTTTTGGTGTCGCGCGAGCGCTCGCAAGATGCTCATACTCAAATCCATATCCAGATAGAGAAAACTATCTTGAAGCGAATGTTTGCATAGATTCGCAAGTGAATTTAAGACGACAATCAGGGTCACTTAATTCCGTTAAATCGTCATAAAAGTCGACGATAAATTTTCATTTTATTTCGTCGTGCACGCACTTGCAAGTAATAATCATTGAATGCGAAACGAATTTGCAACACTTTGTATGGCATTCGAGCATGCAGCACCGTGTATTATATATGTGGGCATAATCGTAAATTTGATTAATCGCATTGTGCAGAGTGTGTGCGTATTGCGATGCGGCGCACATTTCACTATTTATTACTTTAATCGTATTTTAATTCGGCCTCTTCGGGCGAAACGCAGAAACAACGAATCAAGTTCAACGACAACTTGTCACGATTCTCATTCCGCGCAAGCACCAGCAAAGCCATCGTCATCAGCGGCGATGTCGTGCGATGTATAAACTTCATTTTTGTCAGCTTGAGGCATTTAAATCCCGTGAATAACTTTCAAAGCGTCCGGCCGTCCACCTATAATAATGTTTTAAGTATTTATAACATTACGTTTTGTAAAGAAACTATTCAACATGCGAAAAGAATAAAATTACTACAACCAGTTAATTAAATTTAATTATTTCTTGTTCTTTTTCCTTATTCCATACCACGCCACGTTTACTTACAATGAATATTATTTAAGTTTATTTCATTTTTCCCTGTGTTAGTATACAAATTCATTGCTCAAATGTTTAAGTAATTGTATCCAAGTTCCAATTCAGCTCCAATAGAACAGTTAATAGCTCAATGGGTAGAGCGCTTGAATGTTATGTGAGAGTCCTTGTTTCAAATCCTGTAGAAGTTTCATTTTTTGTGCATTAATATACAAATTCACTGCTTAAATGTTTAAGTAATATCCAAGTTCCAATTTACCTCTAACACAACAGTCAATAGCTCAGTAGGTAGAGCGCCTGGCTGTTATGTGAGAATCCTTGTTTCAAATCGTGTAGAAACTCCATTTTTCCCTGAGTTATTGCAGAATTTCAATGCTCAAAGTTTTAAGTAATATCAAAGTTCCAATTTTACTCTAACATAACAGTAAATAGCTCAGTGGGTAGAGCGCTTGGATGTTACTTGAGAGTCGTGGTTTCGAGTCGGGTAACCGGCAACATTTTTATTAAATTGAGAACAAATATTGAATTAGGAGTTCAATAAGAGTATTTGGATTCAATTCCAGTACTTAGAATGGCCATTCAATTGGTCACAAGTCTTGAGTTCAAATCAAGCACTTGGAATAATAATTCCAAGTCCCCACTTCTCATAGAGTGGCGGCGCACCAGTCTCAAATGACGTCACAAACCGAGGTCTGTTGGTAACGAAAATCGGGAATGGGGAGGCAGTTGCTAGTCGGACAGCGACCGAGCTGGTCGACAAGCAACCTGCCGGGGAGCGAAGCCGGGGTGGGTTTTCTGGGAACGATCTTAATAACGTACGGGCTTAAAACTTAAAAAGGGGGCTCTTCTACGCCCGGGGGCCCCTCGGAACATATACCTATGTTCATTGGGGCCCCTGTGCTATAGAAAACTTGAGTTAATTCCATATGCCTTGCCCAGGATTTGAACCTAGACCACACAAGTCATTCGCTGATGCCGTAACCACTAGGCCAGCAAATGCTATATGTCCGAGAAATTTTTAGAAGCCTTATAAAGTATTCTTTTGACCCAAGAATCATAGAAATTACATAGAGTTTTTTCGAACTCGTATTTTTCTCATTCCTATGTCCAAGCGGCCCCTTTGGGAATCGAACTCAAGCAATATACCTCACATGCATAGTGATCCAATGAAGTGACAACTATGCTATTTGAAGCGTGACGTCACAATGGTTAAACATAGTATTAAAGGACAGATTCATATTTGAACGTAGAAAATTTAAATGAAACAAGCCCCGGTGCTGAGGATTGAACTCAGGAACTTTCGCACCGTAACCATAGCCTTAACCAACTAGGCTATTGGATGTTCTTACTGAGCCTACATATTAATAACATTTATATGATATATTTTACAGTTTTAAATGTAGTTTTAACCACATCAACGTTTCGATTATTTAACAAAAGCAACGATTGTTGGCGATTATGCATATTGCAATAACGTGTGGGTGGAGGCAGCAAAGCATATAATGCTGTTAGGTCTAGGAACGCAATTGACAATGCTCAAGGAACAGGTTAAAAAATCAAACTCCATTGCAAGATGTGTTTCATCCACTTATCCACCTTTATTAAGACTATCTCTATACACAGCTTGGAGAGGAGTAAAGTACCTCTGGTCATTATAATAATAAATACAACTAACAAGGAAATGCAGCATCATTGTTACAGCGAGCGAGTGTTGGACATGTTGGTATTTCGGTCTTCTGGCCATTGAGCACAGCCATATAATAGATTTGATTGTTTATTATTGTCGCCGGAAAAGCAGGAAAAGCATGTTGTTGCTGTTGTTGTGTCGGCTCAGCCAGTGTGCATTACCACCCGATAGGCATTGTTCTTCCTCTCGTTTGCTCTCTCTGGCAAATCGAGTGATTTTAAATGCTTTTTAAATAGTTGCACCGCACCGTATAGCGGTGATGTGGGCGTGTGCACTCAACATCATCAGCACATCCGCATTATCAATTCGCGTATTGCATTTATTGCAGGTGTTTCGCTTGCATATTGCACGTTGCTGCAAGCAACCAAGCCGAAGCCAAAGCAGGAGAAGAAGAAGAAGTCGCCTGCAGTGCTATACCATGAATGAATGAACAGCTTGTCATGCACTCGACGACTCTCTCTCGCATGCAATAATCGCACGAATTGTGGGTGTTCCTCAATGTATTCTCCATGCATGCATACGCAGATCGCTTTCTTATCGCATCGCGCCACCGCCTAATTACGCTTCATGCGCGCGCAAAATTTCACAGGCATTGCGCTTCTCATATTTACCTACTCACCGTTCACCTCACAACAAACACTAAACACTATTAAAGTCTAATGTCTACTCTCCTTATCAGCATTTGTCATAACAAATCGTAGTACTTCATAAATATCACTAATTAATACTTTTAACTCATCTGACCATGAAGACTACCATAAATTCTTCGTTTTATTGCCATTGTAGGCCTAGTTAATTAACGAAAATTAATAATTGTCCATTGTTCCATCCAAAATAGTTTCCCGCTGTGCACTCTATGTTTATTCAAATTCGTATCTTCCTTGAGCTATTGTTTTAATTAATTAAGATTATTATCACATAGCACATGACTCGTCTATTTCCCTACAAAAAAATGTACCTTCCTCCATCCATCCAGCCATCAGGAACATGCACCTTGAAGAAAATATCTAATTAATTAATTTTTGCAGCAACAATATCAGAGGAAAACTTGGAACACACCGTTAACGTAAAAGAATAAAGAAGCGTTCTTGTCGCTTTCATTTTTCATAAATTTGCGAGCATGCCTTTGATCTGCATTGCGATGCAGCAGGAGTAGGAGTAGGAGCAGGAGCAGGAGCAGGAACAGGAGCAGAAGGAGAGTTTCTTGCATCGTTTGTCGCAACGATAAGAGCAACAGCCGCTTTGACTTCGTTTTAATTAAAAGTTGCGCGCATTTACACAGCGTAAGCATAATATTTCGCCAGCGGCTTTTCTTCGCGTCCTGTTTGTAATAATTGTACGCAATTTCATCCATGTCCTTTGCACAATTAGATATCTCGCTTGTAAATCAATTTCAAAGTTAGTTAGTTGGCTGGCTGGTTGAAATTTTAATTGGTTGGAAGGTTAACCATACCGACTTGATAACAGATAGGTATCCCTTGCAATTATTATTATTATTACATGTATAATAATATTCCATTAGCTGTGCAATAAAATCCGGTTTATGGCTGTGCGCATCGCATCGACTTGGTATTAGCGAAATATCAATAAGTCCTCTTCTTCGTCGTCGTCTTCTTTTGCTGGTCCTTGATGGTTGTGCGTGTTTGTTATAATAAAACTCGCGCGCGCAGGCTAATCGTGCGCAAAGCACATAACTACCGCTAATTTAATTTGAGTCCATAAAACGAACTGTCGCCTTGATGATGTTCGGTGCAGAGTGCCTGCAAAGCAAATGCTTCCGAAGAGAGATAATGCGCACTGGATGGATTTTGCGGTCAAAAACACGCCATCCTCCGGCTGCTGCTGCTGCTGATGCTGTGTATCGTCTCTTCTAATACCACACTTTGCGCGCACATATACCCAATAATAGTCTGATGATTGTATGGATGCCAGCGAGCTCGCACAAAGTGCATTAACTGTTCAACTCGTTCATGCATTTACAGAACCACTCAAAAGTTTCACAAATGCAAATTGCATGTGCATTGCATCGCATTGCATTACATTCGCTTTGCTCGGCGAGTGAAATCTGGCATGGCATATGACATAAAATGTGCGCGCACGCAGAATGTGATTCACTCCGCAAATGGCAATTAAAAATCATTAATATCGTGTGGACCTCCTGGGAACCTACGAATGCGACGTAATAGAAGCGTAACTAAAATGTTTTAAACTGCTCGCGGCTCGCACAGAAAAAGGAACGAAGAGAAAGTCATAATTAATAATGTTCTATTCAAAATGTAATTATTTATATCTGTTTGTCTCTGGATTCTCTGCTTCTTTTGTTCACCGAATGGCAGTTTGCACTTGATCAAAGTGCAATCAATCGAATGATGTATGAAGGCAACATTAACGCAAGAAGCAGCAGCAGCAGAAGAAGAAGAACTATGGCATATTCGTCGTTTCGTCCATCGAGCAATTGCCGAACAAAGTCGTAAAGAGAACGCTTAACGACATCGCAAACGACCTGCGAGCGCGCTCCCATTTCTATGCCGTTCTCTTGAATGCGCGCACTATGCTCCTGCTGCCGTTGCCATCGAATAAAAGAAGCGCCGAGTGGACCAAGCAGGACACATGCGGTGCGAATGCGAGTGTCGCAAGCCAGATTTGATGATGCTTCTTCGTTCCGAGTGCTTATGCTTGTTTCGTCTCGCTTACTCTCCGATCATCACATGATGGTGTACATTTGTTGTGATTGCACGTGAAAGTCGTCCGCCGTCTGCCGCCCGTTAAGTTTAGCGGCGATTGTTGTTAGATTACGAGCCCAGCCCAGTTGCACAATAAGTGCGGGCGCTCCGCATCAGAATGCAGCGCAAAGAAGGAAGAAGACGCACGCAGCATTACAGTTACAAGCTAAAGGTGACCGCCGACCATCCATGTCCATTTGTCAGCTCGAGGGCTACAAGCCATGCAGCATGATTGCGCACCGCATTAGACAACGCGTTCCTAGATAACTTGTGCAAATTTTATCGTACTTTTAATATGACACTTGCGAACACCAAAAATCCTATTACAACTCCCATAAATTACTTCAAGCATCCTGCGAGGATTTTCGGCGAAGTAATGCAGCTGGAAATCCAGGAAGCAGGGTGTCACAGGCCATATAATACAACCGGCTGCGTGCTGCCCGGAACGGATTTGAGTGGACACACTCAGGAGGAAACAAAGAACGAAGGAAACTTCTTTTGCGATTGAGGAAGCGATAATACGTATATACATAGTTATGCAAACGCATGTGAGCGTGAAAACTCAGTCTATGAATAGTAAAATACTGTGTGGTCGTCTCTTTGTCTTCAATTCACTTGCTTATCAATTGTCATTAAGGACATAATCTTCATCTCGTCGTCGTCTCATTTAATCAACCTGCGTAACAGTTAAATTATAATTAACTAGGCAATTTTTGAAATCAATAACTATTTCAAAATCATTTGTGCAGCTACTAGTTGTAAATTACATTGATGCGCATAACATTAATTGATAAATATCTCTTCAAGTTAATGCACGTTGATGAATGTCTTTGAACGTCTGTGCTTTTTGTGCGTGCGTCTCTTGCTTGTATAATAATGATCTTGAACCGTTGGTTGGTTAGCGTTTTACGATTGTGTTTTATACCGACGCTAACTCATCTAATGTCGTATAATTGTGAGAATCTAACAATTTCACTCTATGTATAGTGCTTTTCGGCTCTCTCTCTCTCTCGCTGTTTGACATCAATGATATGAAGTGTAAAATTATCCGAGACTGCGAAACATGAAATTCGTTTGTGCAACATATTTCTATAATTGCGTCGAGCACTTTATGATGTCACATACAATTTCAAATAAATTACTTTGCAGCTTCCACAACCAGTAGAGAAAAAATATTATAATCTAGTAGCGAGCCGCAATAAGATGGTTCATAAAAATAATTATTTAATTTTGGCTTAATTTTACGAGCTCGGATTTATGACTATTCAGGCGCACTTGATGATAAGCGATGCGCTCACATTATCAGGTGGCCATCATTCAGTCAAGATGATTTTTCATCTTGAGACGCACATACTATTTACGACGACCAGCGTAAAGAGAATGTCCAATGATGACTATGACGATAATCATCACGACGATGATGAAATAACTTAATTATTTCATACATTAACAAGTTTTATTTGCATTTTACACCACTTGTACATTTGCTCTGCTACTAATACCATACTTGTTTTATGCCTACGCGTACCTACAGAAAAAAAAATATTAAAAGTCATGTACAAAAACGGATACACTCAATTTAAATTTTGCTTGACGTGTCATTGAATGCCTGTTTTTTCTCCTTCTTGGTTTGTCATTTGTACGAAATCATGACACGACAACAATTACCAAATTAATCATCATTTATTTAGTGATTGCTTCATCAAGTTGCGCAATTCAGTCTTAAACGTTGCCATCTTTATGGACGATATAAATTTATGTGAAATAAATTTCTGAAAGGATACTAATTATCTTCGAAATTTTTTTTGTGATGATATGAGCTAAAAACAGGTGTGTTCCGAATGCGCAATATTCTGGTGCGTTGTATTCATTTGAGAAATTCATTTATTATCTTCGTGCGCCTATATTGGCGTGGCATGCCGCTCCGCTCGCCGCCGGTCGATTAGCACTTGTTTCAATCGGCAGAGAGTAGTTGTGGACACACATTCGAGAGATAAGTGCAACGGGAACGCAAGACGAGATTTAAACAAAAGCACAAACTGATGAAAACACACGCTCGTTTCGCAGGCGCGCAGATCGAAATGGAAAAGAAAAGGAATGGAGTGGAATGGAATGGAGCAGCAGCAGCAGCAGCAGCAGGCGCGTGTTCGTGCTTCTTTCGTCGCAACGTGGGTCATTTATTTGTATCACCCACGCCCGCACCTCTTGCAACGCGCAACGAAGCGGCGAATGTCGATATTTCGCAATGATTCCGCGTTCACACGATCGTCGTCCATTTGGGCACCAACTATCATCACGCCTTCCATACCCATTGCTAATAAGTGGCAAACTTTACCAATTTATATGCTTTTGTTGCATTTTAATACGTGCGCACTTGCTTGCTTATTTAATGTTCTTGTTCGATTAATTATTTACGCTGTCATTGTTGTTTCAGCTATTGCGCTAATGCACGATGCTGCGTGATGCTCTTTGAGCAATTAATCGGCCATCAACAAGCAGCAGGAGAGGAATTAAGAACAACTAAAGCAAAAGCCACTTTACGAAACCGTCAAAAGATAATAAATTAGTTGATCGCTGTAGTTATTACATTAATTTCAGCTCAGGAGAATGAGTGACTGATTTTAGGTGTTTATATCATAGCTGCACGACGCTGACCCGCCCAAGAAATCTTCGGTACTTACGACTCGTAGGATGCAATCTGGGTCATCACGACATTAGAATTCCTTCAGCAGCTCGCATCGCAAAAAGTGTCCCTGTCCTGTTATAATATATGTAGACACCAACATAAAATGCGCTCGAATTTGCAAGTCGTAAACACGAGGAGTGAATGTGCAAATATGCATAGTGCACACCAAGTTGAAGCCTCATTTGTTGTAAGCATGGGCGATTACCGATCAGACATTTAGGCTTAATCTTAACTATTCTATTAGCGTGTGGCGCACCGTGTGAACCATTTGGTGAAAGTGCGGAATGCCGATAGTGCTGTGCTTGCTGTTTGTTTGCATCCCATCGCGCAAACAAGTTGTAGTAGGTACTTACTCTACCGAGTATAGTAGCATAGGCTTTGGCTACTTTCAGTATTTTCACGCGTAGTAAAATGATTCCGCCAAGGAGCACGCCCAATGAAAGTAAAACTCGAAATATTTCACGTCATCGCTTATCACAGTTGCGAACACACCCGCACCATCGATTAATTCGCTGAAGCCTCGCATGAGTAATTTGTAATTATTCGTCAAGCGGCTGTAAATTTCGATTTCCGCACAACTATGTCATTCGCTGCAGCAGGCCGGCTGCAGGATTTATTTAATTAAAGCCGATGTAAAAAGAGGAAAAGACGATAAATGAGCAAAACGTGCATTCCATGAAGTTTACTGCGCGTTAAATCGTCTTCCGTCATCGGCGATGGCACTCGCCGGTGCACGCCGGCCATAATTAATAAATAACTAACAAATAAATGGACACGCGGTCTTCTTGCGACGCGTGTGCGCAGATAGGAGAGCAACCTATGCGAGCGCACAAACGTGTATGCCATTTCTTAAACGCAAAAACAAAACGGCATGACCAGCAACGACAACAAGCAAAATGCACGCGTGCTTGCCATACGCAATTAATCTGCAAATTAGAAATGCATGTACCAATTAGTTATAATCATTAGTGCACATACTAATTTGTCACTGGCCTATTAGTGTGCATTATTTATTGGTCGCACATGTTGCAAACATGCCATCACTAAAGTATTTACTCATCCAAGAAAACTAAACTCATATTGGGTTCATACTACATGTTATCCTGCTACAAGTCGAAAACGCACGATGTAACCCCTACCCTCGGTCTCCACGGTGTAGTTGGGATGTGTCGTACACCCTCGTTCGACTACGATATCGGACGATTCAACCCTTACCGGTTTTCGCTACTCTACCTCTTCGACTAAAGAATTTAATTTTCTTCTGAGACTTAATGACGTAAAATTGTGTCGTAAACAAATCGTGATATTATTGTATAGATGTTGCATTGTTTGTAGCATTGAAAACTGTTGTATGCGTGAATGAATATGAGGTAATAGTTGTTGTTTATGATTGGAACGATCAGATATTGCGTTGACGCTGGGACTGCGGATGGCAGAGAGAAACATGACGCCGATGTCATTGGGCGCACGCTGTGTATGTCGAGTGAGATGTGTGTTTCTTGGTTGTTGTTGTCCGCCTGCCTGCTCGTCGTTCCTTTGATTGTTGTCATGGCAATTGCGCTGTGTGCAAAGTTGGCGCGTTCTGACACACCAAGGTTGGGAACACCTCGGGGCGCTTGCTTCTATTGAACGCAAGCCGCTGTCACTCGCTCGCGGATGAACGTATGCGTTTTTTATTTCGCTTCTTCAATTTTATTACACACTCCACGGCATTATTTGGCTGCCAAACAAGTCGCGAGCACTCCAAAAAGGTGAAATCCAGCGCCGCAGTTAGAGAATGTCACTTTAATTGACGTTGACGTCGCTGATTCGTCGTTTTTTCAGACAAACATAATTCGTTGGAATAATTACGCGCCGCAAAATGATTAATTGTTGGAAATCTGCGCAGCCACACAACAATTTCAAGGACCACAATTTATTTGTTTCGAATATGCCGCCAACATGGATTAAAATTTGTCATTGGTCCGAGTTGCGCACTTCAACTTTTACAAACTTAATTAGCCGATGACATTTTTGGGTTATGCACCTTGTATGATTCGGTTTTGTATTGATTGTTTATAGCTTCCGAGCGCCCGAACTAATTAGCATTTAATTTGTCACAAGGTATCGTGTTGGCCTGCATCGTGAATTTAATGAACGTATTAAATGTATCGACTTAAAGATCAGTTGTTTACTGATGCATCGGCGGTAGCTGAAAGAGACGCACGGCGAATGCTCGTAAATTGTGAAATGTTGACATAATTAATTGCGATCATTATGTTAATGCGGCCGCACCGGAGCTCATCGACAGGCAGGACGCGTTTTATCGATTTGTACGATCTACATTTTTGATCAATAGACCTTTTTTCTCGGCGAGTGTCACCTTTACGCTTTTTCTACGTCGTACACGTTTACTTTTTAATTATCAACCAGTTGGTTATGATATTTGTTTATGTCGCAAATTGCCAGCGGGGAAAAGAAATTTATATGTTCCGGATATTACATAAACCCAATGAATTAAATATGCCCGCACTTGAAAAAGTATTATGACAAATTTAAGCAGTGAAACAAGTAGCATTTAGTGTAGAAATCAATATGAGAGAACAAAAATTGCTCGGGAGCATTTCATTCAGTCCAAGAGCGCAATTAAATGAAATTTATTCGTTTTCCTCAACGAGAGCTGCGATAATGCACCCATTGAGAGCAAGCGCATGAAGTACAGATTAACATTTTACCAATTGCATGTCGTGCAAATGCGCATTCCAACATTTGAAATTAATTACTGCATCGCATTAGAAAACTACGCGCGTACGTATGTAGTAAGCGAGCTTGCGCATTATGGATATGATAATAAAACATATTTATCCGTTTAATAAACGTACAACAATAATAACAAATACGGAAAGCTCGCGCTATAAATTTAAAATGTGCTGATCTCGTAATACTTTAAAAATATCAAAGAGCAACAAATTGAAATGTTTTAATTATTTTCGCATACGAATATTTTTCAGTTTAATTGAAGGGTCAAAAATGAAGTGCAACATACACGTGATTGATATGCAATTAACAAGTCATAAAATACGGATATACCAGCCGCAAATTGAAATTTCAATTTACGTACGCCAATTATTAATTAACTACCGAAACGAAATTTAGAAACCAACTAAAAATAGGAGACGTACTCTAATCATTAAAGCCTAATGAGATGAATGCAGTAATTTTTCATTAGAGGCAGCAATACGACAATAATGATAAAATGTTGGCACATTTTCATTTTGTCCTCCTAAGAAGCAACGCGGGAAGAAAGTCAGGATAATAAATATATTATCCTAGCGGCGTATATATTGCCTTATTTTAATAATGCGTTGACGTCGTACTCCTGTGGTTTTATGCGCGAGCGTAATCTAATAATGACACAGTCTTCATTCTGCCTCGCTCACTTGTTGGCTTGTTTACGGCTGCTTATCATATCAGCAACGCGTCGTTCATGTCTTCTTAGGGGTTGCCGCAAAGTATTTAGCTGCGCGGGCCTGCACATATTAGACGTGTTGTTCTTGGGCGGCTGCTGGCTTTTAAAAAAGTTTTAAAACTTTTTTGTTTTTACGACACAAGTTCCTTAATATGCTAGCCGCGTCGAAACAAAGTAAAAGCCCACATTAAATTCATTATGATGGATTTTTTCGTCGCGCCATCCCCATCCCTTCTCTACTATCCATTTATCTTTATTCATCTCGCGCGAGAAAGGGAGATTTCTTATCACTTTGTCGTTATTTTCTTGACTGCAACTTGCGGGAAAATTTGATCCACCAACAAACGCGCCACCGAATTTTAATAATCGTATGATTTATACACATTCGGCTTAAAAGTATCAAATGCTTTCTTTTTTCTTACATACCTTAAAAATGTATTGTTTTTAAAGTCTTTCTGTTCTGTAAATATTTCAAAGAAACCTATTCGGTGCTATAGCTATATCGCCCATGCATTTGTTATGGGAGCAGAGTTCGTAGAGGTGTCGGAATTCGTGATTTGGTCAGTGTTCTGCAAAAACACTGATTGTTGCAAATCTGTTAGCTTGATATCCATAAAAATTTCGTTCATAATTCTTGATTAGTTTGTCTATCAAACCGTGAAGAAAGTATTACTGTAATTGTAATAGTTTTGGAAATAAAAAATTCCAAAATGTGAGAACATTTCGCGGCGCAATACTATAGCACCATTTTGAGATGCCGCCCCTCCGAAACGGCTGCACCGATTTCGTTTATTTTTCACAGCAAGATGCGTCAACTATCTGAGAATAAATGAAGCCGTTTTCATCCACTTTTGAGCTAGTGATACTTTTCACAAATTTTCATCATTTTTGTCATGCGTTCCTTAGGTACGCAAAGTTGAGTGCGAGGAAAATCAGACACTGTGAATAATCGAATTATTGGATTTTCATCAAATTTTTAGTGTTTGTTCATGATTAGATTCAGGATATTACCATAAATAAATTTTTAATTTCTATACGCTAGTTTCCAAGAAAATAAATCATAATATTACCACTACCTTTCTGTGAGCTTACGTCAACTCTGAGATAGATATATAATCTAATATACAATTATTGCAATTCCTGTTTTCGCTTTAAAAATATTTTAAGTTGTCCTATTTTACCCTAAAGCCAAATAGGTCGTGGTCCACTTAGGTACCTATATTTTTTATAAAACGCAACATCGCAAGACGCACAATTATCGCTGACACGCATGTGATTTATCTGCCATGAGAAGAAGACCACGAAGATTACAAAGATTTCAACGACGACATCGACGACGACCTAAAATTACACAACTCTTGAATTCCGTTTTGTTCTTGCGCTCTCCGCACCAATAGGACATTATTATGCGCTGGATGCGTGTTGTGTAAAAGTTGTCCATGTCTGCTCGCGCGCTCGTTCCTCTTAAGCAATTAACTTTTGACAAAATGATTAATAGTGTTCTAACGCTCCGACCGCGATGACGATGATGATGATGATAATCGGCGCGTTGTATGTGTACGATTGTACCATTGCCTAATAGCACCGTTCGCATCCCTTAATCATAGGGTACGCTAAACGCGTTTTTCGCCTTCTTTTACTTTACTCTAACAAATTATTGTTATTATTAAGTACGCCGTTCGTCATTTCGAATTGCGCACAGTGGCGTACAAACCTCCTCTGTTAAAACAATTTATCCGTTGTTCCAAAATAAGTTGGTTGCTGCTTGCATGATTGGCTTTTAATAGTATTTAATACGATTTCAATTGTCTCGCTTGTAAACAATTTTAATTTACTTTTAAGTATTCTTGCTTGTTATTTATTTCTTGTTAAATATCGCTCCACTTTTTTATGGCATAGCTTATAGTCAGCAGTAATTCGTTGAAACTCTCAAAGGAGGGTGCAAATTGGTGAACAATTCCCTTTGTGTGGGTACTGGAAAAACACATACAGAAACAGATTGGTTGCTCTATGAATAATTTAAATTTAATCACGTCACTTGCTGCGCGTCCGGATTGAATGAATTCAATTATCTATATTAGGCAACTCGATGTGTACGTACTCGTGACAGACTCGCACATGCCCAACGAAAGGATAAAGATAACTATGAAGTAGAATATTTCAGTAGGCAGGAGACACACACCAAGCAAAGCAGGAACAGGCGCGCATGCATCATTCAAAGGGGAATTTCTGTGTAATCTTTTCCGCCCTTTCTTACCTTCGTTTGGTTTGCCCTTTGTAAGATTTGCATCAAAACAAATTAAACATTAATCAACAACGTTTACGTACCACTGACAAGTGCTCCAGACAACAGCAGGCAGTTAATTTCCCAAAGCAATTCCCTATTTGCGATGACAAATTCGTATACTTTAATATCTTGAATGGATTTTGAGAAATTGTAAAAAAAAGCGAAGCATACTACTTACGGGCCGCTTTTTTCCAAATATCTCGAAATTTGTTCAAGATATTTAAATAATTTCTTACGCTGATTGCAAAGATATGAGCGTATGCGTTGTATGCGTTGTCGCTTCTTTCAGAAATATCTCAAAATCTGGTGAAGAAATTTAAATACGGTTTGAATTACATGAAACTATATTTAATTACACCGAAACGGTTTTCGATTCAAGTAATTTCCTACGCTGATTGCAAAGATAAGAGCGCATGAACTCGAAGCGAGTCTTAACCGGCCCGTAAGTTGTATGCGATGTCGCTTTTTCTCAAATATCTCAAAATCTGGTGAAGATATTTTAATACGGTTTGAATTATCTGAAACTATATTTAATTATACCGAAAAGGTTTTCGAATCAATTAATTTCCTATGCTGATTACAAAGATATGAGCGCATGAACTCGAAGCGAGTCTTAACCGGCCCGTAAGTTGTATGCGATGTCGTTTTTTCTCAAATATCTCAAAATCTGGTGAAGATATTTTAATACGGTTTGAATTATCTGAAACTATAATTAATCATACCGAAAAGGTTTTCGAATCAATTAATTTCCTATACTGATTACAAAGATATGAGCGCATGAACTCGAAGCGAGTCTTAACCGGCCCGTAAGTTGTATGCGTTGTCGCTTTTTTTCAAATATCTAAAAATCTGTACAAGATATTTAAATACGGTTTGAATTATCTGCAACTATATTTAATTATACCGAAAAGGTTTTCGAATCAATTAATTTCCTATGCTGATTACAAAGATATGAGCGCATGAACTCGAAGCGAGTGTTAACCGGCCCGTAAGCTGTATGCGATGTCGCTTTTTCTCAAATATCTCAAAATCTGGTGAAGATATTTTAATACGGTTTGAATTATCTGAAACTATATTTAATTATACCGAAAAGGTTTTCGAATCAATTAATTTCCTATGCTGATTACAAAGATATGAGCGCATGAACTCGAAGCGAGTCTTAACCGGCCCGTAAGTTGTATGCGATGTCACTTTTTCTCAAATATCTCAAAATCTGGTAAAGATATTTTAATACGGTTTGAAGTATCTGAAACTATATTTAATTATACCGAAAAGGTTTTCGAATCAATTAATTTCCAATGCTGATTACAAAGATATGAGCGCATGAACTCGAAGCGAGTGTTAACCGGCCCGTAATTTGTATGCAATGTCGCTTTTTCTCAAATATCGCAAAATCTGGTGAAGATATTTTAATACGGTTTAAATTATCTGAAACTATATTTAATTATACCGAAAAGGTTTTCGAATCAATTAATTTCCTATGCTGATTACAAAGATAGAAGCGCATGAACTCGAAGCGAGTCTTAACCGGCCCGTAAGTTGTATGCGATGTCGCTTTTTATCAAATATCTCAAAATCTGGTGAAGATATTTTAATACGGTTTAAATTATCTGAAACTATATTTAATTATACCGAAAAGGTTTTCGAATCAATTAATTTCCTACGCTGATTACAAAGATATGAGCGCATGAACTCGAAGCGAGTCTTAACCGGCCCGTGAGTTATATGCGATGTCGCTTTTTCTCAAATATCTCAAAATCTGGTAAAGAAATTTTAATACGGTTTGAATTATCTAAAACTATATTTAATTATACCGAAAAGGTTTTCGAATCAATTAATTTCCTATGCTGATTACAAAGATATGAGCGCATGAACTCGAAGCGAGTCTTAACCGGCCCGTAAGTTGTATGCGATGTCACTTTTTCTCAAATATCTCAAAATCTGGTAAAGATATTTTAATACGGTTTGAAGTATCTGAAACTATATTTAATTATACCGAAAAGGTTTTCGAATCAATTAATTTCCAATGCTGATTACAAAGATATGAGCGCATGAACTCGAAGCGAGTGTTAACCGGCCCGTAATTTGTATGCAATGTCGCTTTTTCTCAAATATCGCAAAATCTGGTGAAGATATTTTAATACGGTTTAAATTATCTGAAACTATATTTAATTATACCGAAAAGGTTTTCGAAACAATTAATTTCCTATGCTTATTACAAAGATATGAGCGCATGAACTCAAAGCGAGTGTTAACCGGCCCGTAAGTTGTATGCGATGTCGCTTTTTCTCAAATATCTCAAAATCTGGTTAAGATATTTTAATACGGTTTGAATTATCTGAAACTATATTTAATTATACCGAAAAGGTTTTCGAATCAATTAATTTCCTATGCTGATTACAAAGATATGAGCGCATGAACTCGAAGCGAGTCTTAACCGGCCCGTAAGTTGTATGCGATGTCGCTTTTTCTCAAATATCTCAAAATCTGGGGAAGATATTTTAATATGGTTTGAATTATCTGAAACTATATTTAATTATACGGAAAAGGTTTTCGAATCAGTTAATTTCCTAAGCTGATTACAAAGATATGAGCGCATGAACTCGAAGCGAGTCTTAACCGGCCCGTAAGTTGTATGCGATGTCGCTTTTTCTCAAATATCTCAAAATCTGGTGAAGATATTTTAATACGGTTTGAATTATCTGAAACTATATTTAATTATACTGAAAAGGTTTTCGAATCAATTAATTTCCTATGCTGATTACAAAGATATGAGCGCATGAACTCGAAGCGAGTCTTAACCGGCCCGTAAGTTGTTTGCGATGTCGCTTTTTCTCAAATATCTCAAAATCTGCTGAAGATATTTTAATACGGTTTGAATTATCTGAAACTATATTTAATTATACCGAAAAGGTTTTCGAATCAATTAATTTCCTACGCTGATTACAAAGATATGAGCGCATGAACTTGAAGCGAGTCTTAACCGGCCCGTAAGTTGTATGCGATGTCGCTTTTTCTCAAATATCTCAAAATCTGGTGAAGATATTTTAATATGGTTTGAATTATCTGAAACTATATTTAATTATACGGAAAAGGTTTTCGAATCAGTTAATTTCCTAAGCTGATTACAAAGATATGAGCGCATGAACTCGAAGCGAGTCTTAACCGGCCCGTAAGTTGTATGCGATGTCGCTTTTTCTCAAATATCTCAAAATCTGGTGAAGATATTTTAATACGGTTTGAATTATCTGAAACTATATTTAATTATACCGAAAAGGTTTTCGAATCAATTAATTTCCAATGCTGATTACAAAGATATGAGCGCATGAACTCGAAGCGAGTGTTAACCGGCCCGTAATTTGTATGCAATGTCGCTTTTTCTCAAATATCTCAAAATCTGGTGAAGATATTTTAATATGGTTTGAATTATCTGAAACTATATTTAATTATACGGAAAAGGTTTTCGAATCAATTAATTTCCCATGCTGATTACAAAGATATGAGCGCATGAACTCGAAGCGAGTCTTAACCGGCCCGTAAGTTGTATGCGATGTCGCTTATTCTCAAATGTCTCAAAATCTGCTGAAGATATTTTAATACGGTTTGAATTATCTGAAACTATATTTAATTATACCGAAAAGGTTTTCGAATCAATTAATTTCCTACGCTGATTACAAAGATATGAGCGCATGAACTTGAAGCGAGTCTTAACCGGCCCGTAAGTTGTATGCGATGTCGCTTTTTCTCAAATATCTCAAAATCTGGTGAAGATATTTTAATATGGTTTGAATTATCTGAAACTATATTTAATTATACGGAAAAGGTTTTCGAATCAGTTAATTTCCTAAGCTGATTACAAAGATATGAGCGCA
Source organism: Aleochara curtula (assembly GCA_963978815.1). Taxonomy (NCBI): domain Eukaryota; kingdom Metazoa; phylum Arthropoda; class Insecta; order Coleoptera; family Staphylinidae; genus Aleochara; species Aleochara curtula. The sequence continues at coordinate 8,328,743 of OZ022222.1, read as the reverse complement.
TGAACTCGAAGCGAGTCTTAACCGGCCCGTAAGTTGTATGCGATGTCGCTTTTTCTCAAATATCTCAAAATCTGGTGAAGATATTTTAATACGGTTTGAATTATCTGAAACTATATTTAATTATACCGAAAAGGTTTTCGAATCAATTAATTTCCAATGCTGATTACAAAGATATGAGCGCATGAACTCGAAGCGAGTCTTAACCGGCCCGTAAGTTGTATGCAATGTCGCTTTTTCTCAAATATCGCAAAATCTGGTGAAGATATTTTAATACGGTTTAAATTATCTGAAACTATATTTAATTATACCGAAAAGGTTTTCGAATTAATTAATTTCCAATGCTGATTACAAAGATATGAGCGCATGAACTCGAAGCGAGTCTTAACCGGCCCGTAAGTTGTATGCGATGTCGCTTTTTCTCAAATATCTCAAAATCTGGTGAAGATATTTTAATACGGTTTGAATTATCTGAAACTATATTTAATTATACCGAAAAGGTTTTCGAATCAATTAATTTCCTATGCTGATTACAAAGATATGAGCGCATGAACTCGAAGCGAGTCTTAACCGGCCCGTAAGTTGTTTGCGATGTCGCTTTTTCTCAAATATCTCAAAATCTGGTGAAGATATTTTAATACGGTTTGAATTATCTGAAACTATATTTAATTATACCGAAAAGGTTTTCGAAACAATTAATTTCCTATGCTGATTACAAAGATATGAGCGCATGAACTCGAAGCGAGTGTTAACCGGCCCGTAAGTTGTATGCGATGTCGCTTTTTCTCACATATCTCAAAATCTGGTGAAGATATTTTAATATGGTTTGAATTATCTGAAACTATATTTAATTAAACCGAAAAGGTTTTCGAATCAATTAATTTCCTATGCTGATTACAAAGATATGAGCGCATGAACTCGAAGCGAGTGTTAACCGGCCCGTAATTTGTATGCAATGTCGCTTTTTCTCAAATATCTCAAAATCTGGTGAAGATATTTTAATATGGTTTGAATTATCTGAAACTATATTTAATTATACGGAAAAGGTTTTCGAATCAATTAATTTCCCATGCTGATTACAAAGATATGAGCGCATGAACTCGAAGCGAGTCTTAACCGGCCCGTAAGTTGTATGCGATGTCGCTTATTCTCAAATATCTCAAAATCTGCTGAAGATATTTTAATACGGTTTGAATTATCTGAAACTATATTTAATTATACCGAAAAGGTTTTCGAATCAATTAATTTCCTACGCTGATTACAAAGATATGAGCGCATGAACTCGAAGCGAGTCTTAACCGGCCCGTAAGTTGTATGCGATGTCGCTTTTTCTCAAATATCTCAAAATCTGGTGAAGATATTTTAATATGGTTTGAATTATCTGAAACTATATTTAATTATACGGAAAAGGTTTTCGAATCAGTTAATTTCCTAAGCTGATTACAAAGATATGAGCGCATGAACTCGAAGCGAGTCTTAACCGGCCCGTAAGTTGTATGCGATGTCGCTTTTTCTCAAATATCTCAAAATCTGGTGAAGATATTTTAATACGGTCTGAATTATCTGAAACTATATTTAATTATACCGAAAAGGTTTTCGAATCAATTAATTTTCTATGCTGATTATAAAGATATGAGCGCATCAACTCGAAGCGAGTGTTAACCGGCCCGTAAGTTGTATGTGATGTCGCTTTTTCTCAAATATCTCAAAATCTGTTGAAGATATTTTAATACGGTTTGAATTATCTGAAACTATATTTAATTATACCGAAAAGGTTTTCGAAACAATTAATTTCCTATGCTGATTACAAAGATATGAGCGCATGAACTCGAAGCGAGTCTTAACCGGCCCGTAAGTTGTATGCGATGTCGCTTTTTCTCAAATATCTCAAAATCTGTTGAAGATATTTTAATACGGTTTGAATTATCTGAAACTATATTTAATTATACCGAAAAGGTTTTCGAATCAATTAATTTCCTACGCTGATTACGAAGATATGAACGCATGAACTCGAAGAGAGTCTTAACCGGCCCGTAGGTTGTATGCGATGTCGCTTTTTCTCAAATATCTCAAAATCTGTTGAAGATATTTTAATACGGTTTGAATTATCTGAAACTATATTTAATTTTACCGAAAAGGTTTTCGAATCAATTAATTTCCTATGCTGATTACAAAGATATGAGCGCATGAACTCGAAGCGAGTGTTAACCGGCCCGTAATTTGTATGCAATGTCGCTTTTTCTCAAATATCTCAAAATCTGGTGAAGATATTTTAATACGGTTTGAATTATCTGAAACTATATTTAATTATACCGAAAAGGTTTTCGAATCAATTAATTTCCTACGCTGATTTCGAAGATATGAACGCATGAACTCGAAGAGAGTCTTAACCGGCCCGTAGGTTGTATGCGATGTCGCTTTTTCTCAAATATCTCAAAATCTGGTGAAGATATTTTAATACGGTTTGAATTATCTGAAACTATATTTAATTATACCGAAAAGGTTTTCGAATCAATTAATTTCCTATGCTGATTATAAAGATATGAGCGCATCAACTCGAAGCGAGTGTTAACCGGCCCGTAAGTTGTATGTGATGTCGCTTTTTCTCAAATATCTCAAAATCTGGTGAAGATATTTTAATACGGTTTGAATTATCTGAAACTATATTTAATTATACCGAAAAGGTTTTCGAAACAATTAATTTCCTATGCTGATTACAAAGATATGAGCGCATGAACTCGAAGCGAGTCTTAACCGGCCCGTAAGTTGTATGCGATGTCGCTTTTTCTCAAATATCTCAAAATCTGTTGAAGATATTTTAATACGGTTTGAATTATCTGAAACTATATTTAATTATACCGAAAAGGTTTTCGAATCAATTAATTTCCTACGCTGATTACGAAGATATGAACGCATGAACTCGAAGAGAGTCTTAACCGGCCCGTAGGTTGTATGCGATGTCGCTTTTTCTCAAATATCTCAAAATCTGTTGAAGATATTTTAATACGGTTTGAATTATCTGAAACTATATTTAATTATACCGAAAAGGTTTTCGAATCAATTAATTTCCTATGCTGATTACAAAGATATGAGCGCATGAACTCGAAGCGAGTGTTAACCGGCCCGTAATTTGTATGCAATGTCGCTTTTTTTCAAATATCTCAAAATCTGGTGAAGATATTTTAATACGGTTTGAATTATCTGAAACTATATTTAATTATACCGAAAAGGTTTTCGAAACAATTAATTTCCTATGCTGATTACAAAGATATGAGCGCATGAACTCGAAGCGAGTCTTAACCGGCCCGTAAGTTGTATGCGATGTCGCTTTTTCTCAAATATCTCAAAATCTGTTGAAGATATTTTAATACGGTTTGAATTATCTGAAACTATATTTAATTATACCGAAAAGGTTTTCGAATCAATTAATTTCCTACGCTGATTACGAAGATATGAACGCATGAACTCGAAGAGAGTCTTAACCGGCCCGTAGGTTGTATGCGATGTCGCTTTTTCTCAAATATCTCAAAATCTGTTGAAGATATTTTAATACGGTTTGAATTATCTGAAACTATATTTAATTTTACCGAAAAGGTTTTCGAATCAATTAATCTCCTATGCTGATTACAAAGATATGAGCGCATGAACTCGAAGCGAGTGTTAACCGGCCCGTAATTTGTATGCAATGTCGCTTTTTCTCAAATATCTCAAAATCTGGTGAAGATATTTTAATACGGTTTGAATTATCTGAAACTATATTTAATTATACCGAAAAGGTTTTCGAAACAATTAATTTCCTATGCTGATTACAAAGATATGAGCGCATGAACTCGAAGCGAGTCTTAACCGGCCCGTAAGTTGTATGCGATGTCGCTTTTTCTCAAATATCTCAAAATCTGTTGAAGATATTTTAATACGGTTTGAATTATCTGAAACTATATTTAATTATACCGAAAAGGTTTTCGAATCAATTAATTTCCTACGCTGATTACGAAGATATGAACGCATGAACTCGAAGAGAGTCTTAACCGGCCCGTAGGTTGTATGCGATGTCGCTTTTTCTCAAATATCTCAAAATCTGTTGAAGATATTTTAATACGGTTTGAATTATCTGAAACTATATTTAATTATACCGAAAAGGTTTTCGAAACAATTAATTTCCTATGCTGATTACAAAGATATGAGCGCATGAACTCGAAGCGAGTCTTAACCGGCCCGTAAGTTGTATGCGATGTCGCTTTTTCTCAAATATCTCAAAATCTGTTGAAGATATTTTAATACGGTTTAAATTATCTGAAACTATATTTAATTATACCGAAAAGGTTTTCGAATCAATTAATTTCCTACGCTGATTACGAAGATATGAACGCATGAACTCGAAGAGAGTCTTAACCGGCCCGTAGGTTGTATGCGATGTCGCTTTTTCTCAAATATCTCAAAATCTGTTGAAGATATTTTAATACGGTTTGAATTATCTGAAACTATATTTAATTTTACCGAAAAGGTTTTCGAATCAATTAATTTCCTATGCTGATTACAAAGATATGAGCGCATGAACTCGAAGCGAGTGTTAACCGGCCCGTAATTTGTATGCAATGTCGCTTTTTCTCAAATATCTCAAAATCTGGTGAAGATATTTTAATACGGTTTGAATTATCTGAAACTATATTTAATTATACCGAAAAGGTTTTCGAAACAATTAATTTCCTATGCTGATTACAAAGATATGAGCGCATGAACTCGAAGCGAGTCTTAACCGGCCCGTAAGTTGTATGCGAGGTCGCTTTTTCTCAAATATCTCAAAATCTGTTGAAGATATTTTAATACGGTTTGAATTATCTGAAACTATATTTAATTATACCGAAAAGGTTTTCGAATCAATTAATTTCCTATGCTGATTACAAAGATATGAGCGCATGAACTCGAAGCGAGTCTTAACCGGCCCGTAAGTTGTATGCGATGTCGCTTTTTCTCAAATATCTCAAAATCTGGTGAAGATATTTTAATATGGTTTGAATTATCTGAAACTATATTTAATTATACGGAAAAGGTTTTCGAATCAGTTAATTTCCTAAGCTGATTACAAAGATATGAGCGCATGAACTCGAAGCGAGTCTTAACCGGCCCGTAAGTTGTATGCGATGTCGCTTTTTCTCAAATATCTCAAAATCTGGTGAAGATATTTTAATATGGTTTGAATTATCTGAAACTATATTTAATTATACGGAAAAGGTTTTCGAATCAGTTAATTTCCTAAGCTGATTACAAAGATATGAGCGCATGAACTCTAAGCGAGTCTTAACCGGCCCGTAAGTTGTATGCGATGTCGCTTTTTCTCAAATATCTCAAAATCTGGTGAAGATATTTTAATACGGTTTGAATTATCTGAAACTATATTTAATTATACCGAAAAGGTTTTCGAATCAATTAATTTCCTACGCTGATTACGAAGATATGAACGCATGAACTCGAAGAGAGTCTTAACCGGCCCGTAGGTTGTATGCGATGTCGCTTTTTCTCAAATATCTCAAAATCTGTTGAAGATATTTTAATACGGTTTGAATTATCTGAAACTATATTTAATTTTACCGAAAAGGTTTTCGAATCAATTAATCTCCTATGCTGATTACAAAGATATGAGCGCATGAACTCGAAGCGAGTGTTAACCGGCCCGTAATTTGTATGCAATGTCGCTTTTTCTCAAATATCTCAAAATCTGGTGAAGATATTTTAATACGGTTTGAATTATCTGAAACTATATTTAATTATACCGAAAAGGTTTTCGAATCAATTAATTTCCTATGCTGATTACAAAGATATGAGCGCATGAACTCGAAGCGAGTCTTAACCGGCCCGTAAGTTGTATGTGATGTCGCTTTTTCTCAAATATCTCAAAATCTGGTGAAGATATTTTAATACGGTTTGAATTATCTGAAACTATATTTAATTATACCGAAAAGGTTTTCGAAACAATTAATTTCCTATGCTGATTACAAAGATATGAGCGCATGAACTCGAAGCGAGTCTTAACCGGCCCGTAAGTTGTATGCGATGTCGCTTTTTCTCAAATATCTCAAAATCTGTTGAAGATATTTTAATACGGTTTGAATTATCTGAAACTATATTTAATTATACCGAAAAGGTTTTCGAATCAATTAATTTCCTACGCTGATTACGAAGATATGAACGCATGAACTCGAAGAGAGTCTTAACCGGCCCGTAGGTTGTATGCGATGTCGCTTTTTCTCAAATATCTCAAAATCTGTTGAAGATATTTTAATACGGTTTGAATTATCTGAAACTATATTTAATTATACCGAAAAGGTTTTCGAAACAATTAATTTCCTATGCTGATTACAAAGATATGAGCGCATGAACTCGAAGCGAGTCTTAACCGGCCCGTAAGTTGTATGCGATGTCGCTTTTTCTCAAATATCTCAAAATCTGTTGAAGATATTTTAATACGGTTTAAATTATCTGAAACTATATTTAATTATACCGAAAAGGTTTTCGAATCAATTAATTTCCTACGCTGATTACGAAGATATGAACGCATGAACTCGAAGAGAGTCTTAACCGGCCCGTAGGTTGTATGCGATGTCGCTTTTTCTCAAATATCTCAAAATCTGTTGAAGATATTTTAATACGGTTTGAATTATCTGAAACTATATTTAATTTTACCGAAAAGGTTTTCGAATCAATTAATTTCCTATGCTGATTACAAAGATATGAGCGCATGAACTCGAAGCGAGTGTTAACCGGCCCGTAATTTGTATGCAATGTCGCTTTTTCTCAAATATCTCAAAATCTGGTGAAGATATTTTAATACGGTTTGAATTATCTGAAACTATATTTAATTATACCGAAAAGGTTTTCGAAACAATTAATTTCCTATGCTGATTACAAAGATATGAGCGCATGAACTCGAAGCGAGTCTTAACCGGCCCGTAAGTTGTATGCGAGGTCGCTTTTTCTCAAATATCTCAAAATCTGTTGAAGATATTTTAATACGGTTTGAATTATCTGAAACTATATTTAATTATACCGAAAAGGTTTTCGAATCAATTAATTTCCTATGCTGATTACAAAGATATGAGCGCATGAACTCGAAGCGAGTCTTAACCGGCCCGTAAGTTGTATGCGATGTCGCTTTTTCTCAAATATCTCAAAATCTGGTGAAGATATTTTAATATGGTTTGAATTATCTGAAACTATATTTAATTATACGGAAAAGGTTTTCGAATCAGTTAATTTCCTAAGCTGATTACAAAGATATGAGCGCATGAACTCGAAGCGAGTCTTAACCGGCCCGTAAGTTGTATGCGATGTCGCTTTTTCTCAAATATCTCAAAATCTGGTGAAGATATTTTAATACGGTTTGAATTATCTGAAACTATATTTAATTATACCGAAAAGGTTTTCGAATCAATTAATTTCCTATGCTGATTACAAAGATATGAGCGCATGAACTCGAAGCGAGTCTTAACCGGCCCGTAAGTTGTATGCGATGTCGCTTTTTCTCAAATATCGCAAAATCTGGTGAAGATATTTTAATACGGTTTAAATTATCTGAAACTATATTTAATTATACCGAAAAGGTTTTCGAATCAATTAATTTCCTATGCTGATTACAAAGATATGAGCGCATGAACTCGAAGCGAGTCTTAACCGGCCCGTAAGTTGTATGCGATGTCGCTTTTTCTCAAATATCTCAAAATCTGGTGAAGATATTTTAATATGGTTTGAATTATCTGAAACTATATTTAATTATACCGAAAAGGTTTTCGAATCAATTAATTTCCTATGCTGATTACAAAGATATGAGCGCATGAACTCGAAGCGAGTCTTAACCGGCCCGTAAGTTGTATGCGATGTCACTTTTTCTCAAATATCTCAAAATCTGGTTAAGATATTTTAATACGGTTTGAATTATCTGAAACTATATTTAATTATACCGAAAAGGTTTTCGAATCAATTAATTTCCTATGCTGATTACAAAGATATGAGCGCATGAACTCGAAGCGAGTCTTAACCGGCCCGTAAGTTGTATGCGATGTCGCTTTTTCTCAAATATCGCAAAATCTGGTGAAGATATTTTAATACGGTTTAAATTATCTGAAACTATATTTAATTATACCGAAAAGGTTTTCGAATCAGTTAATTTCCTAAGCTGATTACAAAGATATGAGCGCATGAACTCGAAGCGAGTCTTAACCGGCCCGTAAGTTGTATGCGATGTCGCTTTTTCTCAAATATCTCAAAATCTGGTGAAGATATTTTAATACGGTTTGAATTATCTGAAACTATATTTAATTATACCGAAAAGGTTTTCGAAACAATTAATTTCCTATGCTGATTACAAAGATATGAGCGCATGAACTCGAAGCGAGTCTTAACCGGCCCGTAAGTTGTATGCGAGGTCGCTTTTTCTCAAATATCTCAAAATCTGTTGAAGATATTTTAATACGGTTTGAATTATCTGAAACTATATTTAATTATACCGAAAAGGTTTTCGAATCAATTAATTTCCTATGCTGATTACAAAGATATGAGCGCATGAACTCGAAGCGAGTCTTAACCGGCCCGTAAGTTGTATGCGATGTCGCTTTTTCTCAAATATCTCAAAATCTGGTGAAGATATTTTAATATGGTTTGAATTATCTGAAACTATATTTAATTATACGGAAAAGGTTTTCGAATCAGTTAATTTCCTAAGCTGATTACAAAGATATGAGCGCATGAACTCGAAGCGAGTCTTAACCGGCCCGTAAGTTGTATGCGATGTCGCTTTTTCTCAAATATCTCAAAATCTGGTGAAGATATTTTAATACGGTTTGAATTATCTGAAACTATATTTAATTATACCGAAAAGGTTTTCGAATCAATTAATTTCCTATGCTGATTATTTTTAATTATACCGAAAAGGTTTTCGAATCAATTAATTTCCTATGCTGATTACAAAGATATGAGCGCATGAACTCGAAGCGAGTCTTAACCGGCCCGTAAGTTGTATGCGATGTCGCTTTTTCTCAAATATCTCAAAATCTGGTGAAGATATTTTAATATGGTTTGAATTATCTGAAACTATATTTAATTATACGGAAAAGGTTTTCGAATCAGTTAATTTCCTAAGCTGATTACAAAGATATGAGCGCATGAACTCGAAGCGAGTCTTAACCGGCCCGTAAGTTGTATGCGATGTCGCTTTTTCTCAAATATCTCAAAATCTGGTGAAGATATTTTAATACGGTTTGAATTATCTGAAACTATATTTAATTATACCGAAAAGGTTTTCGAAACAATTAATTTCCTATGCTGATTACAAAGATATGAGCGCATGAACTCGAAGCGAGTCTTAACCGGCCCGTAAGTTGTATGCGAGGTCGCTTTTTCTCAAATATCTCAAAATCTGTTGAAGATATTTTAATACGGTTTGAATTATCTGAAACTATATTTAATTATACCGAAAAGGTTTTCGAATCAATTAATTTCCTATGCTGATTACAAAGATATGAGCGCATGAACTCGAAGCGAGTCTTAACCGGCCCGTAAGTTGTATGCGATGTCGCTTTTTCTCAAATATCTCAAAATCTGGTGAAGATATTTTAATATGGTTTGAATTATCTGAAACTATATTTAATTATACGGAAAAGGTTTTCGAATCAGTTAATTTCCTAAGCTGATTACAAAGATATGAGCGCATGAACTCGAAGCGAGTCTTAACCGGCCCGTAAGTTGTATGCGATGTCGCTTTTTCTCAAATATCTCAAAATCTGGTGAAGATATTTTAATACGGTTTGAATTATCTGAAACTATATTTAATTATACCGAAAAGGTTTTCGAATCAATTAATTTCCTATGCTGATTATTTTTAATTATACCGAAAAGGTTTTCGAATCAATTAATTTCCTATGCTGATTACAAAGATATGAGCGCATGAACTCGAAGCGAGTCTTAACCGGCCCGTAAGTTGTATGCGATGTCGCTTTTTCTCAAATATCTCAAAATCTGGTGAAGATATTTTAATATGGTTTGAATTATCTGAAACTATATTTAATTATACGGAAAAGGTTTTCGAATCAGTTAATTTCCTAAGCTGATTACAAAGATATGAGCGCATGAACTCGAAGCGAGTCTTAACCGGCCCGTAAGTTGTATGCGATGTCGCTTTTTCTCAAATATCTCAAAATCTGGTGAAGATATTTTAATACGGTTTGAATTATCTGAAACTATATTTAATTATACCGAAAAGGTTTTCGAATCAATTAATTTCCTATGCTGATTACAAAGATATGAGCGCATGAACTCGAAGCGAGTCTTAACCGGCCCGTAAGTTGTATGCGATGTCACTTTTTCTCAAATATCTCAAAATCTGGTTAAGATATTTTAATACGGTTTGAATTATCTGAAACTATATTTAATTATACCGAAAAGGTTTTCGAATCAATTAATTTCCTATGCTGATTACAAAGATATGAGCGCATGAACTCGAAGCGAGTCTTAACCGGCCCGTAAGTTGTATGCGATGTCGCTTTTTCTCAAATATCGCAAAATCTGGTGAAGATATTTTAATACGGTTTAAATTATCTGAAACTATATTTAATTATACCGAAAAGGTTTTCGAATCAGTTAATTTCCTAAGCTGATTACAAAGATATGAGCGCATGAACTCGAAGCGAGTCTTAACCGGCCCGTAAGTTGTATGCGATGTCGCTTTTTCTCAAATATCTCAAAATCTGGGAAAGATATTTTAATATGGTTTGAATTATCTGAAACTATATTTAATTATACCGAAAAGGTTTTCGAATCAATTAATTTCCTATGCTAATTACAAAGATATGAGCGCATGAACTCGAAGCGAGTCTTAACCGGCCCGTAAGTTGTATGCGATGTCGCTTTTTCTCAAATATCTCAAAATCTGGTGAAGATATTTTAATACGGTTTGAATTATCTGAAACTATATTTAATTATACCGAAAAGGTTTTCGAATCAATTAATTTCCTATGCTGATTACAAAGATATGAGCGCATGAACTCGAAGCGAGTCTTAACCGGCCCGTAAGTTGTATGTGATGTCGCTTTTTCTCAAATATCTCAAAATCTGGTAAAGATATTTAAATACGGTTTGAATTATCTGAAACTATATTTAATTATACCGAAAAGGTTTTCGAATCAATTAATTTCCTATGCTGATTACAAAGATATGAGTGCATGAACTCGAAGCGACTCTTAACCGGCCCGTAAGTTGTATGCGATGTCGTTTTTTCCCAAATATCTCAAAATCTGGTGAAGATATTTTAATACGGTTTGAATTATCTGAAACTATATTTAATTATACCGAAAAGGTTTTCGAATCAATTAGTTTCCTATGCTGATTACAAAGATATGAGCGCATGAACTCGAAGCGAGTCTTAACCGGCCCGTAAGTTGTTTGTGATGTCGCTTTTTCTTAAATATCTCAAAATCTGGTAAAGATATTTAAATACGGTTTGAATTATCTGAAACTATATTTAATTATACCAAAAAGGTTTTCGAATCAATTAATTTCCTATGCTGATTACAAAGATATGAGCGCATGAACTCGAAGCGAGTCTTAACCGGCCCGTAAGTTGTATGCGATGTCGCTTTTTCTCAAATATCTCAAAATCTGGTAAAGATATTTAAATACGGTTTGAATTATCTGAAACTATATTTAATTATACCGAAAAGGTTTTCGATTCAAGTAATTTCCCCTGCTGATTGCTATGATAGAAGCGCATGAACTCGAAGCGAGTCTTAACCGGCCCGTAAGTTGTATGCGATGTTGCTTTTTCTCAAATATCTCAAAATCTGCGGAAGATATTTTAATACGGTTTAAATTATCTGAAACTATATTTAATTATACCGAAAAGGTTTTCGAATCAATTAATTTCCTATCCTGATTACAAAGATATGAGCGCATGAACTCGAAGCGACTCTTAACCGGCCCGTAAGTTGTATGTGATGTCGCTTTTTCTCAAATATCTCAAAATCTGGTAAAGATATTTAAATACGGTTTGAATTATCTGAAACTATATTTAATTATACCGAAAAGGTTTTCGATTCAAGTAATTTCCCCTGCTGATTGCTATGATAGAAGCGCATGAACTCGAAGCGAGTCTTAACCGGCCCGTAAGTTGTATGCGATGTTGCTTTTTCTCAAATATCTCAAAATCTGGTGAAGATATTTTAATACGGTTTGAATTATCTGAAACTATATTTAATTATACCGAAAAGGTTTTCGAAACAATTAATTTCCTATGCTGATTACAAAGATATGAGCGCATGAACTCGAAGCGAGTCTTAACCGGCCCGTAAGTTGTATGCGAGGTCGCTTTTTCTCAAATATCTCAAAATCTGTTGAAGATATTTTAATACGGTTTGAATTATCTGAAACTATATTTAATTATACCGAAAAGGTTTTCGAATCAATTAATTTCCTATGCTGATTACAAAGATATGAGCGCATGAACTCGAAGCGAGTCTTAACCGGCCCGTAAGTTGTATGCGATGTCGCTTTTTCTCAAATATCTCAAAATCTGGTGAAGATATTTTAATATGGTTTGAATTATCTGAAACTATATTTAATTATACGGAAAAGGTTTTCGAATCAGTTAATTTCCTAAGCTGATTACAAAGATATGAGCGCATGAACTCGAAGCGAGTCTTAACCGGCCCGTAAGTTGTATGCGATGTCGCTTTTTCTCAAATATCTCAAAATCTGGTGAAGATATTTTAATACGGTTTGAATTATCTGAAACTATATTTAATTATACCGAAAAGGTTTTCGAATCAATTAATTTCCTATGCTGATTATTTTTAATTATACCGAAAAGGTTTTCGAATCAATTAATTTCCTATGCTGATTACAAAGATATGAGCGCATGAACTCGAAGCGAGTCTTAACCGGCCCGTAAGTTGTATGCGATGTCGCTTTTTCTCAAATATCTCAAAATCTGGTGAAGATATTTTAATATGGTTTGAATTATCTGAAACTATATTTAATTATACGGAAAAGGTTTTCGAATCAGTTAATTTCCTAAGCTGATTACAAAGATATGAGCGCATGAACTCGAAGCGAGTCTTAACCGGCCCGTAAGTTGTATGCGATGTCGCTTTTTCTCAAATATCTCAAAATCTGGTGAAGATATTTTAATACGGTTTGAATTATCTGAAACTATATTTAATTATACCGAAAAGGTTTTCGAATCAATTAATTTCCTATGCTGATTACAAAGATATGAGCGCATGAACTCGAAGCGAGTCTTAACCGGCCCGTAAGTTGTATGCGATGTCACTTTTTCTCAAATATCTCAAAATCTGGTTAAGATATTTTAATACGGTTTGAATTATCTGAAACTATATTTAATTATACCGAAAAGGTTTTCGAATCAATTAATTTCCTATGCTGATTACAAAGATATGAGCGCATGAACTCGAAGCGAGTCTTAACCGGCCCGTAAGTTGTATGCGATGTCGCTTTTTCTCAAATATCGCAAAATCTGGTGAAGATATTTTAATACGGTTTAAATTATCTGAAACTATATTTAATTATACCGAAAAGGTTTTCGAATCAGTTAATTTCCTAAGCTGATTACAAAGATATGAGCGCATGAACTCGAAGCGAGTCTTAACCGGCCCGTAAGTTGTATGCGATGTCGCTTTTTCTCAAATATCTCAAAATCTGGGAAAGATATTTTAATATGGTTTGAATTATCTGAAACTATATTTAATTATACCGAAAAGGTTTTCGAATCAATTAATTTCCTATGCTAATTACAAAGATATGAGCGCATGAACTCGAAGCGAGTCTTAACCGGCCCGTAAGTTGTATGCGATGTCGCTTTTTCTCAAATATCTCAAAATCTGGTGAAGATATTTTAATACGGTTTGAATTATCTGAAACTATATTTAATTATACCGAAAAGGTTTTCGAATCAATTAATTTCCTATGCTGATTACAAAGATATGAGCGCATGAACTCGAAGCGAGTCTTAACCGGCCCGTAAGTTGTATGTGATGTCGCTTTTTCTCAAATATCTCAAAATCTGGTAAAGATATTTAAATACGGTTTGAATTATCTGAAACTATATTTAATTATACCGAAAAGGTTTTCGAATCAATTAATTTCCTATGCTGATTACAAAGATATGAGTGCATGAACTCGAAGCGACTCTTAACCGGCCCGTAAGTTGTATGCGATGTCGTTTTTTCCCAAATATCTCAAAATCTGGTGAAGATATTTTAATACGGTTTGAATTATCTGAAACTATATTTAATTATACCGAAAAGGTTTTCGAATCAATTAGTTTCCTATGCTGATTACAAAGATATGAGCGCATGAACTCGAAGCGAGTCTTAACCGGCCCGTAAGTTGTTTGTGATGTCGCTTTTTCTTAAATATCTCAAAATCTGGTAAAGATATTTAAATACGGTTTGAATTATCTGAAACTATATTTAATTATACCAAAAAGGTTTTCGAATCAATTAATTTCCTATGCTGATTACAAAGATATGAGCGCATGAACTCGAAGCGAGTCTTAACCGGCCCGTAAGTTGTATGCGATGTCGCTTTTTCTCAAATATCTCAAAATCTGGTAAAGATATTTAAATACGGTTTGAATTATCTGAAACTATATTTAATTATACCGAAAAGGTTTTCGATTCAAGTAATTTCCCCTGCTGATTGCTATGATAGAAGCGCATGAACTCGAAGCGAGTCTTAACCGGCCCGTAAGTTGTATGCGATGTTGCTTTTTCTCAAATATCTCAAAATCTGCGGAAGATATTTTAATATGGTTTGAATTATCTGAAACTATATTTAATTATACCGAAAAGGTTTTCGAATCAATTAATTTCCTATGCTAATTACAAAGATATGAGCGCATGAACTCGAAGCGAGTCTTAACCGGCCCGTAAGTTGTATGCGATATCGCTTTTTCTCAAATATCTCAAAATCTGATGAAGATATTTTAATACGGTTTAAATTATCTGAAACTATATTTAATTATACCGAAAAGGTTTTCGAATCAATTAATTTCCTATCCTGATTACAAAGATATGAGCGCATGAACTCGAAGCGACTCTTAACCGGCCCGTAAGTTGTATGCGATGTCGTTTTTTCTCAAATATCTCAAAATCTGGTGAAGATATTTTAATACGGTTTGAATTATCTGAAACTATATTTAATTATACCGAAAAGGTTTTCGAATCAATTAATTTCCTATGCTGATTACAAAGATATGAGCGCATGAACTTGAAGCGAGTCTTAACCGGCCCGTAAGTTGTATGCGATGTCGCTTTTTCTCAAATATCTCAAAATCTGGTGAAGATATTTTAATACGGTTTGAATTATCTGAAACTATATTTAATTATACCGAAAAGGTTTTCGAATCAATTAATTTCCTATGCTGATTACAAAGATATGAGCGCATGAACTCGAAGCGAGTCTTAACCGGCCCGTAAGTTGTATGTGATGTCGCTTTTTCTCAAATATCTCAAAATCTGGTAAAGATATTTAAATACGGTTTGAATTATCTGAAACTATATTTAATTATACCGAAAAGGTTTTCGAATCAATTAATTTCCTATGCTGATTACAAAGATATGAGCGCATGAACTCGAAGCGAGTCTTAACCGGCCCGTAAGTTGTATGTGATGTCGCTTTTTCTCAAATATCTCAAAATCTGGTAAAGATATTTAAATACGGTTTGAATTATCTGAAACTATATTTAATTATACCGAAAAGGTTTTCGAATCAATTAATTTCCTATGCTGATTACAAAGATATGAGTGCATGAACTCGAAGCGACTCTTAACCGGCCCGTAAGTTGTATGCGATGTCGTTTTTTCCCAAATATCTCAAAATCTGGTGAAGATATTTTAATACGGTTTGAATTATCTGAAACTATATTTAATTATACCGAAAAGGTTTTCGAATCAATTAATTTCCTATGCTGATTACAAAGATATGAGCGCATGAACTCGAAGCGAGTCTTAACCGGCCCGTAAGTTGTATGTGATGTCGCTTTTTCTTAAATATCTCAAAATCTGGTAAAGATATTTAAATACGGTTTGAATTATCTGAAACTATATTTAATTATACCAAAAAGGTTTTCGAATCAATTAATTTCCTATGCTGATTACAAAGATATGAGCGCATGAACTCGAAGCGAGTCTTAACCGGCCCGTAAGTTGTATGCGATGTCGCTTTTTCTCAAATATCTCAAAATCTGGTAAAGATATTTAAATACGGTTTGAATTATCTGAAACTATATTTAATTATACCGAAAAGGTTTTCGATTCAAGTAATTTCCCCTGCTGATTGCTATGATAGAAGCGCATGAACTCGAAGCGAGTCTTAACCGGCCCGTAAGTTGTATGCGATGTTGCTTTTTCTCAAATATCTCAAAATCTGCGGAAGATATTTTAATATGGTTTGAATTATCTGAAACTATATTTAATTATACCGAAAAGGTTTTCGAATCAATTAATTTCCTATGCTAATTACAAAGATATGAGCGCATGAACTCGAAGCGAGTCTTAACCGGCCCGTAAGTTGTATGCGATATCGCTTTTTCTCAAATATCTCAAAATCTGGTGAAGATATTTTAATACGGTTTAAATTATCTGAAACTATATTTAATTATACCGAAAAGGTTTTCGAATCAATTAATTTCCTATGCTGATTACAAAGATATGAGCGCATGAACTCGAAGCGACTCTTAACCGGCCCGTAAGTTGTATGCGATGTCGTTTTTTCTCAAATATCTCAAAATCTGGTGAAGATATTTTAATACGGTTTGAATTATCTGAAACTATATTTAATTATACCGAAAAGAAAATTATATTTAATTATACCGAAAAGGTTTTCGAATCAATTAATTTCCTATGCTGATTACAAAGATATGAGCGCATGAACTCGAAGCGAGTCTTAACCGGCCCGTAAGTTGTATGTGATGTCGCTTTTTCTTAAATATCTCAAAATTTGGTAAAGATATTTAAATACGGTTTGAATTATCTGAAACTATATTTAATTATACCGAAAAGGTTTTCGAATCAATTAATTTCCTATGCTAATTACAAAGATATGAGCGCATGAACTCGAAGCGAGTCTTAACCGGCCCGTAAGTTGTATGCGATATCGCTTTTTCTCAAATATCTCAAAATCTGGTGAAGATATTTTAATACGGTTTAAATTATCTGAAACTATATTTAATTATACCGAAAAGGTTTTCGAATCAATTAATTTTCTATGCTGATTACAAAGATATGAGCGCATGAACTCGAAGCGACTCTTAACCGGCCCGTAAGTTGTATGCGATGTCGTTTTTTCTCAAATATCTCAAAATCTGGTGAAGATATTTTAATACGGTTTGAATTATCTGAAACTATATTTAATTATACCGAAAAGGTTTTCGAATCAATTAATTTTCTATGCTGATTACAAAGATATGAGCGCATGAACTCGAAGCGAGTCTTAACCGGCCCGTAAGTTGTATGCGATGTCGCTTTTTCTCAAATATCTCAAAATCTGGTCAAGATATTTTAATACGGTTTGAATTATCTGAAACTATATTTAATTATACCGAAAAGGTTTTCGAATCAATTAATTTCCTATGCTGATTACAAAGATATGAGCGCATGAACTCGAAGCGAGTCTTAACCGGCCCGTAAGTTGTATGTGATGTCGCTTTTTCTCAAATATCTCAAAATCTGGTAAAGATATTTAAATACGGTTTGAATTATCTGAAACTATATTTAATTATACCGAAAAGGTTTTCGAATCAATTAATTTCCTATGCTGATTACAAAGATATGAGCGCATGAACTCGAAGCGAGTCTTAACCGGCCCGTAAGTTGTATGTGATGTCGCTTTTTCTCAAATATCTCAAAATCTGGTAAAGATATTTAAATACGGTTTGAATTATCTGAAACTATATTTAATTATACCGAAAAGGTTTTCGAATCAATTAATTTCCTATGCTGATTACAAAGATATGAGTGCATGAACTCGAAGCGACTCTTAACCGGCCCGTAAGTTGTATGCGATGTCGTTTTTTCCCAAATATCTCAAAATCTGGTGAAGATATTTTAATACGGTTTGAATTATCTGAAACTATATTTAATTATACCGAAAAGGTTTTCGAATCAATTAATTTCCTATGCTGATTACAAAGATATGAGCGCATGAACTCGAAGCGAGTCTTAACCGGCCCGTAAGTTGTATGTGATGTCGCTTTTTCTTAAATATCTCAAAATCTGGTAAAGATATTTAAATACGGTTTGAATTATCTGAAACTATATTTAATTATACCAAAAAGGTTTTCGAATCAATTAATTTCCTATGCTGATTACAAAGATATGAGCGCATGAACTCGAAGCGAGTCTTAACCGGCCCGTAAGTTGTATGTGATGTCGCTTTTTCTTAAATATCTCAAAATCTGGTAAAGATATTTAAATACGGTTTGAATTATCTGAAACTATATTTAATTATACCGAAAAGGTTTTCGAATCAATTAATTTCCTATGCTGATTACAAAGATATGAGTGCATGAACTCGAAGCGACTCTTAACCGGCCCGTAAGTTGTATGCGATGTCGTTTTTTCCCAAATATCTCAAAATCTGGTAAAGATATTTTAATACGGTTTAAATTATCTGAAACTATATTTAATTATACCGAAAAGGTTTTCGAATCAATTAATTTCCTATGCTGATTACAAAGATATGAGCGCATGAACTCGAAGCGAGTCTTAACCGGCCCGTAAGTTGTATGCGATGTCGCTTTTTCTCAAATATCTCAAAATCTGGTAAAGATATTTAAATACGGTTTGAATTATCTGAAACTATATTTAATTATACCGAAAAGGTTTTCGAATCAATTAATTTCCTATGCTGATTACAAAGATATGAGTGCATGAACTCGAAGCGACTCTTAACCGGCCCGTAAGTTGTATGCGATGTCGTTTTTTCCCAAATATCTCAAAATCTGGTAAAGATATTTTAATACGGTTTGAATTATCTGAAACTATATTTAATTATACCGAAAAGGTTTTCGAATCAATTAATTTCCTATGCTGATTACAAAGATATGAGCGCATGAACTCGAAGCGACTCTTAACCGGCCCGTAAGTTGTATGCGATGTCATTTTTTCCCAAATATCTCAAAATCTGGTGAAGATATTTTAATACGGTTTGAATTATCTGAAACTATATTT
Source organism: Aleochara curtula (assembly GCA_963978815.1). Lineage (NCBI taxonomy): Eukaryota > Metazoa > Arthropoda > Insecta > Coleoptera > Staphylinidae > Aleochara > Aleochara curtula. The sequence goes on along the minus strand of OZ022222.1, from coordinate 8,309,511 downwards.
AATTATACCGAAAAGGTTTTCGAATCAATTAATTTCCTATGCTGATTACAAAGATATGAGCGCATGAACTCGAAGCGAGTCTTAACCGGCCCGTAAGTTGTATGTGATGTCGCTTTTTCTTAAATATCTCAAAATCTGGTAAAGATATTTAAATACGGTTTGAATTATCTGAAACTATATTTAATTATACCGAAAAGGTTTTCGATTCAAGTAATTTCCTCTGCTGATTGCTAAGATAGAAGCGCATGAACTCGAAGCGAGTCTTAACCGGCCCGTAAGTTGTATGCGATGTCGCTTTTTCTCAAATATCTCAAAATCTGGTAAAGATATTTAAATACGGTTTGAATTATCTGAAACTATATTTAGTTATACCGAAAAGGTTTTCGAATCAATTAATTTCCTATGCTGATTACAAAGATATGAGCGCATGAAGTCGAAGCCAGTCTTAACCGGCCCGTAAGTTGTATGTGATGTCGCTTTTTCTCAAATATCTCAAAATCTGGTAAAGATATTTAAATACGGTTTGAATTATCTGAAACTATATTTAATTATACCGAAAATGTTTTCGAATCAATTAATTTCCTATGCTGATTACAAAGATATGAGCGCATGAACTCGAAGCGACTCTTAACCGGCCCGTAAGTTGTATGCGATGTCGTTTTTTCTCAAATATCTCAAAATCTGGTGAAGATATTTCAATACGGTTTGAATTATCTGAAACTATATTTAATTATACCGAAAAGGTTTTCGAATCAATTAATTTCCTATGCTGATTACAAAGATATGAGCGCATGAACTCGAAGCGAGTCTTAACCGGCCCGTAAGTTGTATGCGATGTCGCTTTTTCTCAAATATCTCAAAATCTGGTAAAGATATTTAAATACGGTTTGAATTATCTGAAACTATATTTAATTATACCGAAAAGGTTTTCGAATCAATTAATTTCCTATGCTGATTACAAAGATATGAGCGCATGAACTCGAAGCGACTCTTAACCGGCCCGTAAGTTGTATGCGATGTCGTTTTTTCTCAAATATCTCAAAATCTGGTGAAGATATTTTAATACGGTTTGAATTATCTGAAACTATATTTAATTATACCGAAAAGGTTTTCGAATCAATTAATTTCCTATGCTGATTACAAAGATATGAGCGCATGAACTCGAAGCGAGTCTTAACCGGCCCGTAAGTTGTATGTGATGTCGCTTTTTCTCAAATATCTCAAAATCTGGTAAAGATATTTAAATACGGTTTGAATTATCTGAAACTATATTTAGTTATACCGAAAAGGTTTTCGAATCAATTAATTTCCTATGCTGATTACAAAGATATGAGCGCATGAACTCGAAGCGACTCTTAACCGGCCCGTAAGTTGTATGCGATGTCGTTTTTTCCCAAATATCTCAAAATCTGGTGAAGATATTTTAATACGGTTTGAATTATCTGAAACTATATTTAATTATACCGAAAAGGTTTTCGAATCAATTAATTTCCTATGCTGATTACAAAGATATGAGTGCATGAACTCGAAGCGACTCTTAACCGGCCCGTAAGTTGTATGCGATGTCGTTTTTTCCCAAATATCTCAAAATCTGGTGAAGATATTTAAATACGGTTTGAATTATCTGAAACTATATTTAATTATACCGAAAAGGTTTTCGAATCAATTAATTTCCTATGCTGATTACAAAGATATGAGCGCATGAACTCGAAGCGAGTCTTAACCGGCCCGTAAGTTGTATGTGATGTCGCTTTTTCTCAAATATCTCAAAATCTGGTAAAGATATTTAAATACGGTTTGAATTATCTGAAACTATATTTAATTATACCGAAAAGGTTTTCGAATCAATTAATTTCCTATGCTGATTACAAAGATATGAGCGCATGAACTCGAAGCGAGTCTTAACCGGCCCGTAAGTTGTATGTGATGTCGCTTTTTCTCAAATATCTCAAAATCTGGTAAAGATATTTAAATACGGTTTGAATTATCTGAAACTATATTTAATTATACCGAAAAGGTTTTCGAATCAATTAATTTCCTATGCTGATTACAAAGATATGAGCGCATGAACTCGAAGCGAGTCTTAACCGGCCCGTAAGTTGTATGCGATGTCGCTTTTTCTCAAATATCTCAAAATCTGGTAAAGATATTTAAATACGGTTTGAATTATCTGAAACTATATTTAATTATACCGAAAAGGTTTTCGAATCAATTAATTTCCCCTGCTGATTGCTATGATAGAAGCGCATGAACTCGAAGCGAGTCTTAACCGGCCCGTAAGTTGTATGCGATGTTGCTTTTTCTCAAATATCTCAAAATCTGCGGAAGATATTTTAATATGGTTTGAATTATCTGAAACTATATTTAATTATACCGAAAAGGTTTTCGAATCAATTAATTTCCTATGCTAATTACAAAGATATGAGCGCATGAACTCGAAGCGAGTCTTAACCGGCCCGTAAGTTGTATGCGATGTCGCTTTTTCTCAAATATCTCAAAATCTGGTGAAGATATTTTAATACGGTTTGAATTATCTGAAACTATATTTAATTATACCGAAAAGGTTTTCGAATCAATTCATTTCCTATGCTGATTACAAAGATATGAGCGCATGAACTCGAAGCGAGTCTTAACCGGCCCGTAAGTTGTATGTGATGTCGCTTTTTCTCAAATATCTCAAAATCTGGTAAAGATATTTAAATACGGTTTGAATTATCTGAAACTATATTTAATTATACCGAAAAGGTTTTCGAATCAATTAATTTCCTATGCTAATTACAAAGATATGAGCGCATGAACTCGAAGCGAGTCTTAACCGGCCCGTAAGTTGTATGCGATATCGCTTTTTCTCAAATATCTCAAAATCTGGTGAAGATATTTTAATACGGTTTAAATTATCTGAAACTATATTTAATTATACCGAAAAGGTTTTCGAATCAATTAATTTCCTATGCTGATTACAAAGATATGAGCGCATGAACTCGAAGCGAGTCTTAACCGGCCCGTAAGTTGTATGTGATGTCGCTTTTTCTCAAATATCTCAAAATCTGGTAAAGATATTTAAATACGGTTTGAATTATCTGAAACTATATTTAATTATACCGAAAAGGTTTTCGAATCAATTAATTTCCTATGCTAATTACAAAGATATGAGCGCATGAACTCGAAGCGAGTCTTAACCGGCCCGTAAGTTGTATGCGATATCGCTTTTTCTCAAATATCTCAAAATCTGGTGAAGATATTTTAATACGGTTTAAATTATCTGAAACTATATTTAATTATACCGAAAAGGTTTTCGAATCAATTCATTTCCTATGCTGATTACAAAGATATGAGCGCATGAACTCGAAGCGAGTCTTAACCGGCCCGTAAGTTGTATGTGATGTCGCTTTTTCTCAAATATCTCAAAATCTGGTAAAGATATTTAAATACGGTTTGAATTATCTGAAACTATATTTAATTATACCGAAAAGGTTTTCGAATCAATTAATTTCCTATGCTGATTACAAAGATATGAGCGCATGAACTCGAAGCGAGTCTTAACCGGCCCGTAAGTTGTATGTGATGTCGATTTTTCTCAAATATCTCAAAATCTGGTAAAGATATTTAAATACGGTTTGAATTATCTGAAACTATATTTAATTATACCGAAAAGGTTTTCGAATCAATTAATTTCCTATGCTGATTACAAAGATATGAGCGCATGAACTCGAAGCGAGTCTTAACCGGCCCGTAAGTTGTATGCGATGTCGCTTTTTCTCAAATATCTCAAAATCTGGTAAAGATATTTAAATACGGTTTGAATTATCTGAAACTATATTTAATTATACCGAAAAGGTTTTCGAATCAATTAATTTCCCCTGCTGATTGCTATGATAGAAGCGCATGAACTCGAAGCGAGTCTTAACCGGCCCGTAAGTTGTATGCGATGTTGCTTTTTCTCAAATATCTCAAAATCTGCGGAAGATATTTTAATATGGTTTGAATTATCTGAAACTATATTTAATTATACCGAAAAGGTTTTCGAATCAATTAATTTCCTATGCTAATTACAAAGATATGAGCGCATGAACTCGAAGCGAGTCTTAACCGGCCCGTAAGTTGTATGCGATATCGCTTTTTCTCAAATATCTCAAAATCTGGTGAAGATATTTTAATACGGTTTAAATTATCTGAAACTATATTTAATTATACCGAAAAGGTTTTCGAATCAATTAATTTCCTATGCTGATTACAAAGATATGAGCGCATGAACTCGAAGCGACTCTTAACCGGGCCGTAAGTTGTATGCGATGTCGTTTTTTCTCAAATATCTCAAAATCTGGTGAAGATATTTTAATACGGTTTGAATTATCTGAAACTATATTTAATTATACCGAAAAGGTTTTCGAATCAATTAATTTCCTATGCTGATTACAAAGATATGAGCGCATGAACTCGAAGCGAGTCTTAACCGGCCCGTAAGTTGTATGCGATGTCGCTTTTTCTCAAATATCTCAAAATCTGGTGAAGATATTTTAATACGGTTTGAATTATCTGAAACTATATTTAATTATACCGAAAAGGTTTTCGAATCAATTCATTTCCTATGCTGATTACAAAGATATGAGCGCATGAACTCGAAGCGAGTCTTAACCGGCCCGTAAGTTGTATGTGATGTCGCTTTTTCTCAAATATCTCAAAATCTGGTAAAGATATTTAAATACGGTTTGAATTATCTCAAACTATATTTAATTATACCGAAAAGGTTTTCGAATCAATTAATTTCCTATGCTAATTACAAAGATATGAGCGCATGAACTCGAAGCGAGTCTTAACCGGCCCGTAAGTTGTATGCGATATCGCTTTTTCTCAAATATCTCAAAATCTGGTGAAGATATTTTAATACGGTTTAAATTATCTGAAACTATATTTAATTATACCGAAAAGGTTTTCGAATCAATTAATTTCCTATGCTGATTACAAAGATATGAGCGCATGAACTCGAAGCGACTCTTAACCGGGCCGTAAGTTGTATGCGATGTCGTTTTTTCTCAAATATCTCAAAATCTGGTGAAGATATTTTAATACGGTTTGAATTATCTGAAACTATATTTAATTATACCGAAAAGGTTTTCGAATCAATTAATTTCCTATGCTGATTACAAAGATATGAGCGCATGAACTCGAAGCGAGTCTTAACCGGCCCGTAAGTTGTATGCGATGTCGCTTTTTCTCAAATATCTCAAAATCTGGTGAAGATATTTTAATACGGTTTAAATTATCTGAAACTATATTTAATTATACCGAAAAGGTTTTCGAATCAATTCATTTCCTATGCTGATTACAAAGATATGAGCGCATGAACTCGAAGCGAGTCTTAACCGGCCCGTAAGTTGTATGTGATGTCGCTTTTTCTCAAATATCTCAAAATCTGGTAAAGATATTTAAATACGGTTTGAATTATCTGAAACTATATTTAATTATACCGAAAAGGTTTTCGAATCAATTAATTTCCTATGCTGATTACAAAGATATGAGTGCATGAACTCGAAGCGACTCTTAACCGGCCCGTAAGTTGTATGCGATGTCGTTTTTTCCCAAATATCTCAAAATCTGGTGAAGATATTTTAATACGGTTTGAATTATCTGAAACTATATTTAATTATACCGAAAAGGTTTTCGAATCAATTAATTTCCTATGCTGATTACAAAGATATGAGTGCATGAACTCGAAGCGACTCTTAACCGGCCCGTAAGTTGTATGCGATGTCGTTTTTTCCCAAATATCTCAAAATCTGGTGAAGATATTTTAATACGGTTTGAATTATCTGAAACTATATTTAATTATACCGAAAAGGTTTTCGAATCAATTAATTTCCTATGCTGATTACAAAGATATGAGCGCATGAACTCGAAGCGAGTCTTAACCGGCCCGTAAGTTGTATGCGATGTCGCTTTTTCTCAAATATCTCAAAATCTGGTGAAGATATTTTAATACGGTTTGAATTATCTGAAACTATATTTAATTATACCGAAAAGGTTTTCGATTCAAGTAATTTCCTCTGCTGATTGCTAAGATAGAAGCGCATGAACTCGAAGCTAGTCTTAACCGGCCCGTAAGTTGTATGCGATGTCGCTTTTTCTCAAATATCTCAAAATCTGGTAAAGATATTTAAATACGGTTTGAATTATCTGAAACTATATTTAATTATACCGAAAAGGTTTTCGAATCAATTAATTTCCTATGCTGATTACAAAGATATGAGCGCATGAAGTCGAAGCCAGTCTTAACCGGCCCGTAAGTTGTATGTGCTGTCGCTTTTTCTCAAATATCTCAAAATCTGGTAAAGATATTTAAATACGGTTTGAATTATCTGAAACTATATTTAATTATACCGAAAAGGTTTTCGAATCAATTAATTTCCTATGCTGATTACAAAGATATGAGCGCATGAACTCGAAGCGACTCTTAACCGGCCCGTAAGTTGTATGCGATGTCGCTTTTTCTCAAATATCTCAAAATCTGGTAAAGATATTTAAATACGGTTTGAATTATCTGAAACTACATTTAATTATACCGAAAAGGTTTTCGAATCAATTAATTTCCTATGCTGATTACAAAGATATGAGTGCATGAACTCGAAGCGACTCTTAACCGGCCCGTAAGTTGTATGCGATGTCGTTTTTTCCCAAATATCTCAAAATCTGGTGAAGATATTTTAATACGGTTTGAATTATCTGAAACTATATTTAATTATACCGAAAAGGTTTTCGAATCAATTAATTTCCTATGCTGATTACAAAGATATGAGCGCATGAACTCGAAGCGACTCTTAACCGGCCCGTAAGTTGTATGCGATGTCGTTTTTTCTCAAATATCTCAAAATCTGGTGAAGATATTTTAATACGGTTTGAATTATCTGAAACTATATTTAATTATACCGAAAAGGTTTTCGAATCAATTAATTTCCTATGCTGATTACAAAGATATGAGCGCATGAACTCGAAGCGAGTCTTAACCGGCCCGTAAGTTGTATGCGATGTCGCTTTTTCTCAAATATCTCAAAATCTGGTAAAGATATTTAAATACGGTTTGAATTATCTGAAACTACATTTAATTATACCGAAAAGGTTTTCGAATCAATTAATTTCCTATGCTGATTACAAAGATATGAGTGCATGAACTCGAAGCGACTCTTAACCGGCCCGTAAGTTGTATGTGCTGTCGCTTTTTCTCAAATATCTCAAAATCTGGTAAAGATATTTAAATACGGTTTGAATTATCTGAAACTATATTTAATTATACCGAAAAGGTTTTCGAATCAATTAATTTCCTATGCTGATTACAAAGATATGAGCGCATGAACTCGAAGCGACTCTTAACCGGCCCGTAAGTTGTATGCGATGTCGTTTTTTCTCAAATATCTCAAAATCTGGTGAAGATATTTTAATACGGTTTGAATTATCTGAAACTATATTTAATTATACCGAAAAGGTTTTCGAATCAATTAATTTCCTATGCTGATTACAAAGATATGAGCGCATGAACTCGAAGCGAGTCTTAACCGGCCCGTAAGTTGTATGCGATGTCGCTTTTTCTCAAATATCTCAAAATCTGGTAAAGATATTTAAATACGGTTTGAATTATCTGAAACTACATTTAATTATACCGAAAAGGTTTTCGAATCAATTAATTTCCTATGCTGATTACAAAGATATGAGCGCATGAACTCGAAGCGACTCTTAACCGGCCCGTAAGTTGTATGCGATGTCGTTTTTTCTCAAATATCTCAAAATCTGGTGAAGATATTTTAATACGGTTTGAATTATCTGAAACTATATTTAATTATACCGAAAAGGTTTTCGAATCAATTAATTTCCTATGCTGATTACAAAGATATGAGCGCATGAACTCGAAGCGAGTCTTAACCGGCCCGTAAGTTGTATGTGATGTCGCTTTTTCTCAAATATCTCAAAATCTGGTAAAGATATTTAAATACGGTTTGAATTATCTGAAACTATATTTAATTATACCGAAAAGGTTTTCGAATCAATTAATTTCCTATGCTGATTACAAAGATATGAGCGCATGAACTCGAAGCGACTCTTAACCGGCCCGTAAGTTGTATGCGATGTCGTTTTTTCCCAAATATCTCAAAATCTGGTGAAGATATTTTAATACGGTTTGAATTATCTGAAACTATATTTAATTATACCGAAAAGGTTTTCGAATCAATTAATTTCCTATGATGATTACAAAGATATGAGCGCATGAACTCGAAGCGAGTCTTAACCGGCCCGTAAGTTGTATGTGATGTCGCTTTTTCTTAAATATCTCAAAATCTGGTAAAGATATTTAAATACGGTTTAAATTATCTGAAACTATATTTAATTATACCAAAAAGGTTTTCGAATCAATTAATTTCCTATGCTGATTACAAAGATATGAGCGCATGAACTCGAAGCGAGTCTTAACCGGCCCGTTAGTTGTATGCGATGTCGCTTTTTCTCAAATATCTCAAAATCTGGTAAAGATATTTAAATACGGTTTGAATTATCTGAAACTATATTTAATTATACCGAAAAGGTTCTCGATTCAAGTAATTTCCTCTGCTGATTGCTAAGATAGAAGCGCATGAACTCGAAGCGAGTCTTAACCGGCCCGTAAGTTGTATGCGATGTCGCTTTTTCTCAAATATCTCAAAATCTGGTAAAGATATTTAAATACGGTTTGAATTATCTGAAACTATATTTAATTATACCGAAAAGGTTTTCGATTCAAGTAATTTCCTCTGCTGATTGCTAAGATAGAAGCGCATGAACTCGAAGCGAGTCTTAACCGGCCCGTAAGTTGTATGCGATGTCGCTTTTTCTCAAATATCTCAAAATCTGGTAAAGATATTTAAATACGGTTTGAATTATCTGAAACTATATTTAATTATACCGAAAATGTTTTCGAATCAATTAATTTCCTATGCTGATTACAAAGATATGAGCGCATGAACTCGAAGCGAGTCTTAACCGGCCCGTAAGTTGTATGCGATGTCGCTTTTTCTCAAATATCTCAAAATCTGGTAAAGATATTTAAATACGGTTTGAATTATCTGAAACTATATTTAATTATACCGAAAAGGTTTTCGATTCAAGTAATTTCCTCTGCTGATTGCTAAGATAGAAGCGCATGAACTCGAAGCGAGTCTTAACCGGCCCGTAAGTTGTATGCGATGTCGCTTTTTCTCAAATATCTCAAAATCTGGTGAAGATATTTTAATACGGTTTGAATTATCTGAAACTATATTTAATTATACCGAAAAGGTTTTCGAATCAATTAATTTCCTATGCTGATTACAAAGATATGAGCGCATGAACTCGAAGCGAGTCTTAACCGGCCCGTAAGTTGTATGTGATGTCGCTTTTTCTCAAATATCTCAAAATCTGGTAAAGATATTTAAATACGGTTTAAATTATCTGAAACTATATTTAATTATACCGAAAAGGTTTTCGAATCAATTAATTTCCTATGCTGATTACAAAGATATGAGCGCATGAACTCGAAGCGACTCTTAACCGGCCCGTAAGTTGTATGCGATGTCGTTTTTTCTCAAATATCTCAAAATCTGGTGAAGATATTTTAATACGGTTTGAATTATCTGAAACTATATTTAATTATACCGAAAAGGTTTTCGAATCAATTAATTTCCTATGCTGATTACAAAGATATGAGCGCATGAACTCGAAGCGAGTCTTAACCGGCCCGTAAGTTGTATGCGATGTCGCTTTTTCTCAAATATCTCAAAATCTGGTAAAGATATTTAAATACGGTTTGAATTATCTGAAACTATATTTAATTATACCGAAAAGGTTTTCGAATCAATTAATTTCCTATGCTGATTACAAAGATATGAGCGCATGAACTCGAAGCGACTCTTAACCGGCCCGTAAGTTGTATGCGATGTCGTTTTTTCCCAAATATCTCAAAATCTGGTGAAGATATTTTAATACGGTTTGAATTATCTGAAACTATATTTAATTATACCGAAAAGGTTCTCGAATCAATTAATTTCCTATGCTGATTACAAAGATATGAGCGCATGAATCAATTAATTTCCTATGCTGATTACAAAGATATGAGCGCATGAACTCGAAGCGAGTCTTAACCGGCCCGGAAGTTGTATGTGATGTCGCTTTTTCTCAAATATCTCAAAATCTGGTAAAGATATTTAAATACGGTTTGATTTATCTGAAACTATATTTAATTATACCGAAAAGGTTTTCGAATCAATTAATTTCCTATGCTGATTACAAAGATATGAGCGCATGAACTCGAAGCGAGTCTTAACCGGCCCGTAAGTTGTATGCGATGTCGCTTTTTCTCAAATATCTCAAAATCTGGTAAACATATTTAAATACGGTTTGAATTATCTGAAACTATATTTAATTATACCGAAAAGGTTTTCGAATCAATTAATTTCCTATGCTGATTACAAAGATATGAGCGCATGAACTCGAAGCGACTCTTAACCGGCCCGTAAGTTGTATGCGATGTCGTTTTTTCTCAAATATCTCAAAATCTGGTGAAGATATTTTAATACGGTTTGAATTATCTGAAACTATATTTAATTATACCGAAAAGGTTTTCGAATCAATTAATTTCCTATGCTGATTACAAAGATATGAGCGCATGAACTCGAAGCGACTCTTAACCGGCCCGTAAGTTGTATGCGATGTCGTTTTTTCTCAAATATCTCAAAATCTGGTGAAGATATTTTAATACGGTTTGAATTATCTGAAACTATATTTAATTATACCGAAAAGGTTTTCGAATCAATTAATTTCCTATGCTGATTACAAAGATATGAGCGCATGAACTCGAAGCGAGTCTTAACCGGCCCGTAAGTTGTATGCGATGTCGCTTTTTCTCAAATATCTCAAAATCTGGTAAAGATATTTAAATACGGTTTGAATTATCTGAAACTATATTTAATTATACCGAAAAGGTTTTCGATTCAAGTAATTTCCTCTGCTGATTGCTAAGATAGAAGCGCATGAACTCGAAGCGAGTCTTAACCGGCCCGTAAGTTGTATGCGATGTCGCTTTTTCTCAAATATCTCAAAATCTGGTAAAGATATTTAAATACGGTTTGAATTATCTGAAACTATATTTAATTATACCGAAAAGGTTTTCGATTCAAGTAATTTCCTCTGCTGATTGCTAAGATAGAAGCGCATGAACTCGAAGCGAGTCTTAACCGGCCCGTAAGTTGTATGCGATGTCGCTTTTTCTCAAATATCTCAAAATCTGGTAAAGATATTTAAATACGGTTTGAATTATCTGCAACTATATTTAATTATACCGAAAAGGTTTTCGAATCAATTAATTTCCTATGCTGATTACAAAGATATGAGCGCATGAAGTCGAAGCGAGTCTTAACCGGCCCGTAAGTTGTATATGATGTCGCTTTTTCTCAAATATCTCAAAATCTGGTAAAGATATTTAAATACGGTTTGAATTATCTGAAACTATATTTAATTATACCGAAAAGGTTTTCGAATCAATTAATTTCCTATGCTGATTACAAAGATATGAGCGCATGAACTCGAAGCGACTCTTAACCGGCCCGTAAGTTGTATGCGATGTCGTTTTTTCTCAAATATCTCAAAATCTGGTGAAGATATTTTAATACGGTTTGAATTATCTGAAACTATATTTAATTATACCGAAAAGGTTTTCGAATCAATTAATTTCCTATGCTGATTACAAAGATATGAGCGCATGAACTCGAAGCGACTCTTAACCGGCCCGTAAGTTGTATGCGATGTCGTTTTTTCTCAAATATCTCAAAATCTGGTGAAGATATTTTAATACGGTTTGAATTATCTGAAACTATATTTAATTATACCGAAAAGGTTTTCGAATCAATTAATTTCCTATGCTGATTACAAAGATATGAGCGCATGAACTCGAAGCGAGTCTTAACCGGCCCGTAAGTTGTATGTGATGTCGCTTTTTCTCAAATATCTCAAAATCTGGTAAAGATATTTAAATACGGTTTGAATTATCTGAAACTATATTTAATTATACCGAAAAGGTTTTCGAATCAATTAATTTCCTATGCTGATTACAAAGATATGAGCGCATGAACTCGAAGCGAGTCTTAACCGGCCCGTAAGTTGTATGTGATGTCGCTTTTTCTCAAATATCTCAAAATCTGGTAAAGATATTTAAATACGGTTTAAATTATCTGAAACTATATTTAATTATACCAAAAAGGTTTTCGAATCAATTAATTTCATATGCTGATTACAAAGATATGAGCGCATGAACTCGAAGCGAGTCTTAACCGGCCCGTAAGTTGTATGCGATATCGCTTTTTCTCAAATATCTCAAAATCTGGTAAAGATATTTAAATAGGGTTTGAATTATCTGAAACTATATTTAATGTTACGGAAAAGGTTTTCGAATCAATTAATTTCCTATGCTGATTACAAAGATATGAGCGCATGAACTCGAAGCGAGTCTTAACCGGCCCGTAAGTTGTATGCGATGTCGCTTTTTCTCAAATATCTCAAAATCTGGTAAAGATATTTAAATACGGTTTGAATTATCTGAAACTATATTTAATTATACCGAAAAGGTTTTCGATTCAAGTAATTTCCTCTGCTAATTGCTAAGATAGAAGCGCAGGAACTCGAAGCGAGTCTTAACCGGCCCGTAAGTTGTATGCGATGTTGCTTTTTCTCAAATATCTCAAAATCTGGTGAAGATATTTTAATACGGTTTGAATTATCTGAAACTATATTTAATTATACCGAAAAGGTTTTCGAATCAATTAATTTCCTATGCTGATTACAAAGATATTAGCGCATGAACTCGAAGCGAGTCTTAACCGGTCCGTAAGTTGTATGCGATGTCGCTTTTTCTCAAATATCTCAAAATCTGGTGAAGATATTTTAATACGGTTTGAATTATCTGAAACTATATTTAATTATACCGAAAAGGTTTTCGAATCAATTAATTTCCTATGCTGATTACAAAGATATTAGCGCATGAACTCGAAGCGAGTCTTAACCGGCCCGTAAGTTGTATGCGATGTCGCTTTTTCTCAAATATCTCAAAATCTGGTGAAGATATTTTAATACGGTTTGAATTATCTGAAACTATATTTAATTATACCGAGAAGGTTTTCGAATCAATTAATTTCCTATGCTGATTACAAAGATATGAGCGCATGAACTCGAAGCGAGTCTTAACCGGCCCGTAAGTTGTATGCGATGTCGCTTTTTCTCAAATATCTCAAAATCTGGTAAAGATATTTAAATACGGTTTCAATTATCTGAAACTATATTTAATTATACCGAAAAGGTTTTCGAATCAATTAATTTCCTATGCTGATTACAAAGATATGAGCGCATGAACTCGAAGCGAGTCTTAACCGGCCCGTAAGTTGTGTGCGATGTCGCTTTTTCTCAAATATCTCAAAATCTGGTAAAGATATTTTAATACGGTTTAAATTATCTGAAACTATATTTAATTATACCGAAAAGGTTTTCGAATCAATTAATTTCCTATGCTGATTACAAAGATATGAGCGCATGAACTCGAAGCGACTCTTAACCGGCCCGTAAGTTGTATGCGATGTCGCTTTTTCTCAAATATCTCAAAATCTGGTGAAGATATTTTAATACGGTTTGAATTATCTGAAACTATATTTAATTATACCGAAAAGGTTTTCGAATCAATTAATTTCCTATGCTGATTACAAAGATATGAGCGCATGAACTCGAAGCGACTCTTAACCGGCCCGTAAGTTGTATGCGATGTCGCTTTTTCTCAAATATCTCAAAATGTGGTGAAGATATTTTAATATGGTTTGAATTATCTGAAACTATATTTAATTATACCGAAAAGGTTTTCGAATCAATTAATTTCCTATGCTGATTACAAAGATATGAGCGCATG